>SRZU01000071.1:0-207811 GCA_013183765.1 Fusarium xylarioides
GAAGCTGTCTCTGATTTCCGATTTCTGAGACAGTCAGGGAATAGGATAAATCACTGGGGCGTCATCTGCGGTCGCTGGAAAGGTCCTAACTTCATCTTTGGATTTGACATCCCGAACAACGCCCGTAACTACTGTGTCGGTCCTATTGAACACGCCAACAGCTTCCTCCATCAGGTCAAGCAGCTAACTAGCTCCAACGATGTCTATTTCCAACAGGATAACTCGAGCGTACACACTGCAGACTACACCAAAACCTATATGCAGGAGCATTTCCTGCACAGGGTTTTCCCTTGGTCATGATACAGTCCTGATCTCAATCCTATCGAAAATCTATGGCCCATAATGGAGATGTGGATAGACGATAATTACGACACAGATAGTCTCAATCGTCAGCGGCAACAAGAGGCTATCAACGCCGCTTGGGAAGCAATTGACGAAGATTTCCTCATAAAGCTATCCCTTTCAACACGAGACCGGTTTATGAGATGCATCCGGGAAGGTGGCTTCCCATTGGACTATTAGATACAGTATCAGTACCTCAATATATTGAAAATCACATACAAAAACCGACCCCAGTCCCGTACCTATACCCATGATGATAGCATCCCCACAAGGTCGCCACTTCGGGCTTGTACCGGTCCTGACATTTGTAACCCCTGCGGACTGTACGGCTCAGAGCATGCTGCAGTAGCCCAGGGCCCTGTCAGCTCCATCGATCGACCGCGGCGTCATAAACAGGTAGTTACAATATTGCACAACTTTGACTGGTTAGACCCGGCAAATAACGTGAATCCTTCCAAGGGTACATACCTACTTTCTAGTTAAATGGCTTCGATTCATAGCAGTCATGATGTACACTGACCTAAGATGCCCCTCGCTTGGTTGGGTTAAACAAACAACGACGTCAGACCTACCATACCACCTACCTCCCCCTCTTTGATTTTTACCTTTCTGAAGCTGAAGGGCCTCTTATTTAAACTTGAGCTTCCCCGTGACGCTCCTACCCATTCTTTATCATTTCAGTTCTTTACTATACCCCGTCTCGCTCCCAAGATACCCAGCCATTCACGCTTCAACTGCACGACAACCAAAGATACCAAACTTACACGACAGTCACAATTTTACCAATCACAATGGAGACCATCAGCAATCTCACTGCCGCCGCCTCTAAGGCTGTTTGGGGTGACAACCAAACTGCTAACAAGGAGCCCGTCTCTGGAGTCCAGGGTGACACCAAGCAGGGCGAGCCCTACGATGCCGGCAACTTGGGTACGACCTCAACACCTGCACTAGGTACACAAGTAAATACATTTGAATGATATCACTGACATGGCTTGGTCTAGAAACCCCCCAGCAAGAAAAGGTGGCACAAAATTTCGGCAGCCACGGTGAGGAGCGCGCAACAGGCCTTGGACATGAAGCCCCCGTCTCCAAGCCCCTCGAGACGACAAACGCTGCTTCAGCCACACCTTCAGTTCCCACACCCAACCCTCACTCAAAGGATACTTCTGCCGGCCAGAATGACACCCGTGACCCGGCGCAGGCGGACAAGGGCAACAAGGACCTCCACGACGTTGACGACACCTCTGAGGGCACCGACGTCAAGCTCGGAGAGGGTCCTGGACCTCAGCCTATCGAGAAGCTTGCCAAGGAGCATGGAGGTGATGCAGGTAATGCTCCCGTTGAGGGAACATCTCACAAGCCTACCGAGGTTGGCTCCGAGGGAGCCACGGAGTCATCCAAGTCTGAGAATCAACCCCATGACCCCAAGGAGGACGAATATGTTACTGCTAGCGGTTTTGCTGCCGACGGTGGTGACTTTGATGCTTCCAAGCCTGGTGCTGGACGTGAAGCTGACCGTAAGTCCACAACCGAAATGCCCAATGTTTCGTTATGCTAACGACTGTCAGGCCTGATGGAGCAAAAGGGTATCCATCTTGGCGAGAGCGGAAGCTCAGATCACTCCAAGACGGAATCGCACTCCAGCGGCAAGCACCACGGTTCTGATGAGAAGAAGGACAAGCCAAGCATCGGCGAGCGCATCAAGGCCAAGCTCCACAAGCACTAGAGGGGGAATAAATGTCGTGATGTTTAGAAGAAATATGTAAAGTTAATGATGGAAAATGATATCCCGCACGGCCGTTTCGGCGCTTCATTTATCAACCTATGCCCTGTTATTTTTAGTCGTGTTTTTATACTACGTAGGTAGTCACTCTATCTAAGTAGTTGGCACCATTGTTATGTTATGGTCATTCACTCAATGCTAGGCGAGGCACGGACTGTCTCGTTGAATTCGGTGCTGCCTTGTCGTGATGCATGATTGGATCCTATGCGAGGCCTCGTTTCAGTGCTGTCACCAACACGTTATGTATTATCAGACCAGGCCCCTTGTCAGGTGGTGTACCGCCTGGCTGCGGCCCGGAGTAGCGGAATGCTGGGCAAGCTGGGGTAAAGACACGAGACGGGGTGTGAGATACCGACGGATATTGCATATTCGTTTGTTTCTGATCAGCGCTCCTTGCACAAGGGTAAATTGAACTCAAATTCCGGGGAAATTACCAGATACATCAACGTGATTCTCACTACGGAAAGATCCATACATCGATTCGAGAATCACTACCAACTTGCTTGTGATATGAATGAATAACTCAACTGCCGTGACAGTCCCTTGTATCAACCATACCGATACACAATCATGTTGTTTGTTTTTAAAAATTGACCATTCGCTCCACTAGATGCTTCCCATCATATCATGCGCCCTACCTCTGGGGTCTTTCAGGTATATTCAATCCTCGTGCGGCCAGCGTACAGTTGCAAATGCCATCATCGGTGTCCACCAAGTTTCCCAATTCCTCTCCCATGCAGGCTTTCTCCATATGGATGTTGGTGCGCCGAATAAATTCATCATCAAATAACCCATTCCTTCACGTAAAGGTTGCCTCTCGGCCTTGCTCGGGGCATTCGTCAAAATGCCTCTCCCAGCATTATGAATGCCCTGCCGAGCATTTCCGCACTTTGGAACCCCCTGTCACCAACCATTTCCCACCACACCAACTTTTCCGGGCCGCCTCCCGATCATGCGGTGCTGGCTGTTTTGTGCCTCTTCCTGCCACTATCAATCGTGGGCGGCGTTCATCGCGTGATATCCGTCCCATGTAATGGCCACTCAGGACTACTAATCGTGGGCTCTGAGGATCGGTGGGCCGGGTCATAGTACTACCCCTCCTGGCCCTCCTCGATTCTGTTGTGGATGCCTTGTTGCTTGAAAGAATGCAGGATGCATCGATCATTCAAACAGGTGCAAGGGTCCGGTGTTTATAGGAACCCAGACTCGGCCAAGACCCTGTAATTAAGAAACATCAAGTAAGCATATGTCTCTTCATCTTAACTGAAGACGGCAAGCCACTAATGCGAAGTGACCTCCATCATTGTGCAAAACTAAACCAGGGGAACTTAGAAGAAAGATGGCACCGCTCCATACGATGCGGGCGTATTCCGCAATGCAACATACCTCACAATCTTCTCATCCTCTCGCTCACGAGGCTCAACTTGCAAACTCTTGTCATACATCTCGTGAACGTCCCCAGCGGCCTGCATGTTGTTTAAGATGTAATCTTGCAGCTCAGGCACTGGTTGCAGAGAGTACCCCACATTCTGATACTGCTGAATATCGCGAATGACCTCAGCAGTTTTGGCACGTTTGGCAAAGTTAATGAGGTTAGTCTTCTTGATGATGGACGGAATGCCATCCTCAATGAATGTCAGATCAGTTAGATAGACACCTTTGCTGTTTGTCAATAATGTGATCTGTCACCTGCTTTTCGGGAAAGGGGGTCCGTACCGAAGAAAGGGATACAAGGGGGGTTGGCTGCATGAAGAGCCTCTCGGTACTCTCCGAAGTTCTTGGTGCTTGCCATAACCCGCCGCATCGATTCTAATGTAGCGTGTGTACGTTGGGGTACCTGGTCCCATGTTCGCTTAAGACGAGCGATGGGTGCAGTGCCCAATGCGGAAATAATCGATGTTAATGTTGAGAAGTTGTTCAGGGAGCGGCAACGCTATCGGTCAGTCAGCAGGGGTTCCAGTGACCCGACATCATATCTTTAGTTACTCACGTCAGCAACAGAAACGAAGTGCTTGATAACAACCACTCGCTTCTTGACTTCCATTTGTGCCAGAATCATCTCAGCGACCCAGTTGGTCATCTGGTTAGAGTGGAGGATGAGCGCTTTAACGTTGGGGGCCAAATCGGGCTCACCCTCAGGCACCTTCTTCTGCCACGTCTTGTTCAAACATTCTGTCGCCTTGACCTTGCCGTACAAGCGGGATTCGACAATAGTGAGCTGGCGGGCAAACTCAACGACATCAATATCCAAGAATTTGAGCTTCTTCATGTTCTTGGGCATGATCGGCGTTGGCGTGTTCTGGTTCACTGTTTGAATCATTCTGCGAGCGCCAGCCTCCTTTCCACTGAGCCTCTGATCAAGGACCGCCATTAAGGGTGCTGAACCAGGAGTTTCTGTAGATTTGACCGTGTCTTTAGCGAAACTGTAGACATCTCGAACAAGTTGTTTTGACTCGTCGTTATAATCTTCCATCCAGAAATTATCGAACCAATTCTTTAGAATGTTAACAACACGGAAGCGGATAAGTTTTTGCTTTCGGTCCCTCCAAATCTCGAAATCCGCCTGTGACAGACCTTCTGGCGGTTGGATGTTGAATCGTTTGATGAGCATCTCGAAAAGTTCCCGAGCTGTTGTGAATGATCGGTAAGTGAGAAGGAAGGTATTGTTGAAGTTCGAATCGAGCTTGTCGTGACGAGTCAACTGTTCAACAAGAGCGAGGAGGGATCCTCCCTTAACAGTAGGTGGTGAGGTCTTGCTGTCCCAGGAGACTTCATGTTCATAATCTAGGAGTAAGAATTCCGGTGTATCTTCGGTCACCGGAACTTGAGGCGAAGGATCTTCGCCAAATATCTTCTTGACCTTGGAATAATCGCCTCGTCGCATATTACCAGGAGCAGGCTCGCCTTCGGTGAAAGATTGTGATGTGATAAGTGGTGGTCGTACAGGAGCAGTCCTTGATTCTGTTCGCTGGTGTGGTCGGTCATAAGGCATTGTCTCGCCTCGTTGCAGGGTGCTTCGGACAAAGGAATTCTCCCGGGGTCGTACTTCAGCCTGATGTTGTTGCATGTTGATTTGAACCTGTTCAGACAATAGTTGAAATGAGAATCCGATATGTGAAGAGTTGGTTTCCAAGGCTCTGGCACATTGTCTGACATATTCCAAGCGGTTTTCCAGTGCTTCACCACGGACTTCGGACCATTCATCAGCCAAGGGTCCGGCGACAGCTTGGCATCCAAGAATAAGATCAGAAATATTGTCGTAAAGGCTCTGCTTGTGTGTTCCGAGGTCAGCTAATTGGGGCGTCTGAAAGCTGTTGCCAAGGGAAGACAGATCGATTGATTCGATCATGGCAATCCATTGTCTGAATGTATCGAGTACCCTACCACCCGCAAAACAAACATTGTTTCCGATAACTTCATGCCTGTAGGGTGTAACGATTTTCTCTAGGACGACCAAGCTCTTGTCGAGCTCTCGGATGCTGGATACCAAAATGCGCTTCTGTTCATCCAGTCGCTCGAGCATCTTGTTGTCGAGAATTGCAGTTGGCTCTACGACGCCCTCTTCATCTTCGAGGAAGTTGGCCGTGATTTCATCTCGAGGGCCAAGGCCGTTATTTTGCCAACTTCCACCTGTGTTACTACCAATCACAAAGCCTGGGAAGAGTCGAGGAATCTCCTCGCCTCGTTGTTGTCGAGCCACTTCCACATAGCTGTATACGCCCATGAGAACTCCGTCAGCTTCCTGAAGGCATTTCTGGATAGATTCGGCATTGGGCCAGTCTGCAGCTGCTATATGAGAAGAGATTACGAGCTTGGAGAATTTGGACATCATGTCTCGGAAGTGGGGATAGAGAGCCTTGTTCGTTGAAATAATAGATGGCTGACCAGAGTGGTTATCGGTAGTCCCTGACCCAGCGGCAAGTAGCAGTCGTAGATGGTCAGATATATCTTCGGCTTTTGCTACGTATTCTGAGCGGTTATTGTTCATGATGGCTTCCCGATACCGATCAATAGCACGTCGCATATTAGAGACAAGAAGAGTCCAGCTAAGTGAGGGCGTAGAGCCGTCGTCGAAAAACGATCGAGGAACTGTAGCTGTGGTCGGTAAGTTATATGTAGTGCTAGTAAAAGAGGTCGCGGATGCTATATTCGGGACCTGTCCTGCAGTAAGATGGCCATTGGACGAGGCGCCATTTCGCAGACGGCCAACAGGCGATGCGCCATTGATGGAGTCCATAGAGGTTGATGGGGATAAGGCACCGAAAGAGGCACGTTTAGTATGCTGGTGAGTGTTAGCAACCGTGTCATTCGAATATCAGATTTACTAGCTCGCTGTGTACCTTGGAACGACGTGATGCCAGTCTAGCTGAGTCGCCCTCGGCCTCGGATGCGGACGTCAAATACTCGTCGTCCTCATCTTGAGTCAAGCCACGGGCCATCATCTCAGGAGGCGGCCTGGTCTTGTCGGGGATATTGACATTCATTCGATCTCGCGGACCAGTCTCGTTTGAAGATATGGGAGACTCCAGGGGCAGTTCCATGCTGCGGTCTCCTGTCATCATATTGTAATAAAACAAGCGCCCGTCGGGAGTAGCTTGTGGAATCCAAAAGTCGGCCCTCGAACTATCTCCTCCGTCGGTTCCCTCGAGGGGTAACGCGATAGGACCGTCTTGTTCGGAGTCATCGTCTTGGTCATATTGGTCGTCGTACATCTCAGGGTCTTCGGCATCATCCTCGACAGCATCAAAGGTTCCATTGTGGGCGCTGTCAGGTATATCGTCGGGACTTGTGATAAGCTGACAGTAGTTGCTAGGGAACCAGCCTCGAACACCATTTATAACGCCATCCCACCAGCCGCTCTCGAGCTGGGTGATGACTTGAATTACATCTCCTTCGTGGAAACTGAGACTAGTGCGATCGTCGGCCTCGTAGTCGTAGAGGGCGCGGACATACATGGCCCCCATTGGGGCGGTACCGACGATGCCGTTCATGAGGCCCCAGGCGGGATCAGCCCGAGTTGTCGAGGATTGTTGATCGGAAGCTTGAACGGAGGCAGCAGACGTGATGCGCACGGAAGCGGACGGTGAGTCGCCGGAGGGGTCGTGGATAGTGCGCGAAGAGTGGATACTTGGCGGCACAGCGGCGGTCTGTATCTTCAGCATATTGCGGCTGCAAAGCTCACCTCAGGGCATGGTAGAAAGCGGCAGACCTATTGCTCATCAGAAGGATGCCGTTTCTGTGGATTGCGGTTCGTGACGCTGACGCAGACGAGGCGACGCACAGCAGCATGCCACGAGAATTACAAGGAGTCGCAGGAGTCGTGGGAGGTTGCAGGCCTTGCTTGCTCCAGAAAGCAAAGAGAACGGAGAGGAGGGCCAAGAATCCAGGGGGGGTTGCTGCTTAGAGGGGTGATCGCGCTGGGACCAGGCTCGGATGCGAGTGGACGGCGAGGGGCTGACAGGACCAGGAGAAAGCCCAGAAGGGAAGAAGGCAGCCTGCAGCGACAGGCGATTTGGCTGAAACGATACTAGGATGGACAAGTACGTTGCTTGAAAATACTGCACGCTTCCGTTGGTGAAAAGACGGTATAGAAAAAATGACCGTCGGGTCGGGTCAGGTCCGAAAAGTGACAGTCAAAGTTGGCGGCCTGGTCGTTGGATTTGGCAATGAATAAGGGACGGGATATAGGGGGGGGTCCAGTATCAACAACCTCTCGGACGGCCGCGATAGACAAGTTCGCGGTCGCAAGGCCCTACACCAGAAAGGAGTGGGTGCTTTGGACTTGATGGCGACTCGATCGAATGGGATTGATGAAAGTAGATGTTGATGTGGGAGCTTTGGAAGAGAGTACCTGCAGTATACAGTATCTCTCCGTCCTTGCAGTTGAGTTGCACCCATCTACTACCTAACCTAAGGTACTAGGTACCTTAGGTACTGTGTTGTGCTGTGGTGTACCTTCCTTACAAGATCCATGGACACTAAGGTACACCTACCTTACCTCCTAAAGTAACAAGAGCAGCCTGAGAATTTCAATGACCTCCACCGATGGATGGGAATTTCTCCACTGGAAAAACCACGTCTCAATGAAACCCTTCAGGTCCCGTCCATCAGCCCTTTTTGGCAACTCATTAGGTTTCCAATTCAGTGACATCCAATTCAAAAGTAGAAACGGGGCCGACACAACATAGCCGGCTTCTAGGTCTACTAGCTACATACACACATACATCATCCATCCATCTATACAACATCTCAGGCTGTTGTTACGGTTGGGTTGCAGCGACCAGAAGTCGCCGAGATGAAGCATTGTAGTACCTAGCTCACCTCAATAATACGTATTGACTTAAGTAGTTACCTGATGAGAGGAGATGGTGTTGGCGAACAACAACCAGCAGAGAAACAAACCTATCTCAAGGCAGTGGTAGGCAAGGTGAACAACTGTGTCCAAACCCCCCAACTGAGAGACCCTTGCTTGTGTGGACAAATTGCCAGAGAATCAATGCACATGTGTTGCTGTTGGCTCGTCTCTTAGACTTTCCGTCATGTGTGTTAGATCGCCGAGAACTTCAGTACCTCTTGACGTTTCGTCATTCCCACCGGAAGGTGTAACAGGTCGTTCTTTGACACACGACTTGGACAATAATAGAGCCCTTAACAAAGCTCTCATAGGGTACTCGACACTGGCGGACACAGGGTACGCACGATTCAGGAGGGGGGAGCTTGCGAGTGGCTGGTCGCTCGTTCTCCCGTTCCTTTTGACTTGAAATGTGCAACGAATGAATTGACAGTATCGGATATCATGCAGCATGCAGGTGACGGCTCTGTTTGCTCTGCGGAAATCAACATCTTGCAGATCGACACCAAGAAACGATTGTTTGTTTTACTCGCCCGCGCGCACAAGTGAGTGAGTCAGCAATGAACAGGTCAGATCAGTTCGTGAGGATCCTGGATAATATCACCGAATCCGTACTAACACGACCTTAACGAGTTATTACTATCACACAGCGCGCTCTCTGCTAAGCGACAGATAAGACAAATCTTCCTGGTTGGGACCCCTGCCCTTCAATCTTACTTTCGTCGTCTTGTTAAGATCTGGATCCCAATAAGTGACAAAATTACTCAGACGAGTTTGAAATATTTCAAGACGAACTCAGCAGCCTCTCTGACTCGTCATTTTCCGCCCCCTACTCACAGCCAGGTTTGGCTCAAATATTAGCCCGTGGGTGACGGTGCCATGCGAGCCCGTCTCCCATGACTACAGCAATGATGTGCACGTCCATCATTTCCCCTCCATCCCACCGCAACGCTATCTGCTGAGGGTGGTGCTGGCTTGGAAAATCATGTGCATCCTCTTGACAGCCTCAAAGCTATTGGGCAGCTGTGGCTGGCTTTGCATTATCTGTGTGTGATATTGGGGTTGCATTCCGTTAGTCTTTGAGTTTGATGGGAGGGGTCTCTATGTGTGTTAGTCCATAGCAGGCCACCAACAGAGAAATGCCACAAAGGTTGAATTCACACAAGCGGAGCAGGCAGGCCAGGAAGAAAAGCACACAGCAACAGCTGGGAGTAAAAATACGCTCCACCATAAGTCACCTTGACATCACGTGGAGCCTGACCAAATTCATGGCTCCCTACACCGGGAGACTGCCGCGGACCCGCCCACTATTGGCGTGGATATCTCAAGAGAGGAAATTATGCATCATCTTTTAAAGTTCCAGGCGTTTCACAGCCAGTCAAGTAAGATGCGAATATCGTTGGAAGCAAATGATGTACTGTCCCGATCCATGCCGTCTGAGTTGAGTTGATGCAGACTAGAATGGGTGGCTAGAGACTGAGCGTAACAAACAGTATGCCAGACCGTCAACTTATTGTTGCAACCATCCAATTTTGTGGTTATTGCAAACGGACGGCAACCCCTCACAAGACGATGGACTTCCCCTCCATCCTTTCCAACATTTGGTGGATTATTGACTGCTGGATCCGTTCGGGCGCCAGTGCCGTCCGACCGTTGCGGGGTATAACAGCATTACAGGACAAATAGGTTGCAGATCCGAGGCGGCCGGCGAGCTGAGAGGGGCTTCGTAGCGCATTGCACAAGTTTCCATTCTTTCCACAGCGAATAAATGAACCCCTTCTACAGAGGTCGGTACCAAAAGTTTTTGCCTAAGATGACTGTAGCTTGTAGACCCACTTTTGATAAGATACCAGAGATACATGTAAGGAAATTACCCTCACTGATCACAATTAGATTATAGCAGCTATAGTTAGTAATTAATTTAAAAAGCTCCCCTAAATAGCCTGTAATTATAGGGCTATTACAGTGCAGTCCCCCTATATCTCTCTTATCTCTTGTATATCTGTGTACCTGACAGGGATTAGTGATTGTGGCGTAAGTCATCTTGGGCAAAGACTTTTGGTATGGACCTCCGTAGCTCGCGACTCGTTTCCCCAGAGCTGTCCGTCATGTTCATTCCTCTCGTAACAAGTTTCATATTGTGGCTTGTCCCTGGCATAGTGGATACGAGAATGAATCATTTCATGTTCTGTGCTCATGAAAGGAGATAAAAATGGATTTTCTCTTGTGTTGCTATTCATGGCTGATAGTACGGAGTAGAAGCTGAGTGTCAAATGTGACGCCTGCAAATTGCCAATGATCGCTGATGATTCTCCTGTTGATCTCGCGGACAATATTAATCATTCACCTTTAAAGGTTTTGAACATGATTCTGGCCACTTTTGTGGAACGTTCGTAAATCTGTGATCTTGTTTGTCTCCCTGCATTTGTTTGGTATTTGTTATCATAGGCCTTCATGTGCGCATGCCGACTTGTTCAAGTTAACGAGCCCCTTATCAGTCCCAACATTAATCACGGCACAGCCAATGGTTATCAAGCCAAGTCTCCCTCGCAGACAAATGCTGGGACAGTCGAGAGAAACGGTGTAGTCTACCTAGCTGGCTATGACTGAGGTGTTGCAGTGTTGCAGGTGCTGTTGATAGGTTGAATCGATAGGTGGATGAAGCAATGTGCCAGAGAAAAACATGGATGCCACGGACTGTTTGGTAGATAAAAAAACCTTGGTAGCCATGCACGACTGATGAGAGGTCGCTTGTAAGTAGCCCAGTGATACTCTGTAAATAGGTAACTGATGATAAAAAGGTTGATAAAATTAAACACCCCTAATCGTAGTAGAGATTAGACTGTTCCAGAGTTGTGGTTTAAGCAGCGAGCCGTGCCGATGGCTTATTTAACACTGTGTGAAAGCAGCTGTCAGACTCGCAGGTGCGTACAGTGCATATCAAGTTAGGCCATGCGCTCTGATACAGGGGTAATTGACGCGAATCCGACAGGAAGTCTCATCAACTTCCCCGTGTAGACCGTCTCCCGCTAGAATTTAACGCGCTTGACCGGGGAGCTTCATATCAAGTGGGGCGCGGGATGCAAGGCGTGCCCGCGACGACTGTGATCCCAGGCCTTGCGCCGCTGTGCTGGGAACGGATCCTCTCTTTGACAGGCCGTGGTGCTATGACGCTACGCCTGAATCGCGTTGGTTGAAGTCGAAGACAGTGCTGGGACGAAATGATCAAGGCATTCTCCGTAAAGTAAGCAGAACGATGCGGACGGACCTACAGATCCCGAGGTAGGCCTGGTAGGAACTGTACTGTATAGGGTCGACCATCCAGATGAAACATAGGACCAGAGGCTGCTGGTAAGTTTTTGGTGATGATGGAGCTCCCTCAGCTTCCCCGCCTTATCCTTCCTGATCTGGATGATTTCATGATTTTTGCGATCACGTTTCCAAGATCTGACTGTTTTTGGCTGCTTGGCCGATGCGCGGCGGCTGAGAATTGGCCTTCCCATCTTTAGACTGGCCTGTTGCTGTGTCATTCTTGGTGGCCAACGATAATGCGTGTCTCGTGCCTCGTTTTTCGTCCCTCACGGTACCATATCATCGATTGAGATGCGCTCCTTGATTAGACAGTTCTTCCCCTGCTCCTATTGGCTTCCATTTTCCGGCCTCGCTCCCCTGTCTCCTGTGTGTCTTTGACAAGCCCCCCGGTTCCCCTTATCCTGTTCGTAATGGTTAGTGGGCCAGTGACCTTGTACCGCCCATTCTTCAAGGCGGACAGGACGGATTACGGAGTGAGTGGATAGCCGTTCCCTGTCGGTTCAGCAAGGTATCTCGACACCGACATTGACTCCGACTTTTTGTATCCGTCACCGACTCTATTACCGTCAAGTATACGATATATCGTTCTTGACCGACGGTTCAGTAAACGGAATCGTGCCTCTGACTTTGCGTTAAAGCATGCATGAGAGAACAAAAATACTTCTCCGTTGTGGATGTCTCCATTAAACGTCCGCTATCGTTTCCATGTGGATGTGTCTACTCAGGCTGACATAATGAATCGTTGGCGAGAAGAGCGAAGGTTTGGCGAAGCCAAGGCTTGCACCTCTGCAGGAACCCAGGGAAAAGAGTGCACCAAGTGACGAGTTTATGCAAGTACTATTATATGTGTATTTGCACGTCTGTCAATGTTACAGTGTACCTCGACGATCTAGTGCTCTCAAGTCTTGATGGGTCTGCTCCGTCCCTGATTAGCTTTGATTGCTCCGTGCCGATTATCGTAACTTTGCGTGCCGACCGTAGTGTAAATAGTGCCTGGTCCAACAATCCAGTCTTGTCTGTCTCTCTGTATTATTGTCTGTGCTTCTTTTTTAATTGACGGATGGCGTTGGCTGCTAGGTTCTCCTGACAGAATTTTCATTGTCGGTGCTCGCTCGCCTCGTCCAAAGCTGAGTTGCTTGCTTCTTGTTCATCCATAAGTGGTTTAGGGGTAAAAACGAATGGCTGAGCTGCCCCTCGTCGCCCCTCCACCGAATTGGGCCCCGCTATTGTATCAGTGGAGCTTGGCTCGGTAAGGTCAGGTTTGTGCTCACCTGGTCTGGTCTCCGGTCATGTTCGTTACGAGGTGCTCAGAGGCGGATGCCTGGACTCACAGGGGTGTGATGGGGGCTAACGAGCCTAGCATTACTGGCCGAACGCTGGAAGCTGCTGCTGCATAGTGCTGCATTGGTTCTTTCAGTCGCTAAGAGCAAGGTACCTGGGCAGTTAGCACGCCCACGCCCACGATTGCCCGCCAAGGAAGGTCGACAAGACAGCTTTTTGTGCTGTGCTGTGCTTCGCTGACACGAGTGCCCAATTTAGAGCCCAGTCACTCTCATCACTCGCTCGCTCAATCAGTCCAGCCTCAGCCAGTAACTTCTCAGCCACCCCTCTCCCTCCCTCACTCCTTCCATCTCTCCCTCCTGTCGTCTCTTCTGCTCTCATTCCCTCTTCTTTGGTTTCCATGGATGTTCCCCTCCTTCCCTCCCCACCCAGAAAATAAGTGCCCCCCCAACTCCCGGGTCACTCTCCCCTCCGGATTTCTCCCCCCTCCCTAAGTCTTCTATGTCTGCTCCCCTCGCTTTTATTCCCTTCTTCTTCCAATTCCCCTCCATCACCAGCTCGACTCATCCGCAACCAACTCTCAGCCTTTCGCCTGTCTCATCACGACCGGTTCATATTCTTCAAGAGGCCATCCAGAGCCTTCATTCCTCAACCAATACCAATAAACTCAGCTTTTCCATGACCATCGATCAATCATATCCAATGACCATCATTACGTTCAAGATCACCGCTTTCACCCTTTAAACCCCACGGGAGCGCGCGCGCAAGCGAAGAGCTAGCAGTCGAGAGCGAGAGCGAGAGTCACAATATCCTACGAATCAGACGATATTCAACCATCGTGCTGTCGGGCCCAGCCTAATTGTCCGATTTCCGATCGCAAACTTGCCGTCGTCTTTAGTCGCCTCCCAAATTTAGGAATCGCGACTTGACTACGTCGAGATGCCCGGTGCAAACGTAGCAGTCCTCCCGCCCCCTGCGGCCTCGACAGCGTCTTCGCGAAAGGCCTCGCTGGCACCCGAACGTAAATACAAGTGCCAGTTCTGCAACAGAGCCTTTAGCAGGAGCGAACACCGAAGTCGCCATGAACGATCACGTACGTGTACCATCAGTCAGCCCTCATACCAAACCTTTCGCCCCGCGACCCCTCTTCTCCAGGCCATTGACTAACTCATTCGCAGATACCAAAGAGCGTCCTTTCAAGTGCATGAAGTGTAGGAGTACTTTTGTCCGTCGTGACCTTCTTCTTAGACATGACCGTACCGTCCACGCCAAGGACGGCGGCGTACCTCTTCACAGCGATGGCAAGCGCCGGGCCGGTCCCAAGACTCGCGCTGTCGGTGCCCCTTCAAAATCTTCTATCGCTATTGATACTTCAACCCTGGAACAAATGGAATCTGGTGCTGATGGCATCTTTGACGTTCAGACTGCTGCCATGCTTGTAGCCGATCTGCATCACAAGGCTACCGCCGCTATGCGCGAAGACCACTCATACGAGGACAGTCCATCGATGGCTTATTCATCCCACAACGCTTCTGCTATGGAGTCTACTGTGACCTACCCTTCCGGCGCCATCGCATTACCTCAGGTTCAGTGGGATGGTTTTATGTCTCAATCTGTCGCCGAGCCCAAAGCCCATTCGATAACGTCCAGTGCATCCGGGTCATTCGAGTCTCAACCTTCTTTCACCAGTGGAACTACCCTGCAAGCTAATTCGAATCAGCTCCCTCCTATTAGTGGACAGAACTGCAATGGCCTGGTACCAGCTCTACAGTCTATGATCAACTCGTTGCCCAACTCTGCAGCTGCGCCGCCATCTCCATGGTCGTCAGAGTCATCCAAGCCTGGATACAAGGCCCCTGAAGTGATGGGGGATGATGAGCGCAACGCTATCCTTGACAACATTCGCAGTGCCGACAGCGAGCACGCCATCCCTGAGGGTTTCCGCCTACCAGGCCTAGGTTCCTTGAATCGGTACCTTTCAACATACTTCGGTCTATTCCATCACCATTTGCCTTTCTTGCATCCTGCCTCATTCCATCCCACCAAGGTCTCACCCCAGCTTTTGTTGGCAGTTCTCAGTATTGGCGCTCTCTATGCTTTTGACCAAGAACAAGCATACATGCTCCACATTGGCTCCAAAGTTCTGGTTAATCAGTTCCTACAAAGTAAGGAGAATTTTAGCTCCCGAAAGTGTCCCCTGTGGACCATGCAGAGCAACCTACTCAACATGATCTTTGCTAGCTGGAGTGGTGACCCTAAGGGCCTGGAGTGGACCTGCTCAATCAAGAGTCTGCTCGCCAACATGGTCGCGGGTAACAGGTACGAGCTGAAGCTTCGACAAGAAGCTCGGTCAGGTGCAAAGCCTACTCATGCCGAGTGGGTAGAAGATGAGGGCTGCCGTCGTACATATTACGCTGTCTACATCTTTTTTGGTCTTTTGACACTTACCTACAACCACACGCCGGCCATCAGTTTCAGCGAGTTCGAAGATTTACAGCTTCCTTCCACCGAAACGCTATGGAACTTGCAGGTACCAGACGAGGCGGCATGGCAAGAACATCTGGCAGCTTCCACTACCGTGACCTTTATGGAGGCTCACGACAACCTTTTCCAGGGCGAGACGCTTCGATACAGCACATTCGGCACCCGCGTCATGATCAACGCTTTGTTTCTTGAGGTCTGGTATCACAAGCGCAGTCCTGAAGCACTGCAAGACGTGGTAACAGAGTACAAGTTGCGGCTGGCGTTAGAAACATGGGAGAAGTCCGTCGATATGTGTGAGGTCGAGGCCTTTCCTGTACCGATCAGTGCTCCCCACAAAGGCCATCCTTTAATCTTCAACGCGAAAGCCATGTACCGCAATGCTCGTGCCCGCCTCGAAGTTGACCTCAAGGCGGTTCAGGAAGCGCTTCGCTACCATGAGTCCTATGAGGTTGCTGCTGCGATGACGCATGCCCGGGATCGCGTGAAGCGCTCGAGTGAGATGATCAAGGTTATTGAGGAATGCTACAACTGCCTAGAGACTGTTGTCTCTCAAGGAGTCAGATGGATTGCCCGTGTATCGCCAACCAACTGGAGCGTGGAGCATGCGCTCTGCGGAATGGATCTCATGATCATTCTATCGCTGTGGTTGTATCGTCTGGAACATGACGAGGAGCCTGCGACTCAGGAAGAGATGGCCATGTACAACAAGGTCCGACAGCTTCTTGTGAAGGAAATTGATGAGAACTACATGTCTCAACTGAGCGCTGTTGTCGCACGGCTCTGGGGCTCGATACTCGATGAGGTTGTTGTTTGGGGGTACGTATCAATGGTGCAAACATCTCTCAGAATTACATTGCTAACAAAGCACACAGCATGACACGACTTATGGGCGACGCCTTCAAATTGCATTCTCAGGCCCTTGTCGGCTATGTCGATGATCCTGAAGCATCCTCAAATGTCTCGACTCCCTCGATGATCTCGCAGGGGGCAGATGAGGATAGCGTGTACTAAAACTAATTGGCCATGACTGAAATGACTTTTTTCTTTGTTTGCCCTCGGGCCGGTTCGGGCTTTCCTTTTCTCCTAGGCATATACCTCTCTGCTTGATTATGTTTGGTTTTTGGTTATGGGTTAATTCGATCCTCTCTGACTTGATCGGCTCCGGCGCGAAGGGCTCGGGAGGGAGTTGGGCTCGTCCCGTCTCCTATGAATTTGTTTTTTGCAGTCTCCTTATGGTTATCATTTCACTATCTCCTTGGCGATACCCGAGACAGGGCGGGTAATCGCAATGTCCAGTCTACTGCAGTTTTATCATTGCAAGTCTGTTGTTGTTATTTTTGGACACGTCATGCTTTGTTGGTTTTGTCTACGTTTCTCTCTCTCTCCTTGTTGCATGGTTACAAAGGGTCAAACGGCATTAATTGGGGTCAAGGAAGGGGATCGGGAAACGGTTTTCGCATTGGGCTTGTGCCCCGGACAGAGGGAACTGGATCATTTGCGTAGTGACAGCGCAGGCTAATGACTGCGATGGCAGGACAGTTGGCAGGTCCAAGATGGCTGGTGTCGCCTTCTACTTCCCCTGTTCTATATGCTGTGGCACCTTTATTGTTTTCGTCTTATAATATTTTTGCGTGTTTCTTTCGGGCTGCCGTTTTACAGGCAGTTTTCAACGCTCGGTTTTGTCTTGGTCTGCTTCTTCTCACGGTATGCGCATTGCTCTGCTTCGCCTCTGCCTCGCCTCTTGTTCGATTCTTCTCCTATTTATTTTTCACTTATTTTTTGTCGAATTGTTCAGTTTGGTTTTCAGATACCTTGTTCGATATACAGATTGTTTCTTTTGCGGCCACATGACGGCAATAGCATGATCTGGCATGTCCTGGGAACCCCTTTTTGGGCCTATGACGCAGCGTCGCATACCGTCAAGAGGAGGCTGGCCCATACTCGTGTATAGATGAATAGTGTTTGCTTTGAATAATCAGCACCTGTCAAAACATCATTTTTTGTCCTTTATTCAACCCGTGACGTGTTGAAAGTGATCAGCTCCCGATGCTAAAAGGAATTGTCCAGGGTGTTGCAGGCGGACGCATCATCACCAACAAAAAGAATGGCCTCTCATGCCCTCCAACAAAAGGTGCCTATTATAAGTCATTACCTACGACAATAAAACGCCATATTTATTACGAGATGCTCTTTCTCCCACGCATGCATGCATAGGTAGGTACCTACCTGCCCTCCCCTGCCCTGCTCTGTCCATGGAAGTTTCCCTCAGGCCTTTGGAGAACATCCTTCCATGAGCCATCTAAGCTCCAAAGCAGGCACCTCCGATGGATTATTCGAGGTTGTCCAGCCCAAGTACCTTATATGAATCTGGACCTGCGATCTCAACTTGAGACTTACAACTCACAACTTACATGCTGTCAATGTTGAAATACGCTCGTCACAGCCAAGAGAGCCAATTCTGCTAAGAAGACCCAATCACTTCCATGTCCATCATGATCCTCCCTCTTACACATCTTCTTGCGACTGCTCGTCTGGTTTCTGGAGCGTGCGAATGCGGTTACTCGATCAGAAACCCCCAAGGCGATAGCCAAATAGTATTCACTGATCGGCTGGAGACCAAGTTCAGGCAGCTGCATAACATCTCTGAAGGGCATGATTGGGTAGCTCAAAACTTTACAGTATCGGCAGCAGATGGTAGGGGTAACTTCAGCAAAGAATTCCTGCCCAACAATGTCAACACTCATGGAACAGAGTCTGGGGATGATTCTGGGCTTGAGCTTCGTGTAAGAAGTGCAGTCAACAAAGACGATGCGATCCCGTCGAGCGAAGTCGATACAGCGAGACTTGACCTTCATTGGGGATCATTCCGAGCAGGAATGAAACTGACAGACGTCAAGGGCACCTGTGCCGCTTTCTTCTGGGCGAGTAATTGGACGTCAAGAGCGATGAGTGAAACTGACCAATGAACAGTATTTTAACGATACTCAGGAGATCGATATCGAGTTCCTTTCTCAAGAGTTTGATCACGATAATGGTATATACCCTATCAATCTGGTTGTTCAGTCCAAGAAATCCTTGGAGGCTGGTTATGATGCCAGCAAAACTGGCAGTTTCAAGCGAGTTGAGCTAGATTTCGACCCAACAGACGCCTTTCACGAGTACCGCTTTGACTATCTTCCAGGACAGGTCCTATTCTACGCTGACGGCAAACTGCTCGCCCACATGAAAGGGGCCGACATGCCTTCTTCTGGGGGCCATTTGATTCTTCAGCATTGGAGTAACGGCAATCCGTTATGGTCAGGCGGGCCTCCAAAAGAGGATGCGACAGTCACTGTCAGTTATGTCAAAGCTTACTTCAACTCATCAAACAGTGAGCGCCAGTCGCAACTGGTGAGACGATGTCACGAATCGTCAGAGGAAAATTCAGTGTGTGCGATAAATGATTCGGATAATGATGAAATCGATAGTGCAGGTGCTAGCACGATGAGAGTCGCGCAAGGAAACTCTGTCTGCGTCTTGATTGTTGGCCTGGTAATGCCCTTTCTGCAGTTGAGCCATGTTTTCTTAGTGTGGTGAGTGTGGTGAATGTGTATTTGATTATCGGCTACGGGTTTGAGGACTTGGAGCTGTGATTGGAATCGATGTTTCGTTATGGTTTTTTTTTTGGCGCAGACAAGAGAATCTGAAGTATTCAAAACATGCACTATTCTATTCGATCAAAAAAAATTCTTCTATTTGCACTATCGAGATGTTGGTTGTTCAGAAACCTGGAATCAGTGAGTGCTGACGTAGTCGAATCGGAGCTTCAAATCTCCTCCCTTACCTTAAGGTAAGCATCCAATTCCATGGCCTCTACTTTACCTTGGCCAAGAAACCAACAAAACTGGGCCTGAATCAAGGCAGAGGCTGCCTCGTGATGTGAGGGGTTATAAGTAATAGATCTTTCCTTCAATAAAATTGACCAGCCTACTATCATATCCACGATATCCTTCACTATCTTACCTTATCCATCATATTATCCTAGTAGTGAGCAACACTTTGCAAACATGCCTACAGATCCTTTCCTAGACATCATCCTCACCAATCATACCGACTCCAAGTCGCTCTTTGCACACGTCACAGGTCGAGATGAACAGGGCGTTTTGATTCTTCTCGCGGATGGAGAGACGGTTCATCGGCCAAAGTCGCCGTCTGAGATATTGCAGCCCGTCGGTGCAGATATCGCCATTCCCGTTGGAGGACCAGGAGCTCAAAAGAAAGTGCGGATACCGCATATCTTTGGAGGACGAATCTGGTTCTGCAAAGACAAGCCAATCACATTTCTTATCAACCCAGGGCCAGCTGTGGTTGAACCGTCTGTAACGAATCCAACTGATGCCAACTTTGACGCTGATTGGGGATTCTGCGAGTTCACCTACAATAACGATCAGTTGTACGTTAACGTGTCATATGTTGACTTCGTAAGCATTCCGATCGGTCTGGAGCTTGAGAACGAGGCAGGCCAAGTCACGCGTGTTCCGGGCATGCCTAAGGATGGGCTTGATCAGGTCTCCGAGGGTTTGAAGCGTCAGGGCGAGAAGGACGGCGCGGGCTGGGAGAAGCTTGTGGTCAAGTCCAAGTCTGGCTCCAACCTCCGAGCGTTAAGCCCAAACGCCGGTGCAGAGTTACATCTAGGCTTGCTGGAGAATTACTTTGCGCCAGAGATTGACGCGGCGTGGAAGCGCTACGAGAAGGAGGACATCGAAATCAACACGCAGGCAGAGTGGGGCGATGTTAGGGGCCGCGTCCACGATGGTAAACTAGTGTTCAAAGATGTTGGAAAGGACAAACTCAGCTTCCACTTTGAGAAGCCATCTACGCGGGACATCGTGTCTTGCAGCACGGGACCGTTTGCGGGAGGCCCGGATGTAACGCCGGCGCAGCTCAACGTCGGAGCCAGGATTGCAGCGGCGCTGAACCGGACAACGTTATCGGGCAATTCCCGGCAGCCCGAGGGGGAGAGGGTTGAAGAGTATTACTGTAAAGGAGAGGGAAAGACAAATCACTACTCTAGAATCTGCCATGAGGTCACGCTTGAAGGGAAGGGGTATGCGTTTCCGTATGATGATGTTGGTGCATCAGGGGGAGTCGATCAGAGCGGATTCTTGAATGATGGGAGACCAAAGATCTTGACTGTTCATGTTGGAGGACAGTAAAAGAAGCAGACTGTGAAAACCGAGTTGATGATCAACAGTTGTCATGTCTCATCAAGTTTATTCTGTCGAGAAATGAACAGGCTCAGTCGGACGAACCACTAACTACCTAAATTAACATGGCATCTTCAGCAGGCTTTATCATGTATGTAAGACCATGCGGTTGTGGCTGTTAATAGCATCTGCCACAGCCGCAATCAAGGAATGAAAGGGTTGCATAGTAGACTAATGATTCTGAAATGTGACATGGAGGGCCTCAAGTTTTATTTCCAAGGTACAGGGTGATCATTAAGTCTTGCTCCTACCTAGTGTTACCCTGTCACTCGGAGAGTATGTGAACCGGGTCATAGGTAGGCTTGTTGCCAATACCAGAAGTAAACGATTCATAGCATTTCCGTCTTATAGTGTATACAGATATACCATGGAGGTAATGAATCTCAAACTGGCCCGGGGGAGGGGGGGGGGGGGGGCAAGGCATCCATCATTGGTAATGTGGATGTAAGGTCACTGAACTGCACACCGAAACAACCTGGAAGAGGACGGGAGGAGCACAGCCAGGCCCGCGCCTGCCCACCCAATCTGCAGCTAACAAGTTACATCACGTCCAATCCAATCCAAAGGAAGGAGGGAAGGAAGGAAGGAAGATGATATCCAATCATTCCGCATACAACGCTTCCGTGGTTGCATATGCGCATGGATCCTTGCCTTACCTCATGGCTCGACCTACCTTACCTTAAGTTACCTACCTACTCCGTACCAAAGATTCTTTTCCCTCTCACATCTAAATTAATCTTTTGCCATATATCCTTGTTTTTTCAATTCCGTTCCTTTGGTCCCGCCTCGAGATAATTATTCTGCTCTTCTCTCCTTTCTGACACCGACTCCAACTTTAATGACTTACGACTTACGAATTACGATACCCTAGACTAGGCCATATCACTGATACCTACGTACTTCGGGGACAATCCATCATATCACACAAACACTCCGCACTTGCCGGGTTCCTAGCCGCCTCTGTCGATTCCCGCCAACAGTTACCGTCACCCCTTGGAACCTATCTTAAGCCAAGAGCTTCTTCTTAGACGACCTACACACGGTCTTTTTGACCTTGCTGTGATAGCTCTCTCACTAATAGGTGCCCATCATGTCATGAATGCCATAGCGCCATCTCTTTTGACCTCACATTCTCTTATCTTGACTTGACAAGTCTGGGATTCTAATCACAAGACCGTGCGTCTTGCCTCTTTCATACAAGCCATCATGGTATATTGCGGGAAGCCCTCTGGTGGCTGCTCCACCTGCCGCCGTCGCAAGATTCGGGTGAGTTGGCCCCTCACCACAATCCATATGAGTTCCGTCAAATACCTATAGCCTCCCGGCCATCGTCATCTCAGCCTGTTTCCCAGTGCTCTTACTGACATGTGAATATCAAAAACAAGTGCGACCAAAAGGAGCCGGCATGCACGCAATGCGAGAAGAAAAATCAGCCATGCCCTGGCTATCGCAATCTCGTCGATCTAATGTTTAGAGACGAAAGCTCCCATGTTATCAAGAAAGCAGTCAAGACACGGGCTCGATCTAATCAATCACAAAAGAGTCCCGTTAGCCAGGAGCTCGCCTCGGCCTCAACATCTCCCCCGCCATCCGTTGTGACTATCAAGTCACCACCGACGTTCGCCATTGACCCGAGGTCCAGTGCAGCCCCTGCCCCTGCCACCAAGACAGAGAAATCGAACAAGGTCAAGGCCAGACGTGCTCGGAAATCTAACACTCGCTGCCGCGCGCCTGTCCTCTCCGCATTGATTAACGACTGGAGCAGGTCTCCATCGGAAACCTCTCATGAAAGCCCGAGTGATGCCAGCGATGTCACTGGTCTAAGTGAACCAACTGAAGGCCGCGATCACTTGGATGACGCTCTATCACCCGAACTACAAGACAAGGGCACTGCCTTTTTCTTCTCTCGCTACGTTGCAGCCGACAGAGGCTCTTATCAAAACTATGCTTTTATTTACGATGTATGGAAACCTCCGGACTCGGCACAGGCTCAAGTTGATCCAGTCACTGTCAGTATGACAGCTGTCGGACTTGCAGGATGCTCACAGGTTTTCCGATCCCCAGATCTCATGACACGGGCACAAGAGAGCTATGCTATCGCCCTCGGATTGACGCACCGTGCACTTCGTGACCCAATCGAAGTTGTAAAAGACACAACCATGCTCGCCGTCTTGATACTCGGCACTTTCGAGTTTGTTTCGGGATACAGTTCCCATACGATGCGTGCCTGGCAAGACCACGTCAACGGTGCTGCTGCCCTGGCAAACATTAGAGGTGCTGCCCAGTTTCGAAGCAAAGCTGGTGCTCGCATGTTTCTCATGCTTTGCCATACAGTTCTTATAAGCTGCATACAGAGCGGCCTACCTATGCCACAAACACTAATAGACCTCCGACACGAGATTCCTCCTTCTGAAGAACTCGGAGGACCTGACTTTCATGTGGCATACCCCATATACAAAGCACTACAGGTGCGCTACGATATCAACACGAAGAAACTAGCCGATCTTGATGATGTTGTCGCCGCCATATCAAATGTTGAGGAGGAATTTTCATCGATACTGTTCGGACTGCCAGAATCTTGGAAGTACCATCGCGTACAGCTGACGCAACCGGACCCTCGAGTATCAGGACAGATATGCCACGTTTATGCTGGGCTTCTTCAATCCACCACTTGGAATATGGTGCGCGGAATAAGAATGATGCTGCTGGAAACGCTCGTCGAGCAGCTTTGCGCTGCTGCGGGATCGGCTGACCGCACTGTACTATCAGACAATCATTTCCAGTTACTTGCCAAATCTCTCAAAGTGTTGGATATGCTAGGACAATCAATTGCAGCCAGCGTTCCCCAGCATCTCGGAGTTGTCAGTATTCGGGACATCAGCAACAAGAAGGACCAAGGGCACACGGTTTCGATTGCAGCCAAGAAACAAGCATGCCGTGTCATATCGTCGCCATTTGTGCAAGACTCACGAGTCGGTCCGGGAGAGGATACAACCAGCAGCGGTGGTAGTCCGGTACTATTTGATCCAACGCAGTCAACGCCTCATACCGACGATGCCACTCGTTTCATGAGCCTTGCGTCGGCAAATAATACCATCATCTGGCCGCTGTTCATGCTCGGTATGTCATCGGCATGTTCCCCAGAAACAAAACAATATGCCATCGAGGGCCTGCAAGCTATCCACAGAGAAGCTGGTCTAGAGCAAGCGCGTGTGGTTGCGGGACTATTGCAGGAGAAGGATAACCCCCTCACTCTTAGCCCATCACTTCTTAGCAAGCTTCCCACGGTTGACGCAAACGCTCTACCGTCAACAGTCTAATCCATCTGCACGCCGAGCCTGACTTGAGTGTGCGATACTTCGATTCGCTTCCCATTACTTTTCACCATTCGATCGGGCATCAAATTGAGACATATGGCGACAAGTTGTATGTCATGGTTGTAATACTAACAGGCTTTTCACAATTCTTAGCATGATTTCTGTTGGATGAGACGAGATGTAGAGTGCACATACCCAGCACCTTTTGGATGGATTACCGACGCATTGCAGTCCAGCATGGACAAAATGTTCCCCATTGCTTAATTTACCAACTGTCAAAGTTTCCAAAACCACCCCCTTTGATCTTCTTGCGTGCTGGCTCCTCCCACGTGTCAACGTCCTCAATATCAGCCTCGTTGGTCTTCGCTGTGTTCTGCTGAGTTGCGGTTTTTAGGTATTTGCCAACGCTCTCACCGGCTCCTGTGCTCTCAACAGTGCCGTCATTGCGTATCCGTTTGCCGGTCCATGTTGTCTTGTCATCGTCTGTGCCACCTTGTAACCGAATCTTCTCCTGTTCCTTGGTCTGACGCTCGGTTTCCTGTTTCTGTTTCTGAAACTCGGCGAAAGGATCGTGAAAGATAACGATGTCCTTGATAACAATCTTGTTGAGGGGTCGGCTAGACCCATCCGTAGGTACATCCTCCATCTTGGAAAGAACATTGAGATTCTCGACAACCTTTCCAAAGACTGTGTGCTTGCGGTCAAGATGTGGCGTGGGCTTATACGCAATAAAGAACTGACTTGAGTTTGTATTCTTGCCCTTGTTAGCCATAGAGACTAGTGACAAGAGGTTAGCGAGGAGTACATCGTACTTATGAAGGGTTACTAACTCGTTCCACGGGCATTGTGTGACATTGGACCATCGAACTCATCATCGAAATACTTTCCCCATATACTCTGACCACCTCGGCCCGTGCCTGATGGGTCACCGCCCTGAATCATAAAGTTTGGGATGTTTCGATGAAAGGCTACACCCTTGTAGTAGCCAGTTTGTGCTAACCTGATGAAATTCCACACAGCCTTGGGTGCAAACTCAGGATACAGCTCGATTGTTATGTCGCCCAGATTTGTTTCTATTCTGGCATACCCGGTTGTCTTGACTCGCCTGGGCTTTAGCATATACTCCTCATCCGTCAGCAGAGCTCTCTCGCCGCTCGTCTCAGGTGTCAGTCCGGTGCTGGTGAAACTAGCTGCGGCTTTGCCCGTGGTGTACGCTGCCGAGTTAGCAGCCAGCTTCTTGTCCTTGATCATAGAGTTGCGGACAACATCGTTGGCAGCAGCAGGCTTGGTGAGGGCAGTCGAGCTACGATTGATATCACCGCCTTGCTCACGAGCCTTGCGCGCCTTCTCCACCGCGGCTTTCGCACGCGAAACCTTGTCGCCCATGCTTCCTAATGCACTGGAGTTGATATTGCCAGCGTTGCGCTCGTCCTCCTGTTCCTTGGTCAATTGCGCCTGCTCGCCATCCTTCAGATACTTGAACTGGTCCAGGTTGCGACTGGCCGCATTCTGGGGATCTTGGAGTGTAATTATGTCGGCGCGAGTAAACTCTTCATCATCGACGAGGTCGCGCCAGGATTTGGCCTTGATATTCATACGCTCGACCGTGTCCCAAGCGAAGACATTGGCGTAGGTCCCATGACGAATCGCAACGATATGTGTGTTGTCGGTGAAGACTTTGTAGGTGACTGGATCGATCAAGTCGCCTTTTCCGTCGCTCAAGCCCGCGCCAAGAGAGTCTGATTCTGAATTCCGAGCAAAGTTAAGACGGATCAGATCTTTTTTTTGTAGAGGCTCGCCAGTGACGGGGTTCTGGTTGGGGTGCTTGTCAAGCCAGGCGCCGATGACCTCAACGTCAAAGATCGTTCCATCAGGGGTGCAGACAGGGTTCTTGAAGGGTTGGAGACTGGCTGCGCAAAAGTTAAAGGGAAGACGGCGAAATGATGCGCTGGCATTTTGATTGCGAGAAGACGCGCCTGCTCCAACACTTGGGGAGAAGGCGTCGGCTGAGGACCACTCTGAGTGTGTAATCTGGAGTCATTGAGTCAGATGGAACATGGTTTTTGTTAGACGAGTAGACCTACATAGAGCTTGTCTGTTCCTTTACCCATTGTTGCGCTGGTTGAACGTAAACTCGAGGGGGGAAAAAGAAGCTATGATGATGAAGATGGAATTTCACAGTCGCATTCATGGACTACCTTAACTAATAGGCACGTTAGACTTAACTTATGATGCGCCGCCACGCTAGGCTGTAGGCACCTTAGCAGCTAACATGGTGCCTGAGACGACCTGGGGCTTATCGCTATCGTGGACCTTTGAGCCAATGGGAAAACAGGGGCCCTTGGCTTCGCCTGCCGCTGGTGCTGACCTGGCATCACCGGCGACCAATTACGTATACACGTTGGTTACTCCCTTGAATTTGAATCTGTAACCAACTCGTCACTTATTAACTCGAGGCATCTTCTTTCAAACCTCGATCTAATTAATTGAATTTGTTGACCTACTCATCAATCACAGTATCGTCCAATAACTCTACGAAATATCGATCATCCTCGAGTCGATAAGAACGACGCCAGAAAGGACTCTCGACAGGCTCGATATGCTTGCTCCATAAATTGAGAAAGCTCCCGCGCCACCACTTAAACGTTGCTCAAGCTCCCTTTGGCCTCGCACGTTCGTTCTCTCGTCTTGAAGAATTTCGGCCTTCTTGATTCCGACGTCGCCTCCACGTATCTCACCGTAACACGCCGAAGCTCCCGCCGCGACCACCGGCATAATAATCATGAGGTTCCTAACGGGACTGCTCGTGTTGGGCATGTCCCTTTGGACATCCCAAGCTTACGAGATTGGACTGGTACGGGCGGCCTCCATCCTGCGATGCGAAGCGTTCGGATCGCAATTATGCTAACGTCTCTGACATATAGAGCGAGAAGGAAGGCTATCAAGAATACTGTACCGGTAGGTCATGCCTCCAACGTGCAATGCGACTCTTGGATCTAACGTGTTCCAGGCATGTACAGCAAGACCTCATGGGGTGGACCCGTCGACCCATTCATCCTCGTCAAATTCCTCAACACCAGCAACTCCGATGTAAAGGATCCGATTGCGAGTCTGGTGATATTTGAGTGGAAGGACCGAAACCTCGTTGGAATCCCCGATCCGAATACTCCCGGCAACGTAAGTGCTCGCGATTTCATATGCATGCTACGCACGCCTTCTTCTGACACATGATAGCGACTTGGCGTCTGCGGCGAGGATTTCGTCAAGCAAGGTTACTGTAACAAGACCGATATTGGCAAATTCATCCTGCATCCCGATGTCGACAAGAAGTCTTCGAGCGTGGTCCACACAAAGGCTGTCCACCTCAACGATGCGGCTCCAATCAATTATGCTATCAAGAAGACCGGATACTACTGCGTTCTTACGGATGTGGTAAACACAAAGAAGTACGACCTAGTAGTCGAATATCGCAATGCTTATGGCGAGCTGGAGGCAACACAGATTCCCAAGTTGCCCTTCTATGGTGGCATGAGTATCTTGTATGCTCTCCTTGCTGCCTACTGGGGTTTCTTGTACTATCAGCACAGGCATGATATCTGTAAGCAGAAGCCTCGTATACGCCGCTTCAACCAATTGCATGCTGACTTTACTTTACTCAGTGGCTGTGCAAAACTACATCACGGCCATTCTCGTTTTCCTAGTGGTGGAAATGCTCATAACATGGGGTTTCTATGGTTTGTCTCTCCCTTGGTTTACTCTACCCGTCCTAACTCGAGTATAGAATACCAGAACCGTCATGGCTCCAATGTTGGCTCAAAGGTTTTCCTTACCATTGTTGGAATTCTTAACGCTGGCCGAAACTCATTCTCGTTCTTCTTGCTGCTCATTGTCTGTATGGGTTATGGTGTTGTGAAGCACACCCTCGGTAGGACCATGATTAGAGTGCGATGGCTTGCAGCGGCTCACTTCCTGTTCGGACTGGTTTACTCACTGACTTTCCTCTCTATCACCCCTGAGACAGCTGGTAAGATCTCTATAACGAACTGTTTCATTGACCGTATCTGACTGAATACAGGCCCATTTGTGCTTCTTATCGTCCTACCCCTAGCGGGCACATTGACTGCCTTCTATGTCTGGACACTCAACTCACTCAACTGGACACTCAAGAATCTCCGCGAGCGAAAGCAGCACGCAAAGGAAGCCATGTACCGAAAGCTCTGGTGGGCCATCCTCATCAGTGTCATGGTCATCTTTGGTTTCTTCTTCTTCAACAGCTTCACCTTTGCCTCAGCCAGCGATCCCGACTTTGTTCCTTTCCACTGGAAGACACGATGGTTCATCCTCGATGGCTGGCTGAACGTTGTCTACTTTGCCGACGTCGCATGGATCGCCTACCTTTGGCGTCCTACTTCCAACAACCGCCGCTTTGCCATGAGTGATGAGATTGCCCAAGATGACGACGGCAACTTTGACCTTGGCGATATCGGTGTTCCAGGAGAAGACTCGGATGACGAGGACGTCGAAGTGGGCAAGACTCGCAACGACTCAAGCAACGCTAATGGCCTCTCCTTTTCAAGTGCGTCGCAGAGCAGCGCTCAACCACCCAGAACCAATACTCGTACCGCTCCTCGTGAGTCACTAGAGAATGAGACCATTTTTGCTATAGGCGAGGATGGCGACAAATTTTCAGACGATGGAAGTGACGAAGAGGACGCAAAGCTTGTGAAAACGAAGTAAGAGGAGGATGGCATGGCAATTGACTTACGCTGAATCTGCATGCGATCAAAGTTTGTCGCATCCTTTTTGTGTAATTGTAGGGTTGTCGGAGGGATCAAATCTTACTGATGAATGAACTGAACTGAGTTTTCGATTAAGCAACGTTTCCTTACGTGGGCAGTGAGTGATGTGTGTAGTATATGGGCTTTTAGGTTTGGTTTTGGATAGATCAGAGTTGTCTTGTCGTATAAGGGGACAATGGTTTGATCAATTTACATACTGTTACAATATCGTTTCAGACTTTCTTCTCCTCCTAGAGCATCGTGATGCAGTACAGCGCCTAGGCAATGAATGTCTGTTGTTAACCCAAGACATCGCCCCCAAACCCAACTGGTCGTCTTCGACCGTCATTCTCAGGCAGGATAGCCAATGCCTTGTACAGTTTCCCCATGCCGTCAGGGCCCTTATCAACAAGGCGCTTCCAGGCTCCGTCGATCTTATCAGCAGTCTCCTTGTCGACGCCCGGCGCCTTGGTCAATTGTTCAGCACGCTCTCGGATGCCCATCAACTCAAGAAAGTCACCCTGGTTGATGGGTCCATGGACTTCGACGCCTTCACTCGCTGACATGGCCACTTCAGCGATGGCAGTGAAATCGACATCCGCACTCAAGTCGACCAGACCAGGCGCAGAAAAGGGATTCACTCGCTTGTGGTGCCGGATCCCGCGAAGGGAATTGATAGGGACGGTATTTGACGTTCCGTAATCAAGAATAAGGGCAGCACCGCTGGGCTTAGTCTTGGGATACTGTTCAGAACCGCCGATACGAGTTGCAAAGTCTGTAGCGAAGATGGACGCATCTGGGCACACTTCGATGACGGAATTGGGCATATTCTTGAGCTTGCGGTACCTTGTTGAGGTCTCAGGGAGAAAACGAGAGTGGCGAGTAGGCGTGGATGAAAGTGTAAGCTGGAACTCAGGGGGCGGCTCATCTTGCTGTGATTTCGGTGTTCCAAGTTGAGCGTGAGTGACGCCTGGCGGTGTTGGCGAGACCATCATTTCTCGCCATTCCATAGCGGGTTTGGTGTTCTCGGGTGGTGGTTGAGCAGGCGAGGTCGGTGAAGATGTCTTTAGTTGGGGGGGAGGAGCTGAAGCGGATTGGAAGCTGTGAATAGGGAGAGCATCAAAGAACTCATGAGCGATTATGAAGGGCATTTTGTCGGCTTCTGGGTACTGCCGTTAGCCAGACGCCTGACAATATGTGAGCTCTGCCTACCAATTGGAATGGACTTGATAGTGTCGGTCCAGACAATCTGCTTGCCGTTGTACTTGCTGGGGCTATGGAAACCAGACTTTGACTCTGATGATGGCACATCCGGGCCACAAAGGAGTTGCTTCTGGGCGTTTCTCAGTTCGCGGCTGGCTTCAACCATATATACAGCATCGATGCTATTAGCCATCGCGGGAAATCGTTGAATGGTCTATAATTCAAGTTAAGGAGTCTTTCAAGCTCAACCAATGAATGTCACATACTCGAAGCATATCATCCATAAGAGTACCTCGACCAGGCCCAACCTCGATGAGTTGGATGCCCTGTTTGGGACGACCTTGGCTGATCCATTCAGCGATGAACCAGATACCGATAAGTTCACCAAAGATTTGCAAAATCTCTGGCGATGTAACGAAATCTCCTTTTGTGCCAAATTGATCCCGACCTTCGCCAATGGCCCCAGTGTAGTAGCCTCCAATATCTCCGGTCAAGCACATGCGCATGTAACTGGCCAAAGGAACAGGTCCAGTTGTCTATGAAGAATGGTCAGTATAAGCAAGCATGAACTTGTAGCGGGTTTCACTCACTGATATAGCAGCAAAGAGTTGCTTGGCTAATGGCGTTGACCACTGTCTCTCACTCTCCTTGCGGTCCTCATTCTTGAATATCTCATCAATATCTGTGGCATTTTGATATTGGCGAACAGTGGATGGGAAGCTCCGGGCGACACAAGGATTGAACAAGTTTGGCCGTGGTATACACCGGCCACTGTTCAGTTTCAGTCTCGCAAAAGGCTTTAAGCCTAGTGACCTAAACATTCTGAGCCTGTTTCCTGTGAGCGAGAGCAATTGAACTAGCTACAGAATAAATCAGTTGGTGATGCTCTCACTTCCGTGTAAGCTGTAGTTACAACACGGCACGTGAAAGCAAGCATCAGTGACGATGCTTTTCTGGAGTCGAACCTACAGACAGCAAGTATTTACTGATAAGATAAGAAACTTGTCTACCTATCCATCCATACCCAGGTAACTTGGACGTTTCTCCCCGCAACACCAATTCGTTTCACACATAAACCAGGCACTATTAGACAGCGTCGATTTCGTGACTTTGGAAGTTTTTCGTTTCGATTCCGGTTTATAAACCAGTTACAGAAGCTACGCGCAGTCTCTCACGGCCGCTATGTCCAGCAAATCTCGGTGGGCCGACACCGAAGAAGACGCCCGTATCGACGCCAAACTTAAGGAAGAAAAGCGACGTAAGAAGGCAGAAAAGGCTCGAAAGATTGAAGAAGAGAAGAAATCACAAGAGGCTGCACAGCAAAAGGCGCTCCAACTCGACGATGACCGGCCCTCGAAGCGACGTAGGATCACCCCCGAACCAGGCGCAAACCAACAAGATAAGACACCTCCAGCGAAGCTATTGCGGTTTCCAGCGAGCACCTGGGGGAAGTGCAGAAGCGTTGAGAATTACGAGAAGCTAAACGATATCGAGGAAGGGACTTATGGCTGGGTTGCGCGGGCGACAAACAAAGCTACGGGAAAGGTTGTCGCGCTCAAGAGGTTGAAGCTGGAACCTCAAGATCGAAACGGTCTCCCCGTCACAGGCCTGCGCGAAATACAAATATTGAAGGATTGCCAACACCGGAACATTGTCACCATGGAAGAAGTGGTTGTAGGGAACGACATATCACGGCCAGACAAGTAAGCACACGACACTTGGTTGGTGTTGGAGACTAAAGCTAACAGCTGGCCCAGCTCTTTATTCCTTGTCCTCGAATTCGTCGAACACGACCTAAAATCCATTCTTGATGATATGCCCGAGCCGTTTCTCTCTTCCGAAGTAAAGCGCCTCCTATTACAGCTTACATCAGGCATCGCATATCTCCATGACAACTGGATTCTACATCGCGACCTCAAAACCTCTAATCTCCTCCTCAACAATCGTGGCCAGTTGAAAATTGCCGACTTCGGTATGGCCCGCTATGTTGGCGATCCTCCCCCGAAACTTACACAGCTCGTCGTTACTCTTTGGTACCGGGCTCCAGAGCTACTACTTGGCGCAAAGACATACGATGCGGCGGTAGACATGTGGAGCGTGGGCTGTATCTTTGGCGAGCTGATAACCCGGGAGCCTCTTCTTCAGGGCAAGAATGAAGTCGATCAAGTCTCGCGCACCTTCGAGCTCTGTGGTGTTCCCACAGAAGAGACATGGTCTGGGTTTCGTCGTCTCCCCAATGCACGCTCATTACGACTTCCTAAGACACAAGTTGCTACCGGATCTGTCATTCGCGCTCGCTTTCCCGGCCTCACTACAGCAGGCGCCAATTTGCTGGGTGACCTCCTATCACTTGACCCCGAAAGAAGACCATCGGCGAGTGAGATGCTCCAGCACGAGTACTTCCGACAGGACCCAAAGCCTAAGCCAGAGAGCATGTTCCCAACGTTCCCCAGTAAGGCGAACCAGGAACGGCGAAGGCGTGCAGAGCCTCATGCGCCTGTGCGCGGTGGACAGGCTGCGTCGTTGGGCGATGCTGACCTCAGTGGCATTTTTCAGGGGCGGGATAAAGAAGAAAGGGGGGCAGGGTTTCAGTTGCGTATGGTCTAAGTTTATGTGCACCCAAGGTTTCCGTCAATTCCAACGCTGTTCCTGGGAGGCGAAAGAAGCCATCCACGTTTTACCACGATATGTGGAAATAGACTCGAAGCACATGTGTAATTGATTCTCTAGGCGGACTAAGCTTATTATGGGGTGGAACGCATATAAGAACCTTAATAGACGACCAGACAGATAAAAGATTCAAAATAGGGGTTATGATTATCTGAAGACAAACTCGTTGCAATCGGTAACCAAGGACCGATGAGATTAATATGTATATAATAGATAAAATCATTAGATGATTTCAACTCATTTCGACCATCTGATTAATCATAAGCATCCAAACTGGGTTTCTCCCCGTCCTTGCGATGTGACTTCACCACAGCGACATCTGTCTGTCAACGCCCTCCCCAAACTATCAAATATCCCGATGAAAATGAAACAATAACCAATAAACAATTTTTCTCCTTCTGATGCTTGCCTGTCCATAACACCCCCAATAAAAACTCCAAAGATCAGTTGCAAAATAAAAGATAAAAAGCAGAAATGGCACTGAATGCTTCGACTAGTTGTTGCAGATATCACAGTTCCACTGGGGATAGGGTGTGTAGGCCGCAGGCGTGTACATGCCAAACTGGAAGGTCTTCTCAACTTGCAGGTAGCCAGGAGAGGGCAGGTCGGTGATGGCCGAGTCAGAATCCTTGATGACGAGAGTGTACATGCCGACCACGAGAGGAGCATCGGGGTCGTTGGCCTGCTTGCTAGTGTCCCAGACGAAGGTGGGGTTGGTCGCAAAAGTCATGTTGGCAGTGAGAGTGTATGTCTCGCCTGCGGAAGACTGGCTGACGAGGACGTCGATGGCGGTTGGTGTGCCCTCAAGTGAGGTGTAGTTCCAGCCAAAGGTTGCGTAGTCACCAATCTTGAAGAGAGGCGTGGGAACATACATGGTATCGGGAAGCGTCATGCTCACACCACCGGGCTGAACATCGGCAGAGAAGGTTGTGCGCTTGGGTGCCGATGTTCCCGTTTTGGTGCCAGACTTCTTCTTGCCTGTCTCGGTCGCGGTCTTGGTGTTGTCTGCAGTTCCGGTCTCAGTCCCTGTCTCGACTTTGGCGGTGTTTAAGTTGGTCTGTTTGGCGCTGTTCTTTCGGGTGCTTGAAGCCTCTCCATCGTCGGTTTTGTCTTGACGAGCCTTGATAACACCGGTCTCCTGTGGCACTATGAAGAGTCAGTAAAAGGGGTTGTTTATGGGTGTGCGAGAAGAGTGAGCGTACTGGCTTCATGTGCAACGCGTCGAACAACGACTGAATCGGCAGCAGGAAACCAGTTAGGCCATGCTGCCGCTAGAGGCGCAACAGAGGAGAGGCAGACAGCCAGCTGAAGGAGGTTCGAGGCGGGACGCATGATGAGATCTTTGGTGAGATTGAGAACGAAAAGGGGGCCGAGCGAGATAAAGTCAGGGCGGCCACAGTGGTCGTGGTTAGCGATGAACCGATGAGTGAGTCCCGAGTCCCGAGTCCCGAGTGTCGATGATGATGTTGTCGATATTGATTGATTAGATTCCAAGAGATGGGCAGATTGCTAGTACGTGATACTACTAGAATATGCCAAGCGTGTCCAAATCGACGAGCGAACGAAGGGTGAAGCGTATAGCGAAGGTAGAGAAGTAGCAAAAGGCGAGAAACAACAAAGGTCGATGAAACGATGGCTACGACGATGTGCTGCTAGTCTCAAAAACGCTGGAATTGATCGATCTCAAAAGATAACGAACGAGAGTGAAGAAGCGAGAGGTGGACAAGAAATCAACAGAGCAAAAAAAGAGGGATCAGACAGAACAGGGGAAAGCGTTGGCGTTATGTTGGGTTGGGTTGGCCCAGCAGGGGGTTGGTTGGTATTTACCTAGGTACCTAGGTACCTTAGTAGGTTGGCACATGCTAACCTCACTGGGAGAGGTACGTACCTATCGTGGCTACACCAGATTGACTTTGAAGGCAAAACAGCGACTCCTTCCTTTTGGGTGGAGGTCTGAGCTGTAGCCGTTGAATTTTTGTTAGTGGATGCTTGTACCTAACTCTCAGCTGCTATAACGGTGGCGTTGTATAAAAGTGTATATGTACACAGCCTTCCCTGAGGCCCGGATTATTGGGTCTCTTCTTTTATCCGTGGTCAGACAAGGAAGTCAGTCAGTCATCTCGTGTTGACTGACGATCTGGATCCTTGTGTTTATTTTTATGTATCATCCCAGTACATAGAAGTAAAATTGGGTGCAGTATTTCTAGATACTTCGACACACGCATCTACTCTACCACAAAGTTTAGACCGTCGCTTAGGGTGATTGATGAAATCGGATTGGAGAACTAAGGTAGCAATAGGAAAAGTCAACGATAGAAAGAGGGAGAATGCATCACATGATCTCGTGTTTGTCACTCTGCTTCACCTAAAAATAACCTCCTAGCCCTGGTTGATTCCCCGCCGTCCGTCCCTGTTCGGAGTCCCCTAAGCTCCCGCTATTCTCGGCAATCATGCACTAAACATGGTGCATGGCTCCATCAGCAGATTCTTGCCTGTCCTTGACGGTTGTGTCATGGAACGGACGGGTCATGCGTGCCATTGGTGTCGTGAAGAGCCGTGAACTATTCTGTTCGTGTTATGCTGATCCCACTTTTTTCGGGTTTGTACTGAAAAGACTCTTCTGTCGATTGTCTTCTACTGACTAACGTTAAGCCTCGTTCAGCCTCATCCATAAGACTAACGTAAACTGTCTAACTTGACGATGGCGTCTCAAATTAAAGTGCCCCCTTCCCCGTTATTTTATTACCAGGCGTTTGCCGCTCTGTTTATTATTAACTCCCGATCAATGCAACATCGCTCCCGTGTCACGTGGGCCCATCTTCCACAACATCAAAGACAGAGCGTTTGCTAGCGACGTTTGTAAAATACAACGGCTGACTGCAGACTCAAGTATCTACAATCTGTATGTTTTATTGTGAACGGTTGTGGTTACATAATGCTCTGGTGGTAGGTATCCTTGGATGCTTTCTTTCTCTTGCTCCTTGTGCCATGACTTACTCGAAATGTCCCTCTCTAATGCAAGCCATATATATATATGCACTCGCTTTCTGGGTCACCCCAGGTCACACCGAGGCAGTGATGGTATTATCTCGGCACTCTTTCAATTCTGGTTCATCTTCCGTACTGCAAATGTTCTTACAGCCAGTATGTTCCTGTGTATATCTACTGTCAAAGTCTTGACTCAAAAATAATCAAGACCATGAAAGATATTCAATCATATATGATATTCACTACCTAACCTAATCTGCATCTAATGTGAATAGACGAATCAAAGCCCTCCAATACCGCCAATGTTTGCCTTTTTCAAGCCAGTAAACGGCCAGCGGGAGGCTCGCAGCCGCACGTGAATCAGACCCGTTGGTTCGCCCTGCCTTTACCTAGGTAGGAGCCCAGATCAATGGTGACTGCCTGTCCAATCTCCCATGCTCGATCTCCGCCTGAGGAGAATGTGCCATGATAGCCGGGAGCTCTTTCCATCAAACCCTTATATATTGCTTTCGCCAACCACTTTTGGATTTTCTCCTCTTCAACCGTATCAGAATCAAGATCAGCTCTTGACCCAACGAATTATCAACATGAGCATAAACATGAGAATGAGCATGAACAAGACGCAGTAAGCAAGAATTGCTATAGTTCAATTGGGTACCATGGAAGACACCACTTATACTCACCTATTCGCAGGACACAAGATGTATGAACCCCTTCCTGCTTATTGGAAAGCCCTTCGTACTCAGCAGAGAAGTGCCGAAAAACGCATGAAATGCAAGTCGTGCAAACTCTTTATCGGACTGACACTCGTCTAAGGGCCTTGAGATGCCAGTGGGCGACCCCCAATGCGTGTACGTGCCTCAAGAGGAATACCAGAGCCTCATTGCGATTGCCCACCAGTATGGTATGTAATAACAACACAGCCTATACTGGCAATCTCTGACACTTGCCTGTGATCAGTCTACCTACGTCAGAATCTCATCGCACAAGGGTTGAACGAAGCAACTGTGGATGTACGTTCCCAGCTCCCATCCGTCTGCCAACCTCTAAACTTTCTGTAGTCTCTCTGCCTTCAAAAGCCAGCTGGAGATGCGGCTCCCTATGCCCCTGAACAGTTTGAACCATCGCCACCGGCAACATTCACTTACAAAGAGCAAACATCTACTTTCCCGGTTCAATCGAATACCGCTTCGGGCTACCCTGCTGAAGAGAAAGGGCTTCGTCTGAACAGGAGTTGGCAGCCCAATGCGTCTTATCGACCTTCAAACTATTCAGGTGGTTCGATCAACCAGAAACGACCTGGATATTTCCACGACAACAAAAGACCAGAGATCAAGGAGTGGTTTGAGCGCTCTGCGCAGAGGTCAGTTCTGCTCCTCAATGTACCTGATGGCATCACACATGGGGATGTTGCTGCCGTTATTCGAGGAGGTCCCGTTCTGGAGATCTTTCTTCGGAGCAAAGACAACACTGCCACGGTCTCCTTTTTGCACGAGGCTGATGCCTGTGCTTTTATTGAGAACTGTCGTACAGCTGGTTTGTACATCAAAGATCGGAAGGTAAGTACGTTTGCTAAAGGGACCTGTGCCATTCTTATACGCTATCGCAGATACATACCAAATGGTCTGATTACCAGTTCACCCTGAGTGGCCAGGTTGCCCATCACATTCGCAAGGGTGGCTCTCGTAACTTCGTCATCCGCAAGCGGGACCCCAACCTCACTATTCAGGCTATCCGTGATGATCTGGAACACATTCACAATCTTCATGTGATCAGCATCGAGTTTGAGAAGGACAACTGTTTCATCAGCACCAATGCGGTCCATGGCGCTATCTATGCTCGAACTTGTCTCCAGAGCCGAGTGTAAGTCAGGCTCTGTCTCACGTTGAAGACCAGTCAGTTGTCCAGACAGTGCTAATTGGTAACTTATCCAGAGAGTACAGGGCCTCTCGTATTGAATGGTGTGCCGATGAATGTGCACAGCCGTTTCAGAGAATATCATCTGCATTTCACGCTCCCGTCCCTGATGTAAAGCCGCAGAGAAGTGTCATTCCCGCCCATCCATCACGCAAGGACCTCATGGGAAATCGTTTCCAGCTGTTAGATCTTTCTGATACTGAGGGAAGTAATGGGGATAATTCCTCTGATGACTCTTTTTGAGTTACCTAAGGGCACAGCGTCTTCGATTCTTCGATCGAGCACGATCAGGACATGAATTTGCTGTGACGCTAATGATCTGTTCATTAGTACCGGTTTTGCTTCAATCCTCTGTGAGAGAGAGGTCTAATCATGGAACATGCAGTGGGGTTTGTTTGGCTGTAGATTTCATATTATCAGTTTCTTATTGGCTCTGCGATTGCTTTTCGAAAGCAATTTCCTCAATGTCGACCCCAAGGTAGATTGGTATTGAGAGTTTTAGACAGGGACGGGAACATCACATTGCCTGTATGGTTGTCAGAGGGCAGCAATCTAATACATGAAAAGATTAATATGACATGTCGTGTTACAACTTCCAATAGGCTGACTATGAAGTTAGCTCTTCGACTGTGCAGCAGCTCAAATGACGGAACGGACCTTTCCCTCGTCCATATCACGACAACAGCGATCCATAGATGAGGTACAAGCGTTCAACATATACAATATACAGAATTTGGACGATGTCTCCAATATGGATCGAGGATGAGAGCCGATCTGATGCGCAAAGGCCAGGGGGGATCTCCCTTGGTTGTCGAACTCGGCCATGGCATACACCACGCACTATATGCGCAGGTTTCGAGTTGTTAATTCATCTGGCTCTCAGGGCTCCTCGAACTCATATAAGTATGCCAACAGGTTCAATAGTTCTGTTACCCAGTAGATCTCCAGGAGTGGTCCTCTTAGTGTTTGTTTTCAAGTCTCCAGGGAGAAGATGGCCAAATCGCAACATTATAGATGCAGAGTCGCATTATAAAATTCCAAAAAGACATAACATGGATAACGATGACCTAACTTATGTAAAAGACATTTAAAACCAAAAATGCGCGCGGATGACGTTCATCTTTGGTAGATCGATCGAGCCTCAGTTCTGTCCGGACGATCAGGTTCTTGTCGCTCATGCCACTAAGCACTGCTTTAACCACTTGACCAGTCCATCGAATTCGGTCGTTGTTGAAATTAGTAAGAGATTTTATGATTCATAAAGGTCTACAGGTTTCATAGCCTCTGGTTGGCTGTTCCATGGCGAACGAGTGGTGATAGGTAGGTAGTTGTTGGTAGCTGACTCGCACTGCCAGGCCAGTGGCAGATATAATAGACACGCTCCCAGCAATAGCAACAAGAGGTAGGTTCTGTAGTCTCGAGCAATCGTTGAATATGTCGCTTTTCTTTTGTGAAGACTGACCTGCAACTGTCGTGGATCCTATTTACCCCTGAAATTAGGTATCGTCTCTAACAAGTCCAGGACTTCCTAACCCATTTTGATCATCATAACGGGTCTTTCTACTAAACAGAAAGTAGATCAATTTTTGAAACAAGCGATTCGCTGTGGTTAGCGAGCCCTTGAGTTTCTACCGTACCTGTCAGGGGCATGGCGACTTTGCATTTGCGAGATTTGACTCCATGTCAGCGTGCTCTAGAGCCAAAAACCAACCCGATAGAAAAGCGACCTGAGATGCCACATGCACCGGCAAATGTCTTAAGTACCTCTACGTGGCTTAAGAGGAGGAAGCCTCAACAAGTACTCAATGGAGCACTTAGTTGGAGGCCTGATTCTACCTCTTCAACGTACGCAGCAGCGGTGTGGTCAACTACAGCATTCACCATGGCTGCTTCTAGTATTCAGCACTACTCGCACATATACACATACGGACCTGAGTCATAAGAGAATGTCAAGGAGCACATCAAGATCCATCAGTCAAATTAGTAGGTCTGAACTGGTCAAATCAGCAAAGTCTCATCATCAGACTTCCTTAAGGATGCGAAAGAGCAGTCGCTCGCACGGCATGTATCATCACCATAAACATCTCAAGTCGGATGACAGTTCAGGTCAAACAAAGTGACGATAACGATCGCTTAGCAATTGGATACCACGCTAGCTCATAGTTTGCCAAACCTATAGATCCCACACAAGGCTCCATTGCAATGCTCCCCCGTTCCTATAATTAACAAGTAGTACACATGAAATCACTTCTCCACAGGTCCCTTAATGGTTAGCATTCTTGGTGACAGACTGTAAGTAGTCCAGCAAAAATGTGCGTTCGGCTGGCGAGATAGGCGTCTGACTACCGCGACGAGAGGGCGGGCCGGCTGGGTCTTCCGCTCCAGAGGCCAGGGAAGCAAGACGAGACCTAGGCGTTCCAGCAATGACCTCCTTGCCCTTAGCTGCCTCCAAACTAGCAGGGGATGGCTGCTTGCCAAAGAGTGACAGCAGTTCTCTCTTCTGAGCGGGACCAGACTCGCGACGACGATTCATAGCAGGGAATGCTTGTGCAATGCTGGGGCTAATGCCAGCACCTGCAGGCTGCAAGTGGCTAGACAATCCACTTGGCGAGGCAAGTGAAGCCTGAGGAGATGCGGATGCTCCACCGATGCCAAATAATTGTTCGCCCTGGCCTCGTTGAAGAATACGGATAGGCTGAGTAGGTTGCGAGGCAGCTGGTGCATGTGCTTGGACACCATATTGTTGTGAATAATCCGCTCTTCCTTGAGATCCAGGTGTACCGGGTTGAGTAGGTCGTTGCTGTAATGATTGGCCATCCATTGACGGGAGCGGGTTGGGATCAGCGGGGGCTTGTTGGGGAATGTTGGCCCTGAAATTGTCCCCGCCAACTGAACGCAGAAGTTCACTCATCATACTGCCAGGAGCAGGCTGGGATCCTTGCGCAGGAGGCTGATTCTGGTCATCCTTGCGAAACATGCCTAACAGAGCAGAACGGTGATTGTCGGCAGGAGGCCCAACCTTTGAGCCTGGCAGCTCCTTAGGACTTGGCCCCGAGCGGTCTTGACCTCCCACAGGGCCGGCCGCATGAAGGACTTGCTGAGGAATTTGTTGCGCTTGTGCTCCGCCTAGGTTACTATACACAGGTCCATGGCTCTGTGCTGGGAAGCCAGGAGGGAACGGAACTTGATGAGGCTTCTCCTGTACCTGTGGCGCGGTATTACCGCCCTTGAAAGCATTCAGGAGGGCCATGGACTGGCCGTTCAAAGGTTGTGGTCTCGGCTGCCCAGGTCCATTGAGAGATTGCTGGGGCATCTGGCCGGGGTGGCCATATTGCGCTTGCTGTTGAGTACGGAACTGACCGGGCACAGGGTTGTGGGTGGGTTGATTAACGTCCTGGAATACACTCCTGTTGAAAACAGCTCTTTCTACCTGGGGAGACAATGGTTGAGGATGCACCAGAGGAGCTTGGTTGCTCTTATACTGACCCTCCTGGATGGGGTATTGTTGATTATATAGCTGAGGATTGCCAATCTGCTGTCCAAGTCCCATACCCCAGTGAGCGCCTTGGTTAGGCGCGTACGGGAATGGGGGTGGTGGCTGCTGAGTATTTGTGGATTGCATCTGGTGAAGATTATGATGATGCGGCGTATGAGGTTCGGGAGCGTTGGTGACTGTGTGATCAATAGGAGTCTGAGGATAGTGAGCACCAGCTTGCGGCATGGCGCTGGTAGGACCGCCTTTGGCTTGGAGGATAGAAAGTAAGGCACTTCCTTTATCCTGTTGAGCCGGAACCGGAGCGGAAACATCTTGCAATCCTTGAGTGGGAGGTTGCACCTTCAACAATCGTTGCAACTCTTGTGTCGCACCTGCGAGCGTCTCGATCGCCGGGCCTTGATCCGTAGTTTCGGCGCCAGTATCGTTCCATGCTTCGTCCTCGTATTGGGCTTCGCTGATAGGTCCATAACCTTGCGAGCTGTTTGCTGCTCTCCTTGCTTCAATCTTCTTCTGCGCCATAACCCATTTCTTCAGCGGCACCAAGAACGGTGCCACCATATAAAACTTATTGGCATTAGGCGCAGTGTTGGCATCGTTCGCTTGGCCATTTTTGCGGCGGAAGGCCGGTAGCTCCGATAGCTTGTACCACTGGATTTTACTGATTTCTTTCCTTGTCTTGGGTTCAAATACGGTGTCCATTGGAACATCTCGAAAGACATAAAGCCTCATGTGCTGTTCGCGCATCGAGATTTCGATGTACTTTGGCTTATGTTCAGTGGGTACCAGGCCAGCAGCTCGAAGGTCCAAGCCGGTCTCTTCATATACCTCACGAACGGCACAATCCAGATCATCTTCGTCCTTGTTGATCTTTCCTCGTGGGAAACTCCAGTTGGCTCCCTTCTTCCATCCCTTGACCAGGACTGTCGAATCCATGGCCTCGTTCAGCATGATAGCACCTCGTACAGGAACACGAGTCTTGTATTCCAAAAACTCCTCAAAAGCTTTGGTATGATTCTCGACAGAAAAGTTGGCCAATAAGGGACAATGCTGGAAGATTCGTAGACAAAAAGTTCGCAGTGTCATGGACGGCAGGGTCGGGTCAAGTGGACGGATGAAATCCTCGTAGAACCACTGAGCTTCTTCGACCTGGAAGCATATTCGAGCGACGGAAGAGAGATCCTCCTGGGGAAGGTTGATGATGAAGCGGACACAAAGGTCGTCCAGCCCTAGGTTGGTTGCGTTAGTCCTTGCTCGCAACCGCGCGGCACCCACCAACACATACAATCCTCTAACTGCATTTGTGATCCAGACATGATGATGATGGTGGAATCACACAGCTCATGCTATGGTATAATGTATTAATATTCGGTAGTTGTTTTTCTCTTATGTTTGTTGACGCCTTTTCAAGACTTTGCGAGACGATAATGCGAACGTAGCTGCGAAGGCAAGCTGACCATGATTGAAGTGCGACAGCCAAGATAATGCAGAGGAACGACTGCGACAAGCGAAAAGTCGCGAGCGGTGGTCGAAGAGGGAGAGGAGAGCGAGGTCACTCGAGAAGCTATCGATAATAGAGAACGCTGTACGAAGTGAATGTGAACGAGTCTCAGTAGAATGCAACGTCTCTTTGAGGACACGCGGGGTCGAGGCGGCAGTGCAAAGGCCGAGATGGTGGATTTCGGATGTGATTTGTTGTTGGTGTTGGTGTTGTAGTCAGGTTTGAACTGATAGCATTGGATTGGATTGGATCGCAATGAGACCAGCGAGGTCAAAGACCCAATTCTCATTCGCGCCTTAGGTACCCTGCCTTTGGCTGAGGTGCCCGCTTTCAGATAGGTCCAGTGCTTCGTGAGATGGAGCCGGGGGCATGGACTCCAATTCAGAAGCAGGGCAGCTAGCTGGCTGCTGAGCCACGATTGCTGCTCCTCGCCACAGATTAGCCTAATCGATGTGGCGGTGCAATACCGCTCATGATCGTCCAACTCAATTTCTCCAACAAGGTTCCCTCCCGTGTAGAGTTGCATGGACGTTTCAAGAGGTAGTTACAAGTAGTTTAGTTAATGCTCAATCGCCACTGAAAAATAGGTATGCCAGCGCATGTGCATGATCGGCACTGCAGCAGTGGTTTAACCGGTTTTGTTGAGCTAAAGTCTACACATTAATGCTTCTAGACTGCAGGGCTGGCTTGCTGCAGTTCTGTAGGTTCCAGAAGTTCGGGTGGCCGCCAATATTACATCATCGGTCACAGCACCGACTGGGCTCCCTCACCACGGACAGACATCATAAATACTTGAAAACAGGTTCATTGACCAACCAGCCGCACAGTAAAGTCACTACCTACAAACGCAACGAGTGGTCATTCTATCAGGACCTTGTCCTCCCCTTATTTAATAAGAGAAGCACCCTCTCGTCGCCTTGGCTCGCCCCATCTTCGTCTCGGAGTTTCAAGCAGTGACATACATTCTCGTTGGTGGAGTGGTCTTGTCTTTTGATCATACTTGTACTCCCGCCTCTGCCAAGCTCGTCGCTTCAGCCACAGGTATTAAGAAGACCAACGACCTCGTCCCCGGTCGCAAAACGACTTCTTTAAGCGAAGTGCTGCTCTCGCTATAAAACATGGCATCACTTGTCGCAAAGCTAGTCACCAAGAAGATCTTGGGAGAGACTGTCCAGAACAAATTTGGAACTGAGGTATGAAAGCATCGACTCAACCTATGATTCGTTTAGACTCCGTCAAACTAACGCATAATTCACAGGATCCCTACTTTGAGCATGTCCCAGCTACTCGTCTAGATGGAACGCCTACTGGCAAAGTTAAAAAGCGAAAGAAGGCTCTTCCTCCTGGCATTTCCGAAAATGATGGCAAAGTATTGACCAAGGTCAAGCGCCGAGCTTACCGTCTCGACCTGGCTCTGTTCAGTTGCTGCGGCATCCGATTTGGCTGGGGTAGCGTTTTGGGATTGATCCCTGCGTAAGTTTGATCTCCAAACCCGACTTGGGTCCCCATCGAAGTAAGCTAACATGGACATTATAGAATTGGTGACGTTTTGGATATGTTGCTCGCTCTGTTGGTTATGAGGAGCTGCATGAAGATCGATGGTGGGCTGCCAACCTCTGTCAAGTCCAGGATGATGTTCAATATCATCATCGACTTTGTCATTGGAATTGTGCCCTTTGCTGGAGACATTGCCGACGCGGCCTTCAAAGCCAATACTCGCAATGCTGCACTTCTTGAGCAACACTTGCGTGAGGAAGGACGCAAGAACCTGAAGAAGAGCGGATTACCAGTGCCAGCCATTGACCCCAGCGATCCTGAACAGTTCGATCGACTTCAAGCCCAGGATCCACCAGAGTATGTGTCAAACCCACCATCGCGAAATCCCTCCATGTCGGAGCGTCATCGACACAGCCGCAGTCGCAGCCGAGATCGCCGCCGTGATGATCGTCCCATCGAGCCGGAGCCGGCACGAGTCCGCGAGAGCCGCGGATTCTTTGGTCGCAGCAGAGCTCAACCACATGATATTGAAACAGGTGAAGCCGAGCGTGGGTCCCGAAGTCAAAGATCACAGCGACGAGATAGAGACCGACGCTAAAATCGGTAACTCGGAAATACGTGGACGGCGAGGGAAATGAAGTGAAGGGAAATGGACCGACCACGCGGATGGAAGGGCGGGCCCCTGTGAGTCAGGCTTATCATGATGGGGTGAGGATATTTGGTAATGCTTGTATGGTCGGAAGATGGAGACGTGTTTCGTTGTTATGTTGTCTATGAATGATGTTCAGTATGGATACCTTACCTTGGCTTACCTTACGAGTCTACAATACGCCATGACACTCACTGATTGATAAAGTGGGTGCAGTCGCGCGTGGGTCGTGATCCTCGAATTAAATTAGAGAATAAGATCTGATAACTTCACTTGGCATTTTCATCGACCAAGCAACTACCTGACTCAAGTGGAACCGTGACATGGATAGATGAACAATGATATCGAAGCCTCCGATCTAGGACGGACTCTAAAAGGGGTTTCAATATGAATGCAGTCTCACCTTGGCCTGGCCCAAGCTGATCTGAATTTCGTTGCAACTTTAGGGACTGCGGACAGCAAAAGGAAGCTCGTAGGAGGCGTTCCATCCCCGGGCCCATCACGTCAGGATTCAGGGCCCAGGCCGGAACGCGGTGTAACCCCAGGAACGCGTTTCTCACCCTGGGACTGAAGTTGAGTTACAGGGAAAGTTTGTAGCAGTTGAATGGCGCTTGTTGTAGTTGCAGAAAAGGTTCAATGGCCATCATTTCTGCATGAATCTGATCTCAGTGCACGGTAGAACCTCATCATGACTTCTCCCACCAGGCATTGGTACCTTGGTCTCATGAGTTCTGTCCCGCCTCGTACCACTATCATGCCCTAGCCATAGCCTATTTCGCATACATTGGCCCAACGACGTGAACAAGGGAGGCCACCTCATGAATGGATCTTCACGCCAAAGTTTGCTGATTGATAAACGATGCCCATGACGTTAATCCTGACAAAGTCTGAATCATCACTCCCTGCGACAAAGCAGGTACCGTGCAAGGACAGTGGAGCCATGGAGAGAAACACGAAGCATAGCACTTGAACCATACCAAACAAGAACGTGAATCTGCCTAAAACGCGAATCTACGCGTCTCACTTGCTTGATTCATCCTGGTGGCTGGATATTCTCATGGTACCAGCTCCAGCACTAGCGCCTTGGATGCTGCCAGTAGCAGTCCGAATGGCGCCGAAATGCCCCTGGTTCACCCAGTGACGCGCAGCGGCACCCCTGCCCTGACGCAGTAAAAGTACTTTAAAATGGCCCGCTATTTGTATTGCCCAGCGCGACCTGACGCGCTTTAGCTCCACGTGACAGCGCATCAAGACTTATACAAAAGCCCATCGCCTTCATCCCGTTCTTTACTTTGGACCAGACCATCACCACCGCAACCCACAATACCTCACTCAACCTCAAGAGCTTCACGCACATACAAAGCCTTTGTCTTGTTTCTGCATTGCTCTTACCAATCTAATTGTACTCTTCTCCCTCAGACACTCACAATCACAATACAATGGCTGCGCAAATCACTCCTTCGAAGCAGGTATGTGACGTCCCAAGTTCACGCAGCTGAACATGCCCACGAAAGCCAATTCATTGCTAATACGCTCATCATAGGCTGCTTCCGCCATTGAGAACTTTAACATGGAGTCTCCCGTCAAGAAGCTCGACTTCGGCGCCGCCAACAAGGAGAACGAGCCTCTGAACAAGTCCCTCGATACCACCGACCTCAAGACAAAGATTGTCGAAGAGCCCAAGAAGGAGGAGACCAAGACCGCTGTTGCCCCTGGCATCAAGTCTGAGGAGGCCGATGAGCCTCTACTCCAGGAGAACCCCCAACGTTTCGTTCTCTTTCCCATCAAGTACCATGAGGTATGTGACGCGTTTTGACGCGTAAAGTGGTCACCCCACACGCGACCCATGCTGACAGCCCATGACAGATTTGGCAAATGTACAAGAAGGCTGAGGCTTCCTTCTGGACTGCTGAGGAGATTGATCTCTCCAAGGATCTCTACGACTGGAACAACCGCCTGACTGCTGATGAGCAGTTCTTCGTCTCTCACATCCTTGCTTTCTTCGCTGCCTCTGATGGTATTGTCAACGAGAACCTCGTCGAGCGTTTCAGTGGCGAGGTCCAGATCCCCGAGGCTCGTTGCTTCTACGGCTTCCAGATCATGATGGAGAACATTCACTCCGAGACCTACTCCCTCCTAATCGACACCTACATCAAGGAGCCCGCCCAGCGAACCTACCTCTTCAACGCCATTGAGACCATTCCCTGCATCCGAAAGAAGGCTGACTGGGCCATCCGATGGATCCAAGATAAGGACTCCTCCTTTGCCCAACGTCTCGTTGCCTTCGCTGCTGTTGAAGGTATCTTCTTCAGCGGTGCCTTCGCCTCTATCTTCTGGCTCAAGAAGCGTGGTCTCATGCCCGGTCTGACCTTCTCCAACGAGCTCATCTCTCGTGACGAGGGTCTTCACACTGACTTTGCCTGCCTCCTCCACTCTCACCTCAAGGGTCGTGCCAGCAAGCAGATGATCCAGGACATCATCACTGACGCCGTCACCATTGAGCAGGAGTTCCTCACTGAGGCTCTTCCCTGTGCCCTCCTCGGCATGAACTCTGACCTCATGAAGCAGTACATTGAGTTCGTCGCTGATCGTCTCCTTGTCGCTCTTGGCAACGAGAAGGTCTACAAGGCCACCAACCCCTTCGACTTCATGGAGAACATCTCCCTGGGCGGCAAGACCAACTTCTTCGAGAAGCGCGTTGCCGACTACCAGAAGGCCGGTGTCCTCCACAGTGCCACTAAGAAGACTGAGGAGGACGAGTCCCCCAAGGGTGAGAACGGCGGTGACTTCAGCTTTGACGAGGATTTCTGAGCACCTCGCCTTGTCGTTTCTCTTTCCTTTGGCATGGGCACTTGCTCATTGGCACGCGCACATGTGAACATATACCCTGTTTTATTCTTGTTTGTACATCTGAATGGGGCCTCGGGGCGGCGATGCTTGGTTAATACTACAGTTGGCAAGGTCGCAATCATAATTTGGATCCGGAAGCTGACTTGGCACGGATCGACACGGCGTTTGGGGATCTGGACTTGGGGTGGATGAAAATAGCATTGACGGCTTGATCGTATTTATGGATGACGATATTACTTTACCACTCTCCTAGATCGAGATGAATTGATTAGATTAGTATACTCTTCGGATGTTGCCTGTTGTGACGTTTGTCCTTTTCTGTTTGCCTGCCCTTAGTCCCTCTACTCATGGTTGAAGCTTATGACAATGGACTCGATAGACTCGGCTGTGTCTTGGTTTCGTGTAGCGGAGAGACTTGAGTACGCAAGAAGTCTACAGAGTGGCATCTCTCAAATAAAGACTCTGCATTTAACAACGTTGCCCTTTTCAATTGTCATCCGCTGTAAGCTCGATTCCATGATCATCAATCCTGAATCCACAAATAGACATCGAATCTACCAGAAAGCACTTAAAACAACTCGTCGAACTCGGATGTCTTATTTCTTGCCCTTCTTCTTCTTCTTTCCACCTCCACCCCCTTGTGCCGCTTGCGGTGTCGGCGTTGCAGCTTGTGACTCCTCCGCAGGAGTTGCACCATCGCCATCTGCCATTGTCACCTCAGGTACATCCGGCACCGCAGCCATACTTCTTCCTAGCCGGCCCAGAGAGGCATGTATCAAACGAGTGACCTCTTGCGCCTTGGTGGTGCGGTACTTGATGGTCGCGCCGCTGATGGGATCGTAGGCCTTGAGGACGAGAGCGCCGCGTGGGGGCTTGGTGACGGGTGTGTCGCCGTCTGCATCGGGTCGCGTAGGGCCAGGCTTGAGCTTGTATGTTGTGGTAATGAGAGTCTGCGGTGTTGTGGTTAGTTTGAGGTTGAGTGGTCGGCGCATGGACGTACAGTGGCAGGACGGGCCTCTAGGAGAGCCATGGACTGGTCGAGCCATTCCTGGCTTGTCTTCAGATACACCATGTCGCCAAGAATTGTGTTATATTGTCGGTCGCGATGTTGAAGACGATGTCGTGTGCTGACCTGGTTTGACTTAAGAATGATCCTGGGCCCAGCTATGATTCTGCCTCCACCTGCAAATAGATATACCCTGAGAATCCTGCTCGCTTATTTGATTGTCAATGGCCATAGGAATCCCAAGAGGGAGTTTGTAGATGCAATGTCATTCACGGTCTTGACGTGGAAAGTTGAATGAGGTTGGATTTACGGAGTAGAAGGTGGGATATTCTTATGGTGGGGCTCAATGAGGGGCCGGAGCGGCTGAGCGCCACAACACCATGGTATAACCGCCAAATGCCATTTATTACTTGGACTTGAAAATCCTCATATAGTGCTTAAGATAAATTTCATAATTCAATGTCATATAAGCGAGACTGTTTTAAGATTAGAGACTCAGCATCTTGATATTTCAGTGACTGAGTCGAGCATGATTGCCATGCATGGAGCCATTACGTAGCACTTCAGTAACAAGTTGATCAACAAGGCGAGACATCAAAGTGAATACTAATTCATTCTCAATAGACTTGTCGATGTGCGTTTAGTGCATATCGTCCGTTTCAATTGAACATGTTATAGGTACTTTAGGCAGCTTACCTTATTTAACCATTAGGGGTGCACCCACGTGCTTTGCATTCTTCTTTAACCTGAATCATGAGAAAAAGTGAGTGATATTGAGTTGACTTTTGACTACCTTACCAAGTGATTATTGACTCAACTCAAGAGCATTCCATCTAATACGTCCTTATTAACAGTTATCTGCCGTATCGCTGGGGAAATAGGCATTCTATACAATAAAAAGAGGGAAAGATAGGCCAGTTCTTCCCTACTAGGGTAATTTGATTAGAAAGATCAATAAATAAAGCATAAGGATTTATCATATGGCTTCGAATTCAGAGAGTACCCGATAATGAATCAGTCAATAGAACTATAAAACAAACATGAAATAAACGTATTCTACGGCAGCAGGCACAAGGTAGGCCCGTCTATAGGTAGGCAGAGGCAGAGGCATAGACTAGGTAGGGGAGAAAAGAAACCTTAGGCCTTGATTCTAGATGACAAAAAGACTTAGGTAACTTGGTACAAGTTTAGGAGAAGTTTAGGATACCGTTTGCTGAGTTTATTTTAACACCCTATAGCAAGGCCTGATGTTTTCTTGCTCCCCGAGGGATAGGCAGCAATCAGGCCCTGGCCTTCCAATCATTTGTCTTCATCTCACGCCTTAACCAACACCCAGCCATTTAGACTTTACTCATCTTAAGCCAGATAAATGACAACAACCACACCATAAATATCACCTTATTCTTCTTAATCAACACAAATACTCATATCTGATTCCATCGAGCCAATATGATACACCAGCCTAAACAAAGAACGGTTGCACATCTCAATGGTAAGTCACCCTCTTCGGCAATGACATGGACGAGACGAGATCCCGGCTTTCAACAGAAACGGATTGCACAGGATGTAACTGTTACGAGAATGTATTAAGAAGGTAGGTCTATATATTCTAGACACATTGGCCTTGCCACTAAACCGTCTCCTTTTTAGAATTAGCTATGCCTGTTGAGATCATGCATCTCATAACAGATGAGATCTCGTTGCTAAAGGAGCCTTTCAAAGGCCTCCTCTTCTTGGCACTGGCCTGCAAAAGTCTCAAAGCGGCTGTCCTTCCACGTCTGTATGACAAGGATGCAAAAGACGCACTCAAACTCAATCACCAACAGCCTCTAGCTCTTCAATGGGCGAGCTGGTTTGGTGTCCTCGATGCAGCAAAAGGCTCCCTGGAAGCTCTAGAGCGGACCGGTACAAATGTTGGGGACAAGATTAACCAGCCCTTCCGAAATGATCGTCTTTACGCCCTGAGATACAAGACCGTCCAGATGATGGGTCCTTCAGGCCCAGCCTATGGGTATTTGCATTGGGGAAGCCGGAGCGGCCTTTTGCACCTAGCCTGTCTGCGTGGGAACACGGCAATCGTCACGTTACTATTGGACAATGGTTTCAACCCAAATGCTCCAGACGGGAAGAGGCTGCCTCCTTTGGCATACGCGTTAAATGAAGATGTGGTAAGTGTTGCAGACGTCTCGGGTTGCTAACCTTCAGGGATCCCATGATAAGCTAACTAACTGGCACATCAGGCCAAACTGCTCATCAGCAGAGGAGCGGACGTCAACGCCACACACGACACCGACGAAACAGCTCTATGCCATCTCGTTTCTTGGGGACCAATGGACGACTGCGACTGGGGCAAGGAAACCAACATGTCTAAGAGTAAGGGTGCTCTGAATGCTCTGGACACTCGCCACAATCACTTCAGCACTATTCGTTATCTTGTCCAACAGGCCAACGCAGATATATATGCAAACACCATAGGAAACACCAGTCCCCTACTTTCTGCCATAAACAAGCGATACGTCGAAGCTGTCCAGCTTCTTCTGGAAGCAGGTGCTTCGCCAAATCCGATCAACAGCGGGACAGGTCAGAAGAGGTTATTGCTAGCAGATACGCTCAAGCGGAACCAGAACCACGAAGTTGTCAAAATGTTACTGGAAGCTGGAGGTGAAGCTGATTTTGATACAATGCCAGAAGGTGACCTTTCGCAGTCGCAGGGCGAAGCGCTTCCCATCATGAACCTGATAACATCACTGAGCAATCCATCATATGCACATGCAGATGTTGACATAGCCAGACTTATCTGTAAGAAGATAAGACACTTTAATAAGGTCATTGCTGGGCATACACCGTTGTGGTACTACGTCAGAAAGGGAAGAGGGGATATTGGTCAGGTTTTGATAGAGCATGGAGCATGCCCCAAGTTGGCAAATGTGGAAGTCCGTGAAGATACCGTTCCGAGGCTAATCGCCCTCGAATAGTATAGAAATAGTGTAAGGTAACCATCAACTATTCTGCCTCAATTCCTTCTCTTCCTCCCCTTTCTCATAAATGACTTGAAGTTTGTGTTGCATCATCGCAAATTCGATCATTCCCGAGGCCGTGTTAGCCTGTGAGGATTTTCAGCAAAGGGAACAATTACATGAGGAATGCGCATAAACTACCTACCTAGTTAGAAATGATACTGTTGTAGTGAAAGCTTTTCTGGGTAGCCCATTGCTGAACAGGCTTCTTGTGTGTCTTTCATTCTCATTAAATCTATTTGAGTCACTGTCTCATCATCATCATCATCATGATATACCATAATGCAAGGGTATCTATTATTTACTCTAACCATTTTAACTGCTCAACGTCTTTCTCGTTTGCACGACTCAGGCATGAGGATCAGGCAGCCAGAACAACAGCTCCTGGTCAGCCGTGGCGAAGAAGTTGTACCGAGGGTTGAAGGCTAGGACAGCTGCCTCTCTCTTATCAGGCAGAGTCCAGCTAGGTTCCAGAACTTTGTTATCGTTGGGAGCCGCCATAGTATCCCAGACCAGGACGTCCTTTTTAGAGCCACTCAGAACATAGCGCCCATCGGGAGCGAAACAGCACTCGCCACTGCTCTCTATGTTTGACAAATCTGACGATGCGCTACCACTCGATGCTGTTTCTCCCACAGCCAATCGTCGAGTCCCGCCGTTTGGCTTGTGAAGATATGCTTTCAGGGTGCCCTCGAAAGCGTCCAGGAGGAAGTGGCCATTACCACGAGTTCCAACAAGTAACGACTTTCCATCATTTGAGAACTCGAGTTTTGTCCATCCCTTGTTAAGGCATTGTGAATCTACCTTCCTGCACTGTTCGACAACATCAACCGTCGCAAAAGGGGCTTTGTCATAGTTTCGCGCATCGTAGAGCAGTACCGTGCCGCTACTCGTACAGGCGACGGCAAACACAGTTCCAGAAGGGTCGTATGCGGCGAGGTAGGGTGCTCGAAGAAATAGTTGGCCTTGGCAGTTCTTGGTTTGGGTGTCCCAGAGGCGCACAGTGTTGTCGTATGAGCATGAGATGAAGTTGTCGCTGCCCGGGTGAACAGCCAGTGAAGTTACAGGTCCCTCATGACCTTCAAAGTATCTGATGAATGAATTATCATGTGTGGCAAGATATCGGATAGCGTCTGGAGGCGAAAGTCGGTCAGTATTGAATTCATGTTACAGCATTCAAACGTTTTGAATGAGCGAGCTACCGTTCTGTTTTGTGCTGGCATAGATTATGCTTGAAGCTGTGTGTGTGAATTTGGCTAGCTTCACTCCGTATTTTTTACTGACTAGGCTCTTGTCGTGTCTGCCCTCTTTGACGTGGTAGATCTGTATCGTCTCGTCGCTGGCCGAGGCCATGACGAGTTGGCCTTCGTCATCGTAGTCGAGGGACAGTACATGAGGCTGTGGACGACTGTCCTTGATATCATCACGTCGGAAGAGCTACATACAGCGTGAGACGGTTAGCCCACCAATAAAGCGTATGGTAGGTTATGTAGATTTCATACCTTGGTAGGACGAAAGCTGCCTATGACATCGGATAGATTAGACACGGAGGCGGTGGTGCCAATGGTGCGGTGGATGTTAAGCGATGCGCCATTTGGTGTATTAGACCTATCTATATCCATCGGCGTTGAGGACATTGTGGACAGAGAAAGCGAGGCAATAGCTCGAGGAGCAATGGCGAAGTGATAGCTGTGATAGGTCTGGAACAAAGTACACGCGCTCGTGTTGAAAGAGAGCGTCGATTGTCCGAGTCGCAAAGGGTTGCAGGCACTCTAGAGCCAGGCCAATCTAGTCGCGAAAATGATATGATTGAATATTTCTTACAATAGCAAGATTCAAGTAGGTAGTTGTGGTGGATGTTTTGGTTACTCGACTTCTATCGTGTTTTGGCGATGGGAAGCTTTTGTCATGGAGCTAGCTCCCTGAGCTGGAGGGGTGTAATTTTGCAGGGTGCATCATGAGCCACGAGGTACGTACCCCGAAAGGTTGACCAACATGATGTCGGTCTTTACCAAGGGTACCTTATCTAAAGGACCTTAGGTACTATCATCAGTGAGACAGGCTTTGTAACTTGGACTACTAAATTATCACTACCTTCGACATTCGTCATGGCGTCTTGTAGTGGATTTTGAGACTCAGTATTCAATCCCTATGTATATGTTCTCCACGCGTATATGAATCTAATAGTTAACAATACCTAACGCGCTCGGTATAATTGAAATCGGAGATGGCATACAAACGCCGGGCTCGAGCCGTAGCAAGCCGCTCAGAGCCATGGAACAGAATCGCCGGCTCAGCAGCCTAGCTGCCCTCCATCCACTGTTTTTCCCTTTGACCCTGGCGCCATAGCAGTAAATCACTTCATTGGCGAATCAGATTCCATCGTCGTCCTCCAATTCCAGGGGATGTACAGCGGTCCAGCGGCCCTGACGCAAGGACCCGTAGCCGTCCCCGCGAAAAAGGACCGCCGACGTCGGCATATGAAATGCATCCAGCGCAAAAAAGATGAAAAAGTATTGAACGGCAAAGCGACAGGAGACATGGGGGGTGTGATCGTGTGAGGTACGACCTAGACTATACGGATAGTACAGGCCCGGAAATACCCTCAGGAACAGTCTTGAGGCATCACTGACATTGATGACAGGCGGCTTATCAAACTTGCCAGCCGCTGACAGAAGACGCAATTCACAGTTGTAGGGTCAAACAGCAGTACCCAATAATTTATATATCTTGAGCCCCATTCAAGGTTCCATGTTCTCCCAATTCATCATGTGGAAAGCTTGTACCTTTTTGGTGTAATTGCGCTGCCAGTGGTACCTCAGCGCTGACAATTTCTCGTGCTGCCATAGGGTCCGAAGCCGCTGGTGACGGCAGCGGGTGTGAAACCCTTCTTTTCCACGTTCCCAAATCTTCTTCTTAAACCTTACTCAAGTAACCAACTTTGTTTCTTCTGCATCATTTCGGTTTCTTCGGGTCGCCCATTGAAGAGGACAGCTCTCGCGCCCGAGCTCACCCCTATAGGGATCTGATTCCCTCGCCCAATCTCTCCTTACATCCAAGCTTGCTCTAGCAACTGTCGGCCGCTTCCTCGCGTTTGGAGAGATCGGGTCATGTCGACCACTGTTGGGTAAGCCTTCTGGCTATTGGTGCTTCATGAAACGACCCTGTAAATTAATTCATGGGGTTTCGTTCGCGCCCAAGTTCTTGTGCTGACTTCGTGAATAGCGCCTTCATTGCTGGCGGCATTGCCGCCTGCGGTGCCGTTACTGCAACACATCCTTTTGAGACGGTCAAAATTCGGTATGTTCTGGGGGGTTTTGGCACGCGGTATTGTCCCACTATATTCTGACGATATTCCTGTCCAGTATGCAGTTGCAAGGCGAGCTTCAGAACAAGGGCCATCAACCTCACCATTACAGAGGACCGATCCATGGTGTGAGCGTCATTGTGCGCAACGAAGGTGTCCGTAATATCTACCGCGGAATTGGCGCGGCCTATATCTACCAAGTACTTCTCAATGGCTGCCGTCTCGGATTCTACGACCCTATGCGCAATGCGCTCGCGAGCTTCTTCCTCAAGGACGGAAAGGCCCAGAATTTGGGCATCAATATGTTCTGCGGTGCAGCCTCGGGCGTCATCGGCGCCGCCGCCGGAAGCCCCTTCTTCCTTGTCAAGACCCGATTACAGAGTTTCTCGGCGTTCCGACCCGTTGGCACACAGCACCACTACCGGGGCGCATGGCATGGCTTCAAGTCTATCTATGGAACTGAGGGTACCAGTGGTCTCTACCGTGGTGTGCAGGCTGCCATGATCAGGACTGCTTTTGGCAGCTCTGTTCAGCTTCCCACATATTTCTTCGCGAAACGTCGCCTGGTTCGTCATTTTGATATGGAAGAGGGCCCCGGTCTGCACTTGGCCTCCAGTGCTATCAGTGGATTCGTTGTCTGCTGCGTGATGCATCCTCCTGGTAAGTCCTACACCTGAGCCAAAGCTGAGTTTAGCGGCTGACATTCACGTCCCAGACACCATCATGTCCCGTATGTACAACCAGAACGGCAATCTTTACAGCAGCGTTGCCGATTGTCTCTCCAAAACCATTCGTTCCGAGGGTCTCTTTGCCCTGTACAAGGGATTTTTCCCTCATCTTGCCCGAATTCTACCCCACACCATCCTCACTCTGAGCTTAGCTGAGCAGACCAACAAGCTGGTCCGCAAGATTGAGGATCGCATTCTCCCCGGAAGATTGGAGATGGCGACTTAAAGGTGATGAGATGAGGTCAATAATGAACGGGCGGCATAGTGATTAGCGAACATCGATCTATGAGCAAACTGCTCATGTATATGACGAAAAATAAAGAAATATTCAAGTCCTCATTTATATGATTATCTAGCAGGACAATAGGAGCATTCGGCACCGCCTGGGTCATGGGTTTGGCAATCAAATGGCGGCGTGGCGTATTTGAGGAGTCATTTTTAGTCACGATAGATACAATGTTATACCAGAATATATCAGTATGAATTTTCAGATTCTTGTACGAATGATGCTCTACCCATGAATTGACCGCTTGCAGCCATAGCATAGCCGGCCTGCACCGGTTGCCCCCGGCCCGTCCCCGGCATCATCGCCTATCTCTCCGGCCCATCGCGAATCTCCCTCGGCATCAAGTGACATTCCGCAGCTTCCGCAGAAGCTCTTTCCAGGAACTCGGTCCAGCTTTGTAGTGGTACGCACCACGTTGGCAACGATCCCAGCATATCCCTCCTCTACACTATCAAAGTACCGTGTCATGACCTCCTCGATGCTCAGGTCCTTGTGTGAAACAACACTGTTTCCGGCCTTGGCACCTGCTTGGTTGACGGTAACAACCTCCTTTAATGAGGGAACAAGGTCGATGTACTGGACCAGCTCGTTGCGAAAGATCTCGCGCAGGGGATAGTAGACCGGGAATTCTAGTCGACTGGTCTCCTGAGCGGCGGCGCCTTCGACTGCCTCGTATGTGCATACAGTTGTCATGCCGTCAGCAACCTGTAACGGAACTGCAAATCCTCTACCATTGGCAACCTCTGATAATGTCAAGGCTGCGAGTGCTGTTGTGCTATGGCCGAAGAGAAGCGCTGAGCATGAGTGCTCCTGGGCTTTCTGGAGAAGAAGGTGACGAATAAGCTGACGGAGAAGATCTGTTCGCGAGGTCAATGTGGGTAAAGCATTGAAAAGTCGTTCAAGGCGAGCGTTTGGATCATCATCTGATGTGACAGCGCCGAGGGGTAGAGTTGACCAGTCGATGCTCTTCACAGAGAGGACGTCCTTTAGAGGAACACACTCGAACATAGCATTTGGCAATACACGACGGAACTCCTCCAGAAGCTTCTGAGCAGGAGATTCTCCCTCGATGGGTGATAACTCAGTATCGATATGAATAATCACAGGCTCGAATGGTGAAGATGCCTTGTTCTCTGAGTGGTGGCGAGCCTGCTCGCTGAGCAACTGGGCCAGGACACTAGATGAAGGTCCAAAGGACAAGCCAGCCAGGTATCTCCGAGTAGTGAGTTTCTTTGAAGAGCGGGTGTCTTTATGTAATGCGCCGAGACGCTTGTTTAGCTTATAAGCGACATATTGGATGTAGCAATCACTGAGTCACATTAGCATGAGGGACAAAACGATAAAGTCCCATGAGAGAACAATGAAAACTCACTGGCATGTTGGGTCTGTCCGTAGGAGGAAAGCTGCATCTTCGGCCTTGCATCGCTTACAAGGCCGGCTGGTGTCCGGGGAAGGCATCTGAGTTGGGCGTGGGCGTGCAGATGTGTATAAACGGAGTTGGAGTTGAGTTTTCGGGTGACCTATATAGGGTAGCCGCAGTTAAGAGTCGGGTAAGGAAAAGTGATGACAGTTTTGTCTGTTTCAAGTGCCAGTGTTTTTAGATCCGAAACGAGACTCTTTCAAATGCCGAGAGATAGGTCCATATGAGTTGATAGGTGAGTTGGGTACTGATAATCGATCGTGTGGTAAGGTTGAGTTGAGTAACGTGAAAAGTCGAAATTTTTGCCGCCTCCCACCGATCAGTCATAAAGCAATCACGAAAGCCAACTTTACCACAATCTTAGAGGAGCGTCAAGGTGGGCATTAAAACTAAATTCCAAATTCAGAGACAATCATGGTGATGTTTTGATTTTATTACCTATACCTTATAAATTTACTTCCAAACACTTGAACTTCAAATGCAATGCAAAACCTTGGCACATAGGTATTTGACTTACACGACTCTTAGCACCGCTTATACTGATGATTCTATGTTTCCTTACACGTTTTTGTTAAAGGACCTCTAGTTTCTGAACAGGCTACCGAGAATATGTCCGAAAAAGTAGCCACGATCTCTACCCCAGGCTCTGACTATGATCTCCTTTCCTATTCTGACCACGTCCTTCTGTTGCTCAGCATCGCCCCATCCTGGCGTCTGAGATCCAAAGCAGATCAAGTGAACACCAACATGGATGACTGTGCGGTAAGCAAAGTCATCACTCATGGCGCCGTAGCCATCAGCAAATGCCTGAATGAGCCACTCCCCTGCAGCAATGTCCTTATATAGCTTGAGTTGCCAGAGCTCAGCAATGGCCTGGCCGAGATCTAGAGGCCGAACACCAACCTGAACCATCTCCCAGTCAACAATACGAATGGGAGTGTGAGTACCTTTTGCCAGAGGAGTGTCAGGGAGTAAGATACTGCTTATAGTCAGCTGACTGCGGACTCACGATAAGCAACACCGATACGACGGGAGGACTCACTTTCCAGTCCAGAAGTCACCATGAATGGGATACAATGCTGATTCATCTGCAAGTTCCCCGGCAGCTAGATCACTGACACCCTGCAGAACGTCCCTTGCATCGCCAAGAATCTCGGGGTGTCGATCCACCACCTGCAGCAGCTGTTGGTAATTGATCATGTTCTTGAGGCCCTGCATCTCCTTGTTCCCCGCAAACGTCTCTCGTAGGGCTGCTTGCTTAGGTTCTTGGCTCCAGCCGTGGAACGCGCGAAGCCAAGATCCAAGACCATGGCCGAGCTGCTCGCATTGCTCTTTGAGAGTTGGGGGTGTGGGGGCAGCGTAGTACTTGAGGGCATAGTCTTTCAGACTGAGAGCTTCTGAAAGATACTCTTGGACTTGAGTATTGCTATCTTGGTTGAAGTAATATGTCTCTGGAGTTGATATTCTACACGATGGCGTTTCTGTTGGGGGGAGTCCAGCAAGATGAACAAGAGACTCATACTCGATAGCCTACAACGATGGATGTCAGTCAGCGAAGCTTGCTGCTTAGTGCTCTCAGAATCGCACTCACACATCGAGAAGTTGCAATTTTGAATGCAGGATGAAGTGCAACGTAGCCCTCGCCTTGCTTGATCACGACGCCATTTTGATATTTGTCTTGACCTGATGGGTTCTCGAGGGTAGCATGGTACATGAAGTTGGCAGTACCACCACTAAGCTTTCGTAGGCTTGAGGGAGCAAAAGGAGTTCCTTCGAGGACTTGCTCTACTTTGGACCGAATTTCTTGTTCGGTATCTGTGGGAATGCTGTGTTGTTCTTGTAAAGACATGGTGATTCGAAGTGGGTGAATGGATGTGGAGTGAAGCAAAACAGCCACAGGTGATGAGGTATGGGTGATTATTAGACGTGACAGTGGTGTTCTAGAGCACTGAAGATATCGCAGTGGTTCGAACAATTAATTAATTGGCTTCATATTGACTACTTATAATCAGGATCAACTAGAGCGCTTGTTTGCTTGAGAAGAGGTGAATACTTTTATTCTATAGACTGACTAAACAGATTCGGCAAGTATTGAGCGCGTTGAGTCGATGGCTGCATTCGCCGGTGACTCAATCAGTAGAAAAGAGTCATCGTCTACGGATCGCGGTATAAGTTGAAGGGAATATACTGCCGTTGTCAACACCTGAAGTTGACTGATTATCAATCCATTCTTTCACTATCACCTGTTACACTTGGAAGCATTGAATTAATTAACAGCTCGTTCAACGAGTGTTTTGTCGTCATGAAACCCTCCCCCATTGTAATGTAATTCTCCACCAGCAAGCGCGAAATAGGGAGGGAACCTTGTCGTACATATAGATTAGTAGCATGAAACTCTCTGATTCTCAATATCTTAGCCGCTGGGCATTATGATATAGCATGGCATGGCACGACATCGTCTCATATTGTGGACTCTTGTCGAAGCGCCCTGTATCAGATTAACCGATCGACCAGGTTGGTCTTGGCCTGACCGGGCCGGGCCTCTATTACTATTATTTATTTATATCAAGTCAGTTTAGAGCAGTTTGTCACCAATCGAGATGACAGTTCTTGGCTAAACGCTGCATATGCCGGCTGATGAAAATGGACGCATGACACGAAGAAAAGGACCAGAAACTCCCCTCTCAACAAAAAGAGTTGCAAGAGCTGAAATCATCAGATTCATCACAGAATAGGAATAAGCCACTTTCGTGATCGTTTTCGGCTGCGGAATATGCGGACGGTTCAACTCAGCTGCCTTGTTTGCACAGCCAGTATCGATTTGATCATTCACTCAAGATGACCAAGGAGACACTGCCCACTGTCATCTTTCACAAATAGTCAATCTCTCTGCCTGATGATGGAGGGTGGTAACGTCAGGCGATACGTAAGACTGATAGATAGCTTAAAAGTCTCAACGAGGCGTGCACACGTTTACTGTGCTGTATGTATACAAGTATGTACTGTACGTATTTGTTCAAGGGTCTCGAACCTCGATGATGCTTCCGCCACCTGATGTAATCCCGTTCTGGAGGAAGAGGGATCAACAGGTAAGAGAACCTTAATCAGAGTGAACCCCTCTTTCATTTCCTGGTTCATCAGGTCCAATTCCGAATGCGAAAAGGTCTTGATTGACTGTTGATGGTGTCGGTTTTCAAGCCCAAAGTACTAAGTATACGTAACTATACCAACAGGCAAACCGTAACACGTACGTTGACTTCCTCTTTGACCGCTTTATTTATAAGTTCTCTTTCTATCAGTTCAACAATGAAAGCTACCTACCTATGTACTTACCTTCTATGGTGAACCTTTGACGCCGCATTGTTTTGGCCGCGCGCAGTGCATCTCAAAGAAACACCAACTGATTCGACAACATCGCTTCCCCAAAACGCCTGAAACGCCTACGGACAAACTCAACATGCAGGGCACCCGATACTTGGCACTCAACTAGAAATACCTGAGTCGTCACTGCAATTTAGCGGCAGTTTCGCTTGTTGCGCCTTGTACCGAAAAAGTACCGGGCCTGTAGATCTGCGACTTGGCTTATTGCTTAGCTCTGAGTTAGTAGTTAGTGCCCTGTTACTTAGTTACGTCCCCCTCTTGACTGGGCTCCCGTCTCGTCTGGTCTGCGACAATCTTCGTTCCTCTCCGTTGCCGATCGAATCAAAACACCCTTTCCCTTTCTTCTCCTTTCATAATTCCATCATTTCTCGTCCCTCTTTCTTTGTCTTTATTCTTCTCCAACGTCCGCAGCATCTGCCTGCACCCAATAAGTACCTACCTACGCCCTGCAACTACTAAATACTCCGGCATTTCATCACAACAATCAACAACATCCAATCCGATCCGATCCAACCTAACACGACAACCACAAACTTCACTGCCACCACCTGTTCCAGGCTCATCTCCTCAGGTCTCACCACCTAAACTCCGTATCAGGCATAACGTTCCACGGCCGCAAACCCCATCGTCTCGACTTCCATAACCTTCTACTCTCCTACAAGCACTATATCCTGGTTTCCAACCCCTGCTTGTAACACCAGCCTTTCGACAATCGAGAGGCCCATCGTTTTCTCAAATTTTACAGCGAGGCCTTTACTTCTTGTCTGCCATCACCCTCCAGACGCTTGTACCGGTAGACTAGTCCGATTATTTCATTGCCGCGCAAATCTTCGAATCGAACGCTTCCCCTTCTCCTTCACGAACCGTCAATGTTCGTGACATCACCACCACCATCATCATTCTCGAATTCGATACCGTTCGCCGAAACATAGTAAACAATGGCCGGAACTCTCGTTGAAAGGGTCGCGCACCCAGTCAATACATCTTCTCTTGATACCAAACTCGACGTTTCTGCTCGTCCTCGCAGCCAATCTCACCTTGAGGCTGCCTTTTCTCCTGTCAACAACGACGGTTGTTTTGACTTTGACCGCGTGTTGAAGAGCGGCTATGTCCAGAAACGCACACAAAAGACAAAGGTTAGCATCTGCCGGCACTTATCCTTTTTCAAGCATGGTGTCACGGCTTCCGGCTCTTGTCCAGTACTGACTCCTTTCTAGAAATGGAAGCCTGTTTACCTCGTTTTGCGACCCAACACCCTCTCTTTGTACAAAAACGAGAGCGAGTCTCGACTACGACACCAGCTTTACTTATCCGAACTTACAGCCGTCGCCGAGTTGAAGGACCCCAAGCATAAGCGCGAGCATGTTTTTGGCCTCTTTTCCCCGTCTCGCAACTACCACTTTCAAGCGAATTCTGCCGAAGATGCTCAGGAATGGATGGACTTGATCCGAAGGGATGCGCGTATCGATGAAGAGGAGGACGAGATGTTCCTTGCTAGCCCGCGTACCTCTCAACAGCCTAGCAATGGCATCAAGCCGGTTTCTATCAGCAACAGCCGACCAAATGAGCATGAGCGCTTCCTTTCTAGCTCTCCGGAGCCAATGGCATCATCTGCTCCCAGATATGTCACCTCGGCAAGGGGTAGGAGAAGGTCGTCGATACTAGAGTCTTCGGGACTATCGGGTGCGGAGTTCGCATCTCACTCCGACCTTTCCGACAATGAAGCTTTCCGACCCCAGGACTCGTCCTACGATAGTTTGGCCGTTCAATCGCCTGGCAAGCTACCCCCAGCGACTCGCCCATTAGGTCAAGGCATCCGATCCGCAAGCCAAACGAGCGTGTCCAATGTTGAGCAAGACCCCGACCGTGTCATATGGCAAGGCTGGCTCTACCTTTTGCGTCACCGACGTGGCATGCGCCAGTGGAAGGATATGTGGGCTGTCCTTCGCCCACGTAACCTCATTCTCTACAAGGACGAGTCTGAATACACAGCTCGGTGGATTTTACCGCTCTCCGCAGTCGTAAATGTTGTCGATATAGATCCTCTCAGCAAGAGCAAGAAGCATTGCCTTCAGGTTATCACTGAAGAAAAGAGCTACCGCTTCTGCGCCCACGATGAAGATGCCCTTGTTCGCTGTATTGGCGCTTTCAAGAGTTTGCTTGCGAAACGTCGCGAACTTGAGGCTCGCGCTGCCGCGACAACCACATGACCCAAGCGCAAAAATAGACTTCACGGGATCTCGGCCTCACGAGACTCAATGGTGTAAACGCACCCAAGATGAATCATGATGATCAACGTTTTCTTTGTCGGTTTTCTTTGTTATGCGCCAGCGGCCGTGCTGTTTTCTTTGTATTTCCTGGTCATTGTTCATGGCAAATACGTTGCTTGATAGAAGAGAAGACAGAGGGGGGGAGCTTCTTGACAAGTTGTATATGTTTCTCAGCGCCTGTTCATTTAGCGAAAGCCTCCTATTTTGTTGTGTACATAAAACATGATATCCGTGGTACCTAGCACCATCCTGTAGAAACCTTCCATATTCAACCAATATTCTTGAGTCGAGAGCACCATTGTGAGCCTAACCCAAAACCCAAACACCTGTCCATGTCTACCGATGCATTCTGAACCCTTACAAAACGCCGAAAACAAAATCAAAGTGAAAATCGAAGATGCCAAGCTTTTCAAACACAAATATTATCGTTGACCTTGATCATGCCATATTGATAACTGCCGATGCAGATTTGCCTAGTCTTGGTATTGGCCAAAACAAAGTGATCTTGGCATGAATACAAATAAGTAACTGGCCAATGAGTGTTGGAGTCCCATAGAGATGGCCGAGTTTCGTGGACGAGGTGCGCAACAACCGTATGCGAACGTAAAAAAACCAATGGATCTTTGGTGTGGAGCGGCTTTGTGCGCAACGTCGCTATATACTCTCGAGGAGAAAGGTGTCATCGAATTCGCCATAATTTAGGTTGTCATCGTCTCGGTCGTTCATGAGGGATTCAAAAGTAATGTCGTCGGTTCCATCGGCGAGACCGTCGCCAGTGCCGAGACCACCGAAAATCTCATCATCAAAAACAGAATCATAATTATTGGTTGACATTTCCTGTGAGGCTCCCAGATTGTCTGTATCCATTGGCAGGTCTTGCTTGGATGCGTTATCCGCAGATCCAGTAGGCAGTTGGGAGATGCCATTTGTCTGAGAAGTGTTGTTGCTGGGCAGGATGTCGTCCAGACCCAGTATATCATCATTACCCTCCGGGGGAGCAAAAGTTGCAAGGTCAAAAGAAGGTTCCTGAGAATTAGAAGGGTTCTGCGAGTCGTTGTTTGTCGGAGCCAGCGTGAACTGCATATTTGTAAAGTTGAGTTCAGAATGCGGCCCGTCACCAGTAAGGTCTGTCACGTTATTGTTTTGGTTGTCCACAGGCTTTTGCTCCATGATCGGCATAGGAGCCACCGGAGCGGTGGCAGCTGGAGAATTTGTCTTGGAGTTGGTTTGTTCAGGTCCAGTACTTGGAATTACAGATGAGGTGGACTCATCATTCGGCACACTGATAGGTTGGCCGACATCGGGAAGCCCCATGCCCATGTCAGGAAAGGGGGCGACTGGTTTGTTGGTCTTAATCTCTGTCATATGCTGATCCTGAGGGGGAGGGGGAGGCGATGATTCAAGGTCGATGACCATGGGAGATTTGGACTGAGATTCAACTGGTTGAGGTTGTGGGGGTTGGGATACAGGAGTAGGTTGACTTTGCTGAATCTGCTGCTGTTTCTGCTCTTGTAGACGCTTGATATCACGCATGAGAACAGACTTGGCATCGATCTAAGATAATGTGAGATTTGAGTCGTTGAGGCGATGCTCGAGGCGACTTACAATATCCCACTCGAGCTTGTGTAAGGCTTCCCGAAAACCGTCAATAGACTCGGGCAGCTTGGACTTGAGGGTTGACTGAGTAGACTGCGTACCTCCTTGAGCATCCTTGCGGGAAGCTCTGAGAGCCTTTCCAGTATGTACCAACTGGAACGAGGCGTAAGAAATTTGGACAAGTCATTATAAGGATGGAGGTGACACTTACGACATCGTTGACCATATTCTGCAAGACATCGAGCGGGTCCGGCTCCTGATGAGGTTGGGAAGCCATGGCTGTGCCAGACGACAGTTCTGGTATTCTGGTAGATACTGAGAAGCCGTTCAAGCAAACTATGAGAAGTTATGTAAGTTTAGCTTCAAGGGACGGTCAGATATCGTCGCTGCTGAACAAAGCCAGGGAGGGAGAGCCCAAGAGGTGCATGCACTCCTTACTGGATCCAGTTCAGCCCCAGGTTAAGTTAAGTGTTAAGCGCGTGGAGGAACGACATCACGTGCACCTCACTAAGGTTTTGAGTTGGATGGACTCACTGACCAGTACAACAGTGAGCAACCAACCACAAGACTCACTGACCATTGAAAGTTGGTACCTAGCTTCGCATATCCTTATTCCTAGGTATGTAAACTCTGGGAGACGCTCAGGGCATTACAATCTGTGCACGAACCATATGATTGAGACCTTTGAGCGTTGGAGTACTGATCGACCCCGTCGTTCCGGGGCTATCACCCTCCGTTCATGTACCCAGTTTAACCACTTACACCTTTGCCCTCCAATCATGCTCTCTGGCTTTTGCAAAGCCCAACGTTGCTTTTATTCTTGGTCTCTAGCCAAGTCTACCTTTGACATCCATTCAATCTTTATGTAAAAATTTATACCCCTAAAGTATTCAATTCTAGGGGAATATTCCAATGCTCTATAATGTCAATAGGTACTAAATGGATGGGTCGCTAGCAGAGACAAAGTTGGACTTACCTAGGGGGCAAGAAAACATGAGACTTTAGAAGAGGATGCTAAAATAAACCCAGTAAATAGTCCCCTAAACCTAGACCAAATTGCCTAAATCTTTTTATCATGTACCCAAGGTAGGATAAAGGTCTCAAGTTTTCTTGCCTCCCCCTGGTTGGAGGGCCAAAGTACACGTACGTACAAACATCGAACTACACCTATATTGACATGCACTCCCCTTCACCATTTGTTATAAGGATAACCTGTGCCAGAATAGTCATATGTGATAACTTATGTGACATGATATAAGCTACTTGATGTCCCAGCTCAGCCCATGCAAACTCTCTTCTCGCTTCTCCAAGGTCCAATGCAGTTTGTTCGGCTATCCCATCCCCCTCTTCCTTCACTCTCAACCCTGACACTTTGGTCAAATCAGGCGTCTAGAACAACAGACAACCAATCGCTGATCAATATACCTGCATGGCCTGTTGGGTTTCGATAGTCGGTAAGGGAAAGCAAGTACCTTACCTTACCTTACCTCAGTATCCTACACCCTACCGACCAACCACCGCCCGTGTGCCTCAGCTCACTCACTGTACGATGAACTGTGCAGTGAGAGGTACAAGGCGATATCCGCCCATACCTAGTATGTAAGGCTATGTATGCCCCTCCATCGTCCGCTTCTCGTCAGCTTCTTCTTTTACTTCTCTCCTCTCAAGCATTCATAAGGTAGTCATAATCTCGTTGGTGTGGTCCTTGTATCAGGTTTCCTTTGGGCTTTTACGGTTCCTTTCGGTTCCTCCGTTCAATTTCCTTTTTATATCATCGACTTCCACCATCGTCTCGCGCTGCGTCTCTACCATAGTTAGCTCTCTGCTGTCACGCCATCTTCTCTCTTGTTGCTCTCAACTTATCTCTTTATTTGAGTCGGTTTCTGCCTTTTCTACGTCTCTTTGCAGGTCTTCGATCCTCGTGCACGCCAGGCTACGGAAAAACACCTTCTGCATGCCTTCTTTCTGCCTGTCGACCAGCTCTCATCTCTATCAAATCAACCCCCCCCACGTCTCACAACCAGCCACGATCAAGCCAAGGCCACCGTCTCGTTCCGCTCCTGTGTTACAGTGCCAAACCGCACGCACGCAACAATTCGATCGCTCCTCTCCGAAAGCTTGCGCCTTCGTTTGCGTCGCCGTCAACCGCTTCTTGGAGATTTCAGACATTGGAGTTTCCTCTGCAACCTCCCACCCCAGTCCCAAAGCTTTCGTCTGGACCCCGTTGTCAGACCAGACCCAGACGCGGGCCCCTCTCTCCCTCCTGTGCCCACCCGTGTCACTCTTAGCTTCGGGTTGTCTACTCGTCCAGTTGGACCCCTGTCCTGTCAAACGCTAGGAGGTACAGGTACATATTGTCACCGACCGCCGACTCTCCACCTCGACCGACCGACTTCAGTACAACGCAGCTCATAGGTAGCCTCCAATTCCTCTTCTACCTCTGCTCTGTCGTCCAATCCTTCCGTTACTCATCCTTCTTGATCATCACCCCAGACACGATATCATACAACATGGCCGATTCTGGAACGCCCTCCAACCCAGGCCAGCTGCCTCCCCCCCCTCAGGCCGGTGCTGGCGCCCCTGGCTTCGAAGCTGTCCATAATGGACAGCCTATGGCCCCTCCGCCTCTGCATATCCCTCAGAACACCAATCCGATCCCGACTGCCATCACCTCCCCCAGATCCGCGGCCGATCAAGGAGGCATCATGTCGCCTACCAGTGCAGGTGGCTTCCGTCGTGCTGCCCCTGAGCCCAACAAGCGTGCCCTCTACATTGGTGGTCTGGACCAGCGTGTAACTGAGGAAGTCTTGCGTCAGATCTTCGAGACTACGGGTCATGTTCAGAACGTCAAGATCATTCCTGATAAGAATGTAGGTCTTGCTACACCCCTAAAAATTTTATGGGTGTGGTATGGTGGGCTAACAATGCTTCATAGGCGCGTGGTTACAACTATGGCTTTGTTGAGTATGACGACCCTGGTGCCGCTGAGCGTGCTATGCAGACCCTCAATGGACGACGAGTTCACCAATCGGTACATTGCCCCTCAACGAAATCCAACATCTCGAACGTCGCCCGCTAACCGTAGCCTAGGAAATCCGAGTCAACTGGGCCTATCAGTCGAACACTACAAACAAGGAGGACACCTCAAATCATTTCCACATCTTTGTCGGTGATTTGTCCAACGAAGTCAACGATGAGGTCCTCCTTCAAGCTTTCTCTGCTTTTGGTTCCGTTTCAGAGGCTCGTGTCATGTGGGATATGAAGACCGGCCGATCTCGAGGTTACGGTTTTGTTGCCTTCCGCGATCGCCCTGAGGCCGAAAAGGCTCTGAGCTCCATGGACGGCGAGTGGCTCGGCTCGCGAGCCATTCGATGCAACTGGGCAAACCAGAAGGGCCAACCTTCAATGGCTCAGCAGCAAGCTATGCAGGCGATGGGCATGACGCCTACCACCCCTTACGGGCACCACCAATTCCCAGCACATGGCGTCGCTAGTTACGAGGTTATTCTGACTCAAACTCCTAGCTGGCAGACAACTGTCTATGTCGGCAACCTTACTCCTTACACAACTCCCAACGATGTGGTCCCTCTGTTCCAGAACTTTGGTTTCGTTGTTGAGTCTCGATTCCAGGCCGACCGAGGTTTTGCTTTCATTAAGATGGATACCCACGAGAACGCGGCTATGGCGATCTGCCAGATGAACGGGTATAACGTTAACGGACGACCCCTCAAGTGCAGTGTATGTTTTACCCGTGTTGCAGTTAAGGCATGGCAGCTGACAATTGACCACAGTGGGGCAAAGACAAGACGCCCAGTGCTCAAGGAGCCTTTGACCCTGCTCAGCCTTACAGCCCACAGAGCGCTCAAGCTCCTGGCTTCCCAGGCACGCCTACGTACTATCCTCAGTACGGTGGTAAGTTGAATGTGAGCAAAGCTTGGTCGTAGTAGTGGCTGACAATGACTTAGCCCAATACGGTGGACAGCCCGGAAACTATGGTGGACCACAAACTGGATCACCGGCCGGTTATGCTGGATCCCCTATGGGATATGCTGCTCCTCAAAGCGCGGGCGGCTACGGCAGGGGCCAACAGCCTCCCAATGCTGAATGGGCCCAGCCTCGCCCTGGACAGAACTTCAACAATGGATTTGGTGGTTATCAGGCCTAGGGGGCAACAACCAAACCAGAGCAAGACAAACCAAAAAGCTGGACGAAAGCTGGACATGGTGGTATCAAGGTGGAGGTGTCTACCACTTGATCATGCTCCAGGACGGATTTCTCTTTGTCCGCTGTTCATGATTCCCCTTTCTTCTTTCTCACGTTTCTATGGATTTCTTTCTCGTGCTTGTTTCTGTTGCTTCCATTACTCCTTTCTCAGTATCTCCAAGCATTATTACAGTTCAGGCCTGTGATACCACCGTTCCGTGTTAGGGGGGGAAAGGGGCAATCTTCCCCTCTTGCTTACAAACGGATGTATGCATTTCTCTCTTCTCTTCTCTTCTATTCCTGTTTCGTCGATAAAAGTCAGGGAGCGCCATATGTTTCTCAAATCTCTCCCAATCTCAATCTCTATCTCTCTCTGTACGAGCGCTAATTCTAGGATACCACCAACATTTCTTTACCTTGACTTTGTTGCATTAAGTCAGGAGCCAGTCTGGCATTCAAATTTCCCTATCTGACGACGTCATGAGCGTTTCATCCATTCTTGTGTCTCATGGAGCATCTGATTGATATTTCAGTGGCTGGCGAGGGGGGTGGCAGTTCCATTCCATGGATTCTCATCTATGTATTTAGCGGCGACCTTTTTCTTTCTTAACGGGACATTTTTCTTCTTTCTCCTTTTTTTCATTAATAATTCTCGCGCACGGTATGATGGAACAACGACTTCACGACTCTGTAAGATTTTGATGACAAAAGGTGAGGAAGTGGAAGATGTTGGGGATACGCAAGTTGGGGGCGCTGGCGAATGTTACTCGAGATGCACAGGATTCTCGAAGAAAATCAGGTGGCAAGATGGCGGCAGTTGATGAAATGGATGAATAAAACAATAAGACAATCTCACCCAAGTATCGGTCGTGGTACCCTCGGCCTTTCTCTGATCAACTGGACAATGGCGTAGGGTGACACCACAGTCGAACCGTTCTGCCGAGATGTTGCCAGTCTTCAAAGTTCCCACCTCGAGAATGATGCCCGAGCTGAGAAGTGAGGTTTCTACATATGAACTGGCATAGCAACAGGTCTACGTGTTATTGTAGATATTTGGCACCAGTGAACCCCAGTAAAGGTGAAACGCCAACGAAATAAACGGGGCAGAAGAGGCTCTGGGATTTGATACCTACAGGCTACCGTCTTGTCCTACCAGATACGGTGAGAAGGGCCGGGAGCCGTTTAGAATGTGAAACTTGATTTTTATTCCGTGGTAACTCCTAAGGACCCTGAAAAGGACGTCATTTTTGCCATGGTGGACCAATTGGCCAAGTACTAAATATCCATCTATGGCATGGTAGCATGGGTAGTAACACGGATAGTGGGCTGTAGATTATGAGAGAACCCATGTTGATGATGATAATATACATAGGTACCAAGGCAAGTCGAGGATACTGCCAATGAGAATATGTTTGTATTGGGAAATTGAGGTCGTAAGCTGACCGACTGAGGTAGGCATCAATCAATCAATGGCCTTTTCCGGGGTACATGTGTTGTGTGTCGCTCGTGTCAGAGACAGCCAAGTCATAAGCTAAATTCGAGGGCGTACAGACATAGGTACATAGCAGAAGATAGCTGAGAAGGGTTGATAATGACCCCCCTGATCAGAGGCAACAAAATGCTGTATGTACCCTTACTTTGCCACGCTATAAATCGGATCAACTCTGATTGCGCGTAGGACGGCAGAATATGTGCATTGTGAGTAAAAAAAAAGTCAGTGGTGATTTGACAGTTGATAGAGGGGGATCATCACAACATGTCCACTGCGGCGTACCCCCATGTTGTTGTGGCAGGGTAGAAACAGCTAACTACCTTACTAGAGGTAGAGCACACTGGGAAACCAGCCTAAAGCGCCGCAAATCTCGCACGTTTCCATTTTGCTCGTCTACCTAAGGTATGGCCTTTCAGTGCCTTGGGTATCAAGGTTGTTAGCAGTAATAGTGGTGGGCTTCTTTTTTGACTTTGTGCTGTTGGCTGGCGAGAGCCGAGTGAATAAACTTAAGAGTCAGTAAAAAGGAGTCAAGTCAACAGGCACTTACTTGGCCCAATGTAATTCCATAACTCAGCTCTCAGTTAATTTATTTTACTGCAACGAAAGTTTTATGTTGATAGCCTTGAGTTGCTGATACTTGATGCATATATCGTTGCTGCGGATGTTTCAACGTCTGAAATCGGCTCGTACCTCGTGTTGACGTGAACAGCCAAGGACAACAGCATGAAAGTTGAATCATGCGCAATCAAGGCATTGATATAACTGACTTTTATGTGTTGGTAAAATGCGCTGAATTCTAATTGACTTGCAATTGAGAAGATACTACCTTATCTAGGTAGTCAATGGGACTTAATTATATCTAGGTCGCTGAGGTAGGTGGGCTTGTTGCAGTCCAATTGAGGTGATATCAACCTAACCTCCCTCCCACATCAACTCACCATCCATATAATGAATGGCTTCATTCATCAACGCTCTTAAGACTAGAATCTAGAGCATCCCTTCCTATACAGCAAACTTCCTTACCTTTCTTAATTCTCGCTTCAACGCTCGAGTCCTCCACCGAACCAATACCTACCATCTACAGATACTTTAACTGACCTTGTTTTGCTTGACCTGGCTGCCCATATCCACCCCCGGGCCTTGGCTTGGGCCTCCACTGTCTGCCCAATACGTCCTGCCCCCTCATCTCTCTACGGTACGGTACGAGACGACGGCACGATATTCTGAGAACCTGGCGTGTCCATTAATTATTGCTCTTCTCAATACACACGCCGTAGTTTCTCTTATTAGTTCTATTAGGACGGCTTGGGTTAGTCCGTTCTACCGCAATATTGCCTAACCCGTTCTTACAGGACAGAACAGTACAGGACCTGCGCAACGAGACCCAACTCGATCCATCTCCAACTTGGCGAGCGCACACTGCACCCGGCCCAACCAGCAACCAGCTGCCAGCCAACCATCACATCCCATCCATTTTCTCTGTGCTCTCTGCATTGGATTGTAGCTAGCAGCTAGCAACTCGACGCTACACTACACCATCCAGACCCTCCTCCTCTTACTCTCATTTTTCTCACTCCCATCCTTCGTCCTCCCCCCCCGTCGCTGGGATCTCATCGACCGTCGACATCATCGTCCACGCCCGATAACCACGCATTACGCATCTCCACTCGCGACAACCACCACAACAACGATTTCACTGCTGACCACCGACCGCCTCTACTTAATCGCGGCGATCAACCTGACGCTGTCGCCCTAAGCTGCTCGATTCAGCTTCCGCAGCAGTCAGTCAGCGCAATGGATCCTCAGTGGCAGCAATATCCCTCCGCGAACTCGCCTGGCTCCTCGAGACGACACAACGGCAATGCCCAAGCCCCTCGAGACTACACCAACCAGCCCCCGCCTCAAGGCGGATATAAATACGATCAGTTCCACGGCGGCGCCCCCGTCCATTCTGCTGCTGCTCCGCCTGCTTCTGCTCCTGTTGGTAACCCCAACTCAGCCGCCTCTCCAATCTCACCTTCGCAGATGCGCGACGGCAACGGTGACGTCGCTATGCACGATGCCCATGATGCTCATGCTGGTATCAAGTACCCCATGAGGCCCCTTCATCAAGCTCACATGTCGGGCAGCCGCCCCGTCAACCTTCACTCACCTCAAGAATCTTCTTCCGTCGCTCAACGATACTCGCCCATGGAGGCCCTGTCCCCCACTTCACCTTACGCGCCCAAGTCGGCTTCAAACAGCCAATTCACAAGCCCGACCTCCCAGCGACAGTCGCCTACACGCCAGCCTGATTATTCTCAATCTCCATATTTTCCCGGCGCCCGCCAACACCAGCAAGGCCAGCATCTTCCTCCTATCAACCCTTACGCGTCCGCCGGTCACCAGGAAAATTATCCCTCCTCAGCTGTCGGCAATCTCGATGCTGCTTTTAACCTGGACCCCAAGTCTCCGAGACGGCCTGTGCCCCAGCAAGTGACAAGGGGTCCAGTACCCGAGTTCAAGCAACTCTCCTCGCCCGCAGATCTGCAACCCAAGGTCAATTCACAGCCTCCGTTCCGCCGCGCCAACCCTGAAGGCGGTTTCATCAGCGTATGTTTTCAAGCCTCTACAGCTTTCGAGACAATTTTGCTCACGATATGACCAGCCTCTCCAAGCTCTTACTGTTCAATTGCCTGCTACTTACCGCATCTGTAACCCTAGCTTCAAATATGAGTCGTCGCGCAATCCTCGCAGAGTCTTGACCAAGCCCAGCAAGGGCACCAAGAACGATGGCTATGACAACGAGGACAGTGACTATATCCTCTACGTCAACGACATTCTTGGATCTGAAGAGGCCGGCCATAAGTATGTTGCGTAAAATTGAAGTATGTTGCTTGTAATTCTAACAAACTCTCTAGAAACCGTTACCTTATTCTGGATGTCTTAGGGCAGGGTACTTTTGGTCAAGTTGTGAAGTGTCAGAATCTCAAGACACAAGAAGTAGTGGCTGTCAAGGTCATCAAGAATCGTACTGCCTACTTCAATCAGAGCATGATGGAGGTTTCGGTCCTCGATTTGGTACGATCGTCAATTCCACACTTCAAGGTTGGCACTAACAAGAAGTAGCTCAACACGAAGCTTGACAAGAACGACGACCATCATTTGTTGCGGCTTAAAGACACTTTCATTCATCGCCAACATCTTTGCTTGGTTTTTGAGCTCCTTAGCGTCAATCTTTACGAGCTTATCAAACAGAACCAGTTTAGAGGACTCAGCACTACTTTGGTTCGCGTGTTTGCTCAACAGCTTCTCAACGGTCTCGCACTGCTTAATAAGGCTCGTCTGATACATTGCGATTTGAAGCCTGAGAACATTCTTCTCAAGAATCTCGAAAGTCCCGTCATCAAGATTATTGATTTCGGTTCAGCCTGCGACGAGCGACAAACAGTGTATACTTATATTCAATCTCGATTTTACAGATCTCCCGAGGTTTTACTTGGTCTCCCCTATTCTTCGGCCATCGATATGTGGTCCCTTGGATGCATTGTGGTGGAGCTGTTCCTGGGACTTCCCTTGTTCCCAGGATCTTCTGAGTATAACCAGGTCTCGCGAATCGTTGAAATGTTGGGCAACCCCCCGAACTGGATGATCGAGATGGGCAAGCAGGCGGGTGACTTTTTCGAAAAGCGACAAGATGAATTCGGAAGACGGACATACCAGCTCAAACCCATGGAACAGTATGCCCGAGAACGTGGCACCAAGGAACAGCCTAGCAAGAAGTACTTCCAGGCCAACACCCTTCCCGAGATTATCAAGTCCTACCCCATGCCTAGGAAGAACATGAAGCAGAGCGAGATAGATAGAGGTAAGACCCGAACTCGCAGTAATGTCATGTGCACTCGTGCTAACCGCGACAGAAATGAACAACCGCATCGCGTTCATTGACTTTGTCCGCGGCCTTCTTACAATCAACCCTCTCGAGAGGTGGTCTCCCCAGCAAGCCAAGCTTCATCCGTTTATCACACAACAGAAGTTCACTGGACCTTTTATACCACCCATGAATCTCAAGTCTAGCTCGCTGAACAGGTCTCCAGCACCTGGCACCCAGCAACAGCAACAGGCCGAGGCACTCAGCAAGCAGCGGGCTCAAGCGGCAGCAGCTCAACATCAAGCACAACACCAGGCACAACAACAGGCTGCTTCAGCTGCTCCTACCCCTTATGCCAACCAGTACGCGCCTCAAGGTCATGCGCAACCGCAGATGTACGGCAACAACTCAATGTATTCTCCCGGAGGCAACCACGCCAGCATGCCATCGGCATACGGCCAGCAACAACAACACGGGCAGTATGGACAAATGGTCATGTCCCAACCGCCTCAGCAGATGCCTCAGGGGCAATATGCACAAATGCCCCAGCCCAACATGTATCAGCATCAACAAGGTGGAATGAGGCCAGCACGCCAACGGGCCTCAACCATGGAGCAGCAACAGAGCGGTATCCCCGCTGCCATCCAACGAGTAGCTAGCCATCTCGACCCCAGTCAGCCGATTCGTTTACAGCCCAGCCCGGCGTACTACCCACCCACTGGAGAAAGCATGGCGTCTGGCAGCATCGATAACCGCACGGCAGCAGGTCGAAGAGGTAGCCGCGTGCAACAGGGTGGTCGAGGCAACAGGGACTTCATACGCAACTTGGAGGAGCGCACTCTGGAAGAAGGTTTTATGGGAAACCAGAACACCTGGCATTGAAGTGGCCTAACCTAACGAGGGACCAGATGTCTGCGCCAATCTGTGATACGAGCGACTTCACTCGATAAACGAAGCCCTGCCGCCGAAGTTTCTGCGTCGTAGCGTGCAATAGGCCGGAATTCATGGTTGGTAACGAAGCAAAACTCCATGGTGGTTCTAATGTACTAGAAGTCCGTCCTCCTCCCATCGAAATCCATGCGCCAACGAAGCAAGAGACGCCCCATGCCATATGTGCGTGCTCAGAATTGTCCAGTCGACTTGGTCGGAATTGGTTAAGAGGAGGCGTGGCTCCAGTTCATGGTCTGGGAAAGGGAACTTCAGCGTCAAGGTCTGAATGAACTCGAAGCAATGATATTCAGACTCAATTACAATGCTTCAAGCATTTATCACAGGACTAGGTTAAGCCAGATTACAGAGATCCATGATGAAAGGGGTGGTATTTGTTTACAGAATTTCTTTGTCTCGACACGATGAGGCACGCCTCAGAAACGGCCGCGGAAGTTATGAGTTTACTCTCGGGGCGGCTTTCTTTTTTTCTCTCGTTATTTTTCCTGTCGTCAGTATAGCACTTGGAGGGACGGGGTTACTGGTCAGGAATTCAATATGGTGCAGAGTTGCCAAATCTCGGCTGAATATTATTCATGCCTAGTGTAGCCTGGCTGTAGATATTGTTATGCTTGTCTCGACTTGTTGGTGTATGATGACGGACGGACCGCGCTTGGTATATCATGGGGTAAGGTTTTTGGGCTACAATTCCCATCTTGTAGTTGTATTGGTATTATTTGGGTGTGGGCGGCTTCAAAGGGGTCATTTCTGGGCGGACGAATCGAGGTATAAAATCACGAATTACCATTGATGAATGCGAATGGTTCTCCATCCTCAAGTGATACCATTGTGGGGAGCTGGGACACTGAGCCGCTTCCACATGTTCGTAACAGGTTCCCATTTTTAGGAGTACCCGAAATATAAAGAGAGAGAAAAGATGAAATAATTAGCTTTAATAGCCCATTCTGGACGTGTGAACCCCGAACGCCTAGCCCAATATTTCGTGCACCCACTGCTCCCATTGTTGTGGTTCACCGTGAAAATGCGCGGCTTTTTCAATGCTGACAGGTACCTCCCACTCTGTACTCTAGAGACCATATCCCAAAAAGGTTTGCGAAGTAATCGTCAAATGCAATCAAGGAAAAATAAGAAACAGGCGGTATTTCATCATCGCCCGGCGCGACCTCTTTGACCACCTCGGCCTCGTCGGTTGCCGCCTACGATTTTATCGCTGTACAACTGGTTGTTCCTTGATGAGCCGTTTGTGGTGATTTTGTCCATTAAATCAGGGAAACCCATCGAGCCATCAACAATGTTGTCGTTGGCGTTGGGTTTCTTTCCGCGGGTGCCTCGGGGACCGCTTGGGGCGTTTCTTGGCGCATTGCTGGACGTAACGGTATTGCTTGCAGGGGCTCCGAGCTTAGGGTAGACCTTGATGATTCTACCATCAGCCTGTAACGAGTTTTAGCAAGAGTTCTGAATGGAAATTGGACCCGATGGACTCACGGTCTTATCGTTGAAGGTCTCGATTACTCGCTCACCACCCTCGCGCGATGCAAAGGCTAGCTCGAAGAGGAGGAATGGGTTTGACTTGACAATGCGACAGCTCAGAATCTCGCCTCCGATAGGAGTCATAGCGCTCTCGATATCAGCGGCTGTGGTACCAGGGGCAAAGTTTTGTGCCATAATAGTGAAGGGACCTGCGAGACCCCGAATTGTCATCCCCATGCCATTGCCAGCGCCGCCCTTGCCTTTCACGATGTTGACTTGTTGTGGCGCGTCGCCAGAAGTGTCCATGCGATCCACGGCAGCGGAGAGACGAGCAGCGCGACGGTTGTTGGCTCTCTTATGAGCAGCATTGGGAGCTGAGATGCGGGAGCTTAGGTCGCCTGAGACGGAGTGATGTAGATCGTGTGTCCATTCTCCGTTGACATTGCCAGGTGCGGGCTGGGTCGAGCGGGTGCCGATGGTGGAAGTTCGCTGCTGTACATGTTGGCTTCAACTAATCGCATCCTGTCTTTTGCTGTAGCTACCTTCTTAACGCCGACACGGCTTGCTAGTGACTGGCCGGGGGCGGACTTGAGCTTGGAGGGTGCGCTTTGGCGACGATTTTTTGAGAAGATGCGATCGGCGAGGGCTTCGTTCTTCTTTCGCTCACGCCCTGAAAGACGATGTTAGGGAAGGACACGAGGGACTTGGGAACATTGATTGTTGCTTACCCTCGTTGATGATCTTTTCGAAATCTGTAGCAACCTTGGCCATGATTGAGGCGGTGTCAAGGAAAATCGGTACACAGCAGAGATGGATGAGTATAGTTAGAGGAGCTTAGAAGCAAGGACAAGGGATGACTGATGGTACTTGGAGGGTCAAACAATTCGCTTGTTTTGTCTTGTCCCTCCCTATAAAGGTTAAAAGAAAAGAAACGATGGCTAGAATGGACTGCGACCGCGAAGCGCGTCTCCAATTAGAAATGGGAGAAGAGTTATTAGTGACCTGCAGGGGTAGGTACCTCAGCGCGGCAAAGTTAAGCGCATCTCATGCAACGCCCCTCGCTCAGCTGATAAGATAAGAGTCTTTTTTTCTAGGTGGTCGCCTCTAATTTTGGGTAACTCATATCTGGAATTTCGTGATCAACCTAGGGTACTTGTAATCAAGCAGCAACTCTCACATGGCTGATAGGTTATTGCACGGAGGCGCGTGCCTTCGGAGAGCTCTGCAGTTCGCACCGCGCAAGAGACTAGAGATTCGGCCTGCTTCTGCTTTTCAATCCCGTTCGTTTCAGCACTCACAGCGCATATTCAACTCGACGACGACAACGGCTACCGAGGAGACGACTACAGCTCAAGACGCACACTCTATAGCTGATGCTATCACGAAAGATGCTCAAAAAAGTCTCGACGCCCCAGCTGACGAAACAACATGGAAAAAGAAGGAAACCCTGAGAATGGAACGGGCAGTCAACAAGGAGTTACAATATCTGAACAATGACCCTTGGAAAGTTGCAGAATATGTCAGAAAAGCACTCGAAGCAAAGAAGTTCGATCAAGCCCATCTTTTGGTTCAAAAGGGCAGTAGAGATATGCAATTGGTCGTGTCATGGAATTTCCTATTAGAATATCTGCTCGACCAGCAACAAGTCAAGGCAGCGATCAAGCTATTCAACGAGGTAGGCTTGAGATACAGTCCTCACTCATGTTCTTGTCTCATATGTAATACTAACATCATCTGAAGATGAAAAAGCGCGCACAGTTCCCCAACGCGCAAACCTACACAACCCTGTTCCGTGGTCTCGCCAAGTCGAAACACCCTAAAACCGCCGTCTTCGAGGCTGTAAAGCACTACAACGCCCTTTTCAAGGACTCTCGCCTAGAACCGAACAGTACTCATCTGAACGCCGTGCTTAGCGTGTGCAACCGAGCGGGTGACCTGGACTCCATGTTCTCCATCGTCGACACTCTCAACGAGTCAACTCGAGCTCCAACTTCCTACACCTATACTACCATTCTCAATGCCATACGATTCAACACGCTTGATGGCTTGGAAAAATTGACGCCTGAACAGAAGGAGTTCAATCTCAAAAAAGGTACTCAGCGCGCCAAAGCCATCTGGTCAGAAGTCATGAGTAAATGGAGGCAAGGACGTCTGATCATTGACGAGGAGCTCGTCTGTGCAATGGGTCGTATGATGATCATCTCAAGCGACACCAACGAGAAGAAGGAGGTTCTTGATCTCATTGAACAGACAATGAACATACCCAACTTGTCCAAAGTCAAAGAAATGTCAGCTGAGGAAGCTCGTAAGACAAATCCTCACACCGGTCAAGTGGTTAAGAAGGATAAAAATGGTGTCTTTGTCAGTCCTGGGAACAATACCTTGTCTCTAATATTGAAGGTTGTGTTGCAGACGAAGCTCAACAGCCTGGGCATCAAATACTGGAATTTCATTCTTCGCGAATATAATCTCGAGCCTGACCGGGATTGCTGGTTGCGCCTCTTCAGCATTCTCAAGCAAGCCAAAGCAAGCGGCCATGCTACTGAGATTCTGGACATAATACCGGCGAGTATCACTGGACCAAACTTCTATCGCATAGCCTTTGAAACATGTGTTCGTGATAACATCAACCCAAATGTCATCAAGAATGCCAACCGCGCCCTCGACAGCATGATGAATCACCTGGAGTTGCCCGACGCTCATCTCATGCGCCTGTACCTCAACGTTTCTCAGTCTACGCACTATCACTTGCGTGCTCGTGCTAAGGAAGGGGACGTGGCTGGTGCCAAATGTGCCTATGGCGTCCAGATCACCGACGCCCTTGATCGTCTGTGGGTGCCCTACCGCAAACTACACGATCACTACTTCAAACAAGTTAAAGCTGAGACCAAGGAACAAAAGAAGGTTCTTTACAATGATCAACGCGAGGTAATTGCTCTCGCACGCATCATGTATGGATCATTCAACAAGGTCATTCAGCAGGAAATGCTCCCGGAGGAAGACCTCAAGAGAATACGCCCTGTCGGGGGGCGCATCAATCGCGAGATTCAGGCCTTTTATGCCAACCGGGAGGAGATAGAACCCAACTTGCGCAAGACGAAGGGTCGTGGCACAGCCGAGGAAGATATGTCTACACACAATGAGGCCATGAATACGGCCAACTTTTGGGACACCACTCAAGCAGGAAAGCCCCGACCCCCAAAGCAGACAGGCCGAGGGCAGTCGTATCGTGATAATGGTCCAGGTGATGGCTTTCGACGCGAAGAAAGCTCAAGGTCCGAATCACAGCCTCCAAGGCGTGCCCCCTTCTCGTACAAAACATACCTTACAGATAGCCAGCCGCCACCCAGAACGCGAATACCAGAAAAAGACCTGCGCCAACGAAAAGACGGCACGCGGTCAGTGAGGCAGCCCGATTATGTCGGCCATGGGGGCCCTCATCCTAGCTGGGACGCGACTCGTGACAACAGGAAGGCCGACCGCCGCTTTGGCAATGCGCGACGTTAAGGCTCCTGCATATTGGAGTATCGATTTGCGCTTGGGTTTATGAATAAGAGCTTTCAATGGGAAAAGCTCGTGTAAAACTGAACTGATGTATGTACGATTTAGACGCAAAAAAGAGTGCGAAGTTGTACTGATACAGCATATGGCGGCGTTTTGTTGGGCGATAGCATTTCTCTGCATATACAATACATCACTTACACAATTGAAGCCTTGGTCCTGTTGAATATTTGTCATATCAAGCTTGAGCATGGGAATTTACTCTCCCATGACTATCCATTCTGCTCTATTATAATCTCAATTAAGAATAGGTAGACAAAGGTAGTCAGTCTCTGCTGCTAGTTGAATACCTTCTATTCTACAGCCAGCTTTACTACTACTTCCTAGGTCCATCTTAAACAATAAAATACCCTGGGGGCAATCAAGCCCAGCAACTTGACTTAAGTTCGAATTGAGACAACGAATCAAGATAGAGATCCGAGGCCACTACAGGATACATTGACCTGCTGCCTTGGCTGGATGATCGATCTGAGAGCTTTGATTGCGTATTCGACGTTGATGAATCCGTGGCTGACGGTTGATTGCCTTCTTTGATAGCCAAGTAAGAACTCTCAAGTATATTTGTGGGTGGTTGAAACGTGGTGGCCGAGGTGGACCGCGATGGCGAGCACTGGCCAGGCTCTTGCATGGGATGATCTTGCATCGATAGTGTTTTGTCTGAATTACCCTGAGTCCAGTTGGACGGAATCTGACCTCTTTGCGGGCAACTATGGCCTCTGGAATTGTTAAAACCGCCAAGGGAGCCGACTAGTGTCGCAGGAGCAACTAAATCGCAAGAGGGCAAGGGCCTCGTGATGGATAGTGTCTTACGGCCTGCAGGCTGTAGTGTAAGTGCTGTCGAGACCTTGGGACGAGTTGTGATGCGTTCACACTTGGTAGTGGAGCGCAGCGGTTTTTCTTTTAGACGCTTATCATCCGGTGACGCTTCTATGCAAGCTCGTAAAGTAGATGATCTTTCCAGGCTACAGCTAGACATGTCAGGAAGAGGATCTAGCTGAGGTGGACCGTTGTCGATGACTGGTGAAGGGGGCGCGAATTCAGAGTCTTGCAGGAACGGCTTAGATAATTCAGAGATATGGATGCCTGGCCCAATTGGAAATGGTGCATGGTTGCTCGAGGAACTCCCATTGCGAGTCCATCTCTCTCTGGAGTATTGAAATGCGCTGCTGAGATGTTCCGCTAAAATAGAGTCAGGTACGCCGCAAGCGAGTACTTATTAGCCCACCCACCTGTGTTAAGAAGATGAGGAACTCCTGGGACTTCAGCTACTGACAATATCTCGAAGTTTGTCGAAGAGGAAGCAGTCTTTCGTCGTTTCGGTTTCAACCAACGCGCAAGATGAGAATACGACGAATTCTGAGAATTTGATCTTTGACTTCTGCGCCGTGTTGACGTATTCTCACTAGGCCCACTAGAATTGGTTTCTTCAGATCTATCGAGACGAGCCCGGCGGCGATTCAGTGGCAGTCTCTAGCTGCTAATCTTGTGGTGAGGCTTGGCAAGCTCAGGGAACGGAAGCGGAGGCTGAGGCCGAGATTGGATCTTTTTCTTGAGCTTCGCCTGCCAGGCACCAAAGATACTGTTGGGCATGATGTAAATAAGTGAGTAAGGTATGGATGGGATCGGATATAGATGGTGTGACAAGACAAAGATGGGTCAATCTTGACTGATGCGTGATGAAAAAGGCGGCCTACCTTAAGTACTTAGGTAGATACTCAAGGTACTACCTTACCTTATGCCTCCAAGGCAGGTAGGAAAACATCCACTGGTAGAGAGTAAGTGCATTAGGTACCTAAGTAGGTAGGTAAGGTAGGTAGGTAGGTAGGTACAGGAACAAGTTGAGAGTTTGTGTTACTTTGGGAAGGGTCCTTTTAGCGAGCTTGCAATCAGATGCCATGGGTAGCTCTTGTGAAGAACTTACAAGAGAATATCAGCAAGGAAGGGGTGAATTACTGGTTAGTACATTATCACCATCACTACCAACCTAATTGCCTAATGTACGGATATCAAGACTAATCACAACGAAGTTCTAGAAAGAGGATGTCCTGGAACTGCAGCTCTGACGCGCATTTCATTAACATACAAGCTGAACTTATGGATCTCCAATACATGGTCAGGTAGTCAATAGGGGTGTATCTGACTGAGGAGATATCTGATAAACTGCCGTTCAATGTGGGTCGTCCTCCGTTCCGGGGGAGTGGGGCCGAAACGGGACGGCCGGCCACACCTTGTCGGGCAACAAATGGATTTGGGATGTCCTAGACTAGCTGGAGGAAGAATGATCTGGACTTGAGTTTTTCATTTGACCTTTATCTAAATTGTTTCGAGTAACGACGCTACGCTACAAGCACCCAGATTACCATCAATTGGAAGAGCGGCAACTTAAGAAACAACTGGTGTTTAAAGGCCAATGATTGACTGCAACCGCTTAAACGAATTGATGTCCTAATGGAATGGGATATTGTTTAGTGGTTATTATATCGTATGGACTTTTGAATGCAGTCGTAAGTATGCAGCGGCTGCCTTGATTAAAGCCCTGAAATGAGTCTCAGCGGCTCCAACAGCAAACAGGTCGCGTGGAGAGTAATTATTTGATCCCGCATAGATTTTATGCAAGATACCAATACCAATTTATTTATGCATCAACAAGTAAGTAACCCCTCCCCCTCCCCCCCTGCGCGGGGTACTCAAAGATTCTTCATCACCCAAGGTACCTATGCCGTAGCGCCTATTGGCTGCTCTCGCATCAGTCACTTAAATAGATGGCCCCTCCCTCGACACGAGCCGAGACGCGGTTCAGGAGGGACAACGCGCTTTGACGCGTCTCCCTAACCACTTTTCTAAATGAGCATGCACCTCAGCGCTCGTTACCGGGGGACCAACCCAATCCAATCCAATCCAATCCAAGCAGCACCTCCACCATCATCACCATTTCCATTCTCGAGACCATCATTTCCCTGCAATACAACAATCACGAGCAACATATAATCAAAAATTGACATCCAGGCACATACTCACTCTCCTTCCATTCCCTCCCTGATATGCCACCGGCCTAAACTCTTCTCCCGTCATGTCTCACAGAGCGCGGCTTGCTGAGCTCAAGGCTCTTCGAGAGTCCGGCAAGAAGGTCTTTGATACTTATAAAGTTGCCGACGTCGACAATCTATACGACGAAGTTGATGAGGATGGATATAAGAAGGTTGTTCGGGAACGATTAAATCAGGACGACTTTGTTGTCGACGACAATGGCGAGGGCTACGCAGATGATGGCCGCGAAGACTGGGATCGAGTACAAGCCTATGGCTCAGAAAGTGAAGAAGAGGCCACTGTCCGTGGTCGACCCAGCAAGACTAGTCAGTCTTCCTCCAGGACATGTTCAGGACAGCCCACATACTCACATGTCGTGTAGCGAAGAAGAATCGTCAGGAGGAGCAAGCCAAGCGAGCGGCCAACGATAAAGATATCAGTGAATACTTCAAGGGCGCCAACAGGGCCCAGCCAAAACCCAAGGTACGCATTCCGTTTACAATATCGTGGGTCGACCCAACTAACTTCAAATTTCTCTATTCAGGTCGTCAAGACAAAAGAAGACGACGACTTCCTTTCAAACCTCCTCGGCGAGGTCGACAACAGCATTCCTGCCCCTGCTCCCCATACCTCGAGAGTCGAAAGGTCTGGCGGTCGTCGCAAGGCTAGGGCCCTTTCACCTGCTCCCGAGCCTGTGCCCAAAAAGACCAAGACCCTCGATACCCGGCTACCGTCCCCTCTCCCTCCAGCCCCTGAAGATGACGATGGCTTCTTTCCCTCCGCCGACAATGACATCCTCGAGACTGCCGATGTCCCCATGAGCGATCCCGCGCCCTCTTCTCCAGCCGCAAAGGTAGCGCAGAGAAAAGCACAGATTAAGCAGGAACCAAAGGAAGACGACGACGACGAAGACATGATGGAGGTTGCGCATGCTGGAGCCATCGCCACAACCAGTGTCAATCTAGCAAGTTCAAAGCCGATCAAGAAAATCCAGAAAGCAGAGTCCTATCCCACACCTGCCAGCTCCTCTCCTGCCAAACCCAACGGCGTTCAAGTCGACTCAGCTTCATGGAATGCCCTCACAGAGAGGCTGAACGTCGTCACAAGCTCGCCTGCGGAAACAAAGACAATAGGCAAAATCGACTACAAGGATGCGATCGAAGAAGACGGCAGTCTCAACTTCTTCTGGGCAGACTACACTGAGGTCAACGGCAGTCTCTGTCTCTTTGGCAAAGTTCTCAACAAGAAGACACGATCATACGTCAGCTGCTTTGTCAAAGTCGACAACATCTTGAGAAAGCTCTATTTCCTGCCGCGTCAACACCGCTTGCAAGATGGCGAAGAGACAGGCGAAGAAGTCGAGATGATGAACGTGTATGACGAGATTGACACCATGATGACCAAGATGAATGTTGGCATGTACAAGATCAAGGCCTGCACCAGGAAATATGCCTTTGAGCTCCGTGATGTCCCCAAGGAAGCACAGTATATGAAACTTCTCTACCCATACAACAGTGAGTGGCCACATTCCTCCCGTAGGTCCCTCAAAGCAGCTAACAAGTATCCCAGAGCCTGAAGTCGACCCCAACAGACCCGGTGAGACATATTCTCACGTCTTTGGTAGCAACACTGCTCTTTTTGAACAGTTCGTTCTCTGGAAAAATATTATGGGCCCGTGCTGGCTGAAGATTGAGGATGCCGATTTTGACAAGCTCAAGAATGCTTCCCACTGCAAGCTTGAGGTTTTGGCCGATCACCCCAACATGGTTTCTGTTCTTAGCGAGTCTGACAACCTCGACGCGCCTCCCCTGACTCTTATGAGTGTCTCATTACGGACTGCCTTCAATGAGAAGGATAATAAGCAAGAGATTCTGGCTATCAGTGCAAGAATCTATGAGAAGGTATCCCTCAGTGACACAACCCCTGCAGAAAAGCTGCCCTGTCGAACCTTTACAGTTATCCGGCCGCATGGCCAGGCGTTCCCCATGGGCTTCGATCACCTTGCGAAGAAAAGGAACCGTGGCTTGATTGTGCTGAAGAAGCAAGAAGCCGATATCCTCGCCTTCTTCTTGGCTCAACTGGATGTTGCAGACCCAGATGTAATTCTGGGACACCAATTGGAGGGTGTAGACTACAGTGTGCTCCTCAATCGTCTGTATGAAAAGAAAATACCCGGATGGTCTAGGCTAGGCAGACTCCGTCGCAGTCAGTGGCCATCGTCCATCGGCAAGACTGGTGGTAATGTTTTTGCCGAACGCCAGATCTTGTCAGGCCGTCTGCTATGTGATCTGGCCAACGATGCTGGAAAGTCGGTCATGTTCAAGTGCCAGTCATGGAGCCTGACAGAGATGTGCAGCTTGTACCTCTCTGGAGATAACCGGCGCCGCGATTTTGACAATGAGGTTGCCCTGAAGACATGGGCCAGGGAGAAGCAGGGACTTCTCGACTACATCACTCATATGGAGGCCGATACACACTACATTGCAGCCCTAGGCCTAGGTGTTCAGATGTTGCCACTGACCAAGGTTCTCACCAATCTAGCGGGTAACTCCTGGGCTCGAACTCTGACCGGCACACGTGCAGAGCGGAACGAGTACATTTTGCTACACGAGTTCTATCGCAACAAGTACATTTGCCCTGATAAGCAGACTTTTCGCAGTCGTCAGCGTGCCGAAGAGGCACAGCGTGAAGAAGAGGCGGGTGAGGGGAAGAAGAAAGACAAGTACAAGGGTGGCTTGGTTTTCGAGCCAGAGAAAGGTCTATATGATAAGTTTGTGCTTGTCATGGACTTTAACTCCCTCTATCCCTCTATTATCCAGGAGTTCAACATCTGCTTTACAACTGTCGATAGACCAGCCACAGTAAGTTTGTCGAGAATCGCTGCTTGAACCTCGAGACTAATCAAACCCACAGAACAGTGAAGAAGATGAAGTTCCCGAAGTTCCAATCAACCAGGATCAAGGTATCCTACCTAGGCTCATTGCTACTCTCGTCAGTCGCCGTCGACAAGTCAAGAGTCTCATGAAAGACAAGAAGGCTACCCCAGAGGAGCTAGCCACATGGGACATCAAGCAGCTTGCCCTCAAGCTCACTGCCAACTCCATGTACGGATGTTTGGGTTATACCAAGTCGCGCTTCTACGCTCGACCTCTGGCTGTTTTGACAACCTTCAAGGGCCGAGAGATTCTCCGCAGCACCAAGGAGCTGGCCGAGAGCAACTCACTGCAGGTTATCTATGGTGATACTGATTCCGTCATGATCAATGCCAACGTGGACAATGTTGCCGATGCGTTCAAGGTTGGCAACGATTTCAAGAAAGCAGTCAACGAGCAGTACAAGCTGCTTGAGATCGATATTGACAACGTCTTTCGCCGTATTCTCCTGCAGGCGAAAAAGAAATATGCTGCTATCAACCTTGTAGAGAAGGATGGGAAGTTCATCGAGAAGATGGAAGTCAAGGGTCTTGATATGAAGCGTCGAGAATACTGTGCTCTGTCCAAGGAGATCTCCCAACACCTCCTTAACGAGATTCTGTCGGGTGACGACACCGAAGTCTCAATCGCCAGAATCCATGAGTACTTGAGCGACATTGCTGGCAAGATGCGTGAGCAGACTGTTCCTGTTCAAAAGTATATCATCCATACACAGCTTGGAAAAGCACCCAAGGACTACCCCGACTCCAACTCCATGCCTCAGGTCCAGGTCGCTCTCCGTGAAATGGCCAAAGGCAAGACAGTTCGCAAGGGAGATGTTATCGCGTACGTGATTACGGGCGACAGCAAGAGCTCTGAGCCCGCTCCCAAACGAGCCTACACTCTTGGTGATCTCAAGGCAGACCCTACTCTACTGCCTGACGTTGAGTGGTATATTGGCAAGCAGATCTTCCCCCCGGTCGAGCGTCTCTGTGCCAATATTGTCGGAACATCAACATCGCAACTGGCAGAGCACCTTGGTCTTGATATCAAGCGCTACAACTCATTCCAGACTCAGCAGAACAGCTCAAGCAATGACCTTGAGATCCACCCCTTGGACTCTCAGATTCCAGATGAGGTCCGCTTCGGTGATTGTGCTCGCCTCTCTTTGCGTTGCCGAAAGTGCAAAAGCTCGTCCGTGTTCGAGGGCCTGGCTACGTCCCCCGAACATGTGTCCCAATCCGGCGTCATCTGCGGCTCGTGTGGTATTTCCATCTCGACACTCTCTGTCGTGGCCCAGATGGAGCACGCCATCCGCACTCAGACAAGTCGGTACTACGAGGGCTGGCTGGTCTGCGATGATAGCCAGTGCGGCAATCGAACACGGCAAATGAGTGTTTATGGTTCTCGTTGCCTTGGTCCTAAGGGACTTGCCCGAGATTGTCTTGGTCGAATGCGTTACGAATACACAGAAAAGGCTATCTACACTCAGCTTCTCTACTTCGCCAGCCTGTGGGATGTCGACAAAGCCAAGGCCAAGGCCACGAGCACTGAGATGTCCAGGCAAGATCGGGAGAATATCCTTGCATTGGCTGAACACAACCGCGTGCGCTTTGGAAATTTAAAGGGTGTTGTTGACAAGTATCTCGATAAGTGTGGTCGGCAATGGGTAGCCATGGATACTCTGTTCACCAAGCTGGGCTTCAAGCCAATGGCCTGAGTTGGTTAGGGGAGTGGAAGGACATTTATGGGTGTGCTATGAAACGTTCATGTATGTATATTTGGGTCAGTGGCGTTCTAAGTTTTAATATTTGCACGGGTTGCGTTTGTTTAGGATTAACAAAGAGGTCAACCATCACCCTCACATGCAAGTAATGAATGGTTTTGGCATGCACAAGAAGAGCAAGGGAGTTCTTTGGTGGTGTTTGGGGGTTTGATGAGAGCGAAGCCTGCCGAGTGCTTCTATACCAAGTTACAGTATTTGAAAAATAAGATAGTTTCACACTATACCCGTCCGTTCTCAAGACATCTTTTTCCCTGTCCAACATTCACTTGATTACCATTCACGAGTAAGAGGCAGCAAGTTTGAACATATATGTAAATTGTCCCTGCCAATGGTCCATGCTTCTTCGAAATTAGATGATATACAGCAAAGCATCATCAAGACCCTTTCATTAAAGCTCGACCAGGCTGAGCGCCTCTATACATTACACACCAAGTGACAGAGCCGTTGGCGAGCGATCATGCCCTCCTTCTTGGTACAACAATGCATATGCTCATGAGGCTAAGTCAAGAGAGCCTGAGTCGTCATCATCAATCATGGTCTTGTTTGAGAAACCTTTCCTAACCCATCGTGACGTGATGTGATTCCTCAGCGTTAAGTGAAGTAGTAACATCTAAAGCCAGCAAAGGGGCGAAAACATGGTGAGAGGCTGTCCACGTATAACGAACGAAAGGCCAGAGAGGAAGAATGCACCGAGAAAACCATTTCATTCCTTATCATTCCATTCCCTTTCGCGTTCTGCTTCGTTGAGTCCGAAATAAAATTCAACCGCAAATGCCCTGAACACCGCCTCCGCCATCCACCCCGAGTCGTACGTATGTATATGACGGTTGCGACGTGATCATCGTGACGCTTTTTTACCATCATTACCTGCCCCTTTTCGTGTGTGACCTCTCCTGGAGATAAAACAGCCAGAAGTATGCTGGCCAACAACAACGATAGGGCCATCCCGAACCCTTGAACCGGAAATCCTCCACAACATTAAAGAACTGAAACACACTCGAAGCATGAACAGAAAAGGGGCTGAGGTAGGTGGTAATGAGCACAATAGTGAAGGAAATCCCTAGTCCGATGTAGGGTCACCTCTCACGCTGAGAGGAATCGTGTCCGTCTGTCTATGGGCAAGGTATCATGAGTTCTGGAAAAAGAAAATGTGCTCAACTTTTGTGACACGTCTGATAAATAAGATAAAAAAAGGCCTGTAAATGCAAGAAAACACAGCACCGCCTAGTCTATTCTGCCGAAATGCAAGACACCGAAGGAAGAAGAATACTTTTACTCGCTCTCTTTCTTATCACTGTCAGGGACAGCCTTCGATATCGCGGGGGAGGCAGAAGTAGACGGGGGCGAAGCCGGGTGGTCATTCTCCATGTTGGCAAGGAGGCTAAATACATGTCAGCAACTCAAATTTGAATGTACATGGCACCAGCCAAACTTACCTGAATGCATTAGAGTGAGAGGTGTTCTCGCGGGTAGGAGGAGTGCCAGTTCGTGAAGAAGTAGCAGAATCCTCACCGCGAGAACCAAGGTAGCCGCCGGGACCCATGCGTCTTCCGCTGTTACTACGAGAAGAGAGCATGGAAGCAGGGCCAAGAGAGATGTTGCCGCTTGAGGTTCGGTTGGCAGAGCCCTTCAGGCGGCGCAGGTCGTCCATTCCGACCTGATTGCTGGTTTGTTGTGCGTAACCAGCCGAGAAGTTGCGAGCGTCGCCTCGTCCGACGGGAGGGCGACCGCCACCTCGCTGATTAGTGCGGGCAGCCTCCTGAGCTTTGGCAGCCTGGGCAGCCTCAGCCTCGGCTCGGACTTCATCGAGGGTCTTGGGCCCCTTGTTGGTCTCCTTGGAGTGCCATCCGGCCCTGCGCAGGTCCATAACGTCCATGAGCATAAACTTGAGTCGGCTGGGAAGCTCGGGAAGATCCATCATGGTCTGGATGCGCTGGAAGTAAGCGTCCATCATGGGTCGACCCTTCTCAGTGCTGTCGAGGTTGCCACCAATAGTCCTGAGCAGCTTGCTAAGCGACTCAATTTCAGCCTCGTCAGGTACTCCCTTATAGTCGACGAGTTTGTGCACACACTCGTGCATGATACGCTCTGTAAGCATGCCGAGCTTGTAGAGTTCACCAATGAACTGGACTAGACCAAGACCACGTCGCTTGGCAGCAGCAGCAGCATAGTACTCATCAGACAGGAGAGCAGCCTCAGCTGTCTTCTTACCCGCAGCATCTTCTTCCTCATCAGGCTTGTCAGGCAAGTTAACGGTCCAACCGCGCTCAAACTCCTCCTGACATCTGTTGAGAAGGTACTTGCGGAACAAGTTACCACCACTGACGACGTTACCATTCTTGTCTTTGATACGCTCATCACGGACGTCGGGGCTCATAGTCTCGAGCATACGTTTGCAGAACTTGGCATACATAGAAGCCCAATGGGCCTCATCAGTGGCCTTCTCAAAGGTGAGCTGGATGACTTGGCGAAGTGTACGCCCGTCGGACTCATCCTTGGACTGAGATGCAATGAGCAGGATCTGGTCTGCAATTCTGTCGAACTTCTCGGGTGTCATCTTGTTGAGTGCCGCCTTGACCTTTCTTTGAACCATATCAGGCTCAAGATGGCCAGAGGGATTAGCAGCGGCTGGATTGGCATTCTTGCCAATACTTGTAGGCTTCCAACCATTGGCGGTCTGGGCAATGGGCTTAAGCTCCTGGCCAGCAGTCAAAGGCATGGTCTTAGCAGCCTGAGCCTCCCTGACGCCTTCGCCACGCTGGCTGCCACCGCCACGACGACGAGACCCACGGGGAGAGTTGGGAAGTTGAGAGGGGCCACGGGAAGAGCCGCCTGTAGGGAAATTGCTGGGACCACGGCCCATGGAACCAATACCAGGTCGCTGCTGGTTGGAAAGGGCGAAACGGAGTTCAGAGGTACTGTTACTGGGAAGAGGTCGGGAAGCGGTAGGGGCGTTGAAGCTACCCATGGGAAATCCACTGCCGATACCTGAGCTGGGGCCACGAGAGCCTCGGCCAGAGCCGCCAGGAGTGTTGGTTCTGGAACGGTCATCCCCAATAAGAGACTTGACTTGCTGGCCGAATTCGAGAGAAGGTTGCTCAGTAAAGACCTTTTGGAACTGTAACAAGAAGTTGGCATCATACTTGAATGTCTTGCCCTTCTTCTGGACTGCTGCATTAAGGGCAGGATTGGGCGACTTGATGCCAGCAGGGTAGATATCTTGCTCGATGACCTTCAGGAAACGAGCAGACTTGAGCGATTGCAGGGCGGCGCTAGGTTGAGCGGGCTCAACGGGCTTGGTGTTAAGAGGGGCCAAGTTGAGAGCAGCAGGCTTCGCACCGCGCTTCTCGTGCTTGGGCGCAGCAGAGTCGGCAGGCTTGTCGCCTCCAATCTTCATGCTAGCAAGCTTGTCGGTAACAGACTCGACCTTAGTAGGCTCAGTGTCCTTGCCGCTTCGAGCCTGGGAGAGGAGTTCGGCGACTGAAGGAGCAGATGAGCCGGCCTGTTGGCGTCGCTTCTCCTTCTCCTCCTCGAGACGCTCCATCTCGCGCTCTTGTTCTCGGAGTTTGCGGTCCTCCTCTGCAGCGTTCTTAACACGGTCCTTTTCGGCCTGTTCCTTGTCAATGGCCTTCTGGGCCTCGACCTTCTTACGATGCTCTTCCTCAGCCTTCTCACGGCGAGCATCCTCCTCCTCCATTTCACGAATCATACGCTCCATCTCTTCCTCCTCAGTTTCTTCCTTCTTGGCAGGCTCATCGGGCTTTTCAGCCTCCTTCTTGGGCTCCTCAATCTTGGGAGTGGCTTCAGGAGCCTTGACCTCAGATTCGGGCTTGCTTTCAGGCTCAGCCTTAGTAGAGGGTGCAGGCTCGGCCTTGGTCTCGGTGAGCTTGGCCTCAGGTTGCTCAGCAGGCTTGTCTTCGGTTTTAGCTGCAGGCTCAACGGGCTTTGGCTTATCCTCCTTGGGCGGCGCCTGCGTGGCTTGCTTGATCTTCTCCTTAAGCTCATCCTGAATCTGCTTGGCAGTCTTGGTGGCAGCATGACTATCAGTGCGGCCGTGAGATGGGGTAGATGGCTTTGGAGGGGGAGTAGATGAAGCAATCACGGGAGGAGTCTTGGATTGCTGGATGCTGGGAGCGGGAGATGATGGAGTTTTGAAGGACGAGGTATCAATGACTTCACCGGCAGCGTTCTTGATCTGGATAGCGGCGCTCTTCTTAGGCACCTTGACGAAGCTGTTTGCGGTGGGCTTCAATGACGAGTTCTGGGGCTGGGGAGTAGATGATACAACGACCGGAGCATTTGGCTGGCTGGCGCTCGGTGGCCTCTCAGGCTGAGAGGGTGTTCGTGACATGTTGTGACCATGCTGTGTATAGGGAGTAACATAGTTCTGTCCGTAACTAGGGGAGTTAGCCTGGGGAGGAACAGCCATATACGGCATATTCGCATAATTGTATTGCATCGACAGTGGGCGTCCGAAACCATCCACCTGCGGGGGAGGATAACCGTAGTTCTGTTTTTTTTTTAAAGTTAGCATGTATTCAAAGAAGCCACTTCCTGGTGACAAGTCGAGAGACGGAGTTGGTTCATTCAAGGACAGGGGTTGGAACGTTTTTTTGGGATAGTTGAATGACGTTACACGCGAGCTGCTGGTATCTGGTTCTCGCCATGGTTGATCTAAACGTTTACTGAAACGCCGACGTTGGTTGAACTCGTTCCCATGCAGATCTCGTGACGACTCTTGCGGGTGGTTGACCTGGACCGACTTTTCCAGGTCGCCACGCTTCCCCTTGTTCTTTTTGCTGTTTTTCGAGAAAGGCTTATCAACTTGGGAAAGGGGGTACTGTACTTGTTGATGCTGTTGAGGCATGGGAGGTTGGTAATGGTATTGAGGCGTCATGCCAGGCTGCATGGTAGCAGGCTGCATGTTAGGTGTACCCGGAAGCGAGGGGACGAGAGCCGGGCTTCGGGCAGGCTGAGGAGAGTTCGGGTACTGAAGGCTACGACCCTGAGGCTGGAAAGCTGGAGGCATGCCACGACCCTGACCAGGGCCGTTACGGAACTGGTTGGTGGGAGGGAAACCCATTTGCGAGCTGTAGTTGCCGCCATGGGGATTGTATCCGCGGCCACGACCGCCCTGGGGCTGGAAATTACCTCGACCAGCGCCGTCACCTTGCGCCGAGTGGCCAGATTCACGTCGGAAGTGAGCTCCAGGTTGTGCATTGTGGTTCGTTGGAGTAGAGCCCTGCCTCATGTGGCGCTAGAGAGTAAGTCAGTGATGAGTTCGAGGGTAATTGTTTGACAGACGAATCTGAAAGAACCTACTTCGCCATCGCTGCCGAGACTGCCAAATGTCATTGTGTTGCCTCCTGCCTGTTGGAGACCAGAAGGAGGTCGGCCACCACTGGCTGAAGGCTGAGGAATAGGTGAAGGTGAGTGGGTAGGAGAGGGAACTCGGGCAATTCCACCACCAGGAATAGGAATGGGCGCAGCACTGGAGGTCTGAGGTGTGCTGTTGGTCATTGCAGGAGAGTCGTAACCGAACTGGATGCCAGGCTTGCCAGCAGTGACGGGACCACCGTTGGCGACAAAACTGTTCGGACCGTTGGCAGCCATGGTGACGGAGCTCTTGCGAGAATGATCGGGACCGTTGAGGTTAGCGCTGCTGCGAGTGACAGCAGGGACAGCGGGGGTGACGGCGGGTTTGCCGTTCACAGGAGACGATGAGGCGTCTTTCGCATTCTGCGAAGAAGACGAAACTCCAACCACCGCGGGAGGGTGGGATCCAGTTGCGACTATAGGGGCCTGGGCTGACTTCTTAGGCGCACCTGCAGCAGAGGCATACGAAGAAGCCGTAGTCGCGGGGGTGTTGTTCGCCTGGATGGGATTCTGCTGGTTGGCAGGCGACGTCATATGGGGAGTTCGGTGCCGTTCGCGATGTGAGGTTGCGGTGGTGTTGGGATATTTTTTTTTGTGGGCGTCGAGGGAGAAAGCGGAATAGATGGCGCCGGGTGCCGGGTAGGGGCGTAATTATTCGAAGCTGCAGCGGGGCAACAAGAATCGACGACGACGAGAGACGCACAAGTCGTTTCTCTTTTTAAAAAATAAACGAAACACCGCGATCTCGGGCGGAGAGATCTCGTGGAAAGAAACGACGGGAAGTCCGATGGGCGGCTCGAGAGGTCGAGATAGGCCGAATCGAATCGATCGATCACAGGAGAGCGAACAAGGAGTGCAGTCGTACCAATGAAGGCGATCGTAGAGACAAGACGGGTCAAGCTACGTACGATCCTGCGCGGCAGCGACAGAAGAAGAAACGGAGGGGAGAGGGTCACTGTGATGGTCTTAACACACACAGGACGTGGTTCCAAAGCAGAAGCAAATGGAAATGGGTCGGGTTAGAATATTTTCCACCGGACCAAGAAGGTTGAGTTGGTGAGGATTCAGAAAAAGCCGGCAAAAATTTGGGCAGCAGGATATGATAAGGACTGACGGGAAGGGGCGAGGGAACAGGGCTTTCTCCGGCAAGACTATTTAAGATTTGGGCACCGTGCTCGCAAGCAATGAAGCAATGGTGGGCAATGCACCTCGGGGCAGTGAGTCACCTGTAACCAACATTGACAGAGCCGTTAGGGGTTCTGATGGTGAGAGCTTTCCAGGGAGTCTATACAGTGTCAATCACTGCCAAGAATGTGTTCAACACTGTCGCTCCCACGGTTTTTTTTTTTCTTCTTCTTTCTAGGCACAGCCCAAGCTCAAGCCAAACATCCAGTCTCCAGTTGGTTGGTTAACCCGGCTTGACCTCCAGCTAAGAAAAAGACGCCGCATATCTAATTTCTCCATCCATTCGCCCACAAAGAGCACTACGTCAATCCCGTCCCCGCGGGCGAGGGCACGCTAGTTAAGGCGATAAACGGAGTCTAAATCTGGCTGGATACTTCAAGGCATTACAAATAACCACTGTACTTCGAATAGGCATATAGGTACACGAGAGGCATAGAAACTTACGCCTCTAGTCCAAGTGATGAAAAGTTTTATGAAACTTTGGCATAGATTCATCGGTCCTATAGGCTGGCTTACCTTATCCCCGTAACTTTACGTCAGAAATTCACGAGGGAGGATGTTATTGAGAATTTGAGTATGAAGGTGGGAATCCGAATCCACCTCACAGGCGCATACAACGGACTCAAGAGACGCACAGGCTGTCTTCGTTGGATGTCTGACGACTTTGTCGAGTAACTTCACTTTCGTATGGCAGGGAGTCCTCAGCTTAGATGACTGTATATTCAGTCTGCCTAGCATGACTATGGATGCATACACGAAAGTAGTTGGACTCAATGAAACTAACATATCTGTAATCTAAACACGACATCAGGCATAGGAGGCAGAGTGGGGTTCAGTCAGTTCAACAATACAATACATGTATGCTATGCCCTCAGCATTGTATGTACTTGTAAAGCACTTTCCGGGCGTATGTATTGATATTGATTTCACGACATCTTTATCCCAAGCGATGAAGCACAAACTAGCAAGGACAGAGATAGGCGGGCCCTCAGTCCGATGAGCCAGGCTTGTCTGTGCTCATCTCCAAGGCGATCCGTAGGTGATGGATTCAGTACGATTGCTACGGCCTTTTGGATGTGCGCACTGAAGGCCATTGTGCAGGGGAACAGGGGGTAATAAGCAGTGGATGTCAAGATTGTTAGGGCAAACGGCAATTCCGAAATGGTCGTCAAAACATGCGATTTCTACGCCTCATGCCCAACCCTTCCCATTGATAACTGAATAACAATGAATCGGCCATAAAGGGAGTGGACTGATGAGCGACACTGGTGTGAGAGACATGGGCATGTCGGGAGTGGTAAAGGAGGACATTGGCTATTTCGGGGCATCTGACTTTTAACTACTAGGTAGGTTATCAGGGGCAATAACGCCAAAGGCTGTGATCTTCCTAGGTATTCGGACCAAGGTTGTAAGGGTAACAATGCCCGAACTGGTAACTAATGGATATCAAGCAGTCAATCCGACTTGAACTATGCATAACCTGATTCGTTCTCACGAAATGGCTGACTGAACTGACTCACTGACTCACTCACTAACCTCCATGTCGACTTGCGGCCCAGCCAACAACAAACTACTTACCTACCCTCGGGGCGCAAGAAAACATCAGGCCTTTATATGGGATATCAAAATAAACCCAGCAAAAGGTTTTCTAAGTTAATACTAAATTTATACTAAGTTGCATAAATCTTTTTGTCATTTAGGATCAAGATCCTGAGTTTTCTTTCCTCCCCTAGCTTAGTACCTTAGTAGATACCCTAGATAGGCACCCAATACCAACTGAGCCAAACTTGGCTCAACCTCACCACTATCGTACTAAGTCCGCAAGCTCCGCGGTCTAGGCATCACTCTAGTAGGCTGCAGTAGGACTGAATCTGATGCCTCGCCATACTCAACATACTCAGATGGGAAAACCCGAGCCAGACTCTCTCCCTCCTTGTGTATTATTGCAAACATGGTTTGGTTTGCCTTTGATCCTCCAAGTTCACTTATCGAGGTTTCTCAAAGTCAAGTGATTATGACAAGCAGAGTTCTTTGGGCAATGGGGTCAGACGCACAGATATGTACAAACATTGGATGTCTATCTATATCAAACATGTTATTTAACCCCGAACTCTAACAAATGATAGGAGCTTGATACCGTTGCTCTTAAGGCAGCTGCCTGTTCTTACTAGGTACCTAACTCATAAAACTGATGTGAGAGTTTACAAGAAGAGAGTCACACTAAATGACCAATAAAATCAACTAATATTTAATTATTCATCGGCTATTCCCTCTTTCGTAAGCAAATGCAACATGGTCGTTGGCTTTGTCGTCACGCAGCCTAATATTCTTTCTACGCGAGGGAAGGTTAGTTGACACTATCATTTGCAACCAGTAACTCCCTTCACAGAAGTATCACTTTGATTAGATGAGGTGTTCCCATGTAGAGGTTGCTGGCAGCCCTGATCTTGTGGTTGACGTCTCACATTGTCACCTAATCCGTGTTGAACATGTATCTGCCTGAATAGCCCTTCCCAGGCCAAAAATATTCACAATTTTTGCCCTGCTTCACATTGACATGTACCTTGTTGTTTGTTCTGTCCAAGCGACTTATATCCTGTTCAACTTCGAACCACGTCAAGCACAAAACCATCTCTCAGAACTTTGGTCGTCTGATTATGACGAGATGCAGTCAAACCGATGACATAGTCACAATTAGAAGAATTTGTCATTTCAATGCATGATGTAATGGTGTGCATTGCACGTGTGATCGTCGAAATCGGTCAAGAGAAAAAGTATGTGTAGCCAAACTTTAACAGACTGTATTACTCGTTGCAGAACGACTTCAAATCTCAAGTCAATCTAGCCAAGCAGTTACTAGAGAATCGGCATGGGCGTATGTATATGTATGAAATAAACGATCAGAAACCTCCAACACGTTCGATAGCCAGAAACCTCAGAAATAACCCCCTTTAGCCTTTTCGCACTTTTTTTTTTCTTTTCACTACTGGAGACCGTCGATCACCCGCTCTTTGCCTAACCCCATGGCGCTAGAGTTCAACCGTTCTCAACGGTCGTAGCAAAAACGTAGTGATTCCTAATGAGCACACGCCAATTGAGTCAAAACAGGAGCCAGCGAGTTTCAGTCGGAGGCTCAAAGATATACGTATAGATTCAGGGCCTCCGCACCCATGCTATATGGGTCCCTGTAACAACAATTCGTCTTGTCTTGCGCCGTCCTAATAATACACAAGTGACTTTTCAATCAGTATCTCTCTCTACTCTCCTTCTCGTACTTCCAAGATGTCTGCCTCGACCTCCTCTTCTTCGTCATCTTCCTCGTCTCCGTCGTTGCCATAAACCCCTTCCTCGTCTTCAGGCTCTTCCATGATTGTCTCAGGCAGTCCTCCCTGTTCTGCCTCGAGCTGCTTGATCTTTGTGTTGGTCATCTCAAAAACATATTGGCCCAGGTGCTCTACGCCTTCCATTGGTACCTCGCCCTCCACAGCTCCTAGCTCCTGAGTGACCTCTCTCTGCGTACGCCAGAGCTCTCCCGTCACCAGCATTAGCTTATCTGGTCTTTGGAGTAATATGTCAAAGGCGGGTCGAAGCTCAGGGCATGCTTCAAAAACCTCGCGGCGACCGAGAATGTACAAGCCAAGTCTTGCTCGAGATAGAGCTACTGTCATGCGTCGCACGTCACGTAAATAGCCCACACGTGACGTTCGGGTAAGCGACAGAATGATATCTGGAGGGAACGTTAGTTTGAAAAATTGCTATAAAATGTACAACATTTCACTTACAATCGTTCTGCTCGCCCTGGTATTTGTCGACAGTGGCTACCGCCTTGGGCATACCAAAGACGGGGTTTCGGGCGCATCTATGTGAGAGCACATCCTTTACCAGGGCCCGTTGACCAGCGTAAGTTGTAAGGATAGTGATCTTCTCAGCAGGGTAACCCAGGAGGCGCATGTACTGGAAGATGGCCACTGTGTACTCCGCCTCGCCGAGGTTCTGGATAAAGTGTGGCGTGGGTTCAGCCTCTCCCCGACCCTTGTAGTCAGGCACATTGATAAACTGATAGTCAAACTTGAATCCGGCATTGGCCTTGACAAACTCAGCACTCGTCTGCACCTCGGGAAGGTTGCCAAGCTTGGGGTAGCGCCACTGGTAAAGACTTGCGATCGAACCACGAGCACGGCCCTGCTGATCGAGGGTGACCGTAGGAACGCCCAGTCTGACCAGTCTTGAGAATAGTGACTGCTCAAGGTTGGCGTAGTGACGGAATGCCAGGCTTTGAATGACCGGTGAATTCTGGAAATGGTCTCCGCACAAAACAACCCTTTGTAGAGGCAGTTTACCATTTCGAGGCTTCTGCATCGCGAGTGGCAAAAACGTCTCGATCTCGGTCACTTGAGCAGCCTCCTCCATAACTACGTTGTCGTAATGGAAACCAAGTGATGCGATCTCTCCTCTCCTGATAGCTGCATGTGTTGTCGTCATGGCGACAATGCGCGCCTCGCTGGTGAGCAGATAGTTTGCCTTGTCGCGATCTCGTCGGAGGATCTCAAACGGAAGTGCATCAGCCAGCTCCGAGAAAATCTTGGAAATATGCCGGTAGCAGCCTTCCACAGCTTCAAGCACTTCCTCTTTACTACTCTCTGGGTGGAAGACAGGTTGCGGGGCATCTGAGAAGTATGAATGAAAGGGGAAGGCTGCCACAATCTCAACAGCTGTTGATTCCTCGGCGTAAGCGATCTGCTTGAACCTGTTCCATGCTGGAGCGACATAGACATTATTGAAGTAACCTGCTGTCTCAGCTGAGTTCTCATGAGCTCCAGGGGCGCCAAGGCTGGTTGCTAGTTTCCTCACTTCCAGAAGATAGCGATCTCGGTTTTCGAGGAACGACTCGACTCGACCATGCTTACTGAAGTTTCCTTCCGTATCTAGGTCCTCTTCGCCGTGTCCAAGACGCAATAAATGTCGCTCGTCGATATCGAGGGCGACGATCTTGGCAAATAGCTGGTTGAGTGCTTGGTTGCTATGAGCAAGAAGAAGCGTTTTCTGCTCGGGATAATTGTGGTAGATGTTGTTGATAACCTGTGTAGCAACATCCGTCTTTCCTGTACCAGGAGGTCCAACAATGACAGTGAGTCCAGGTTGGGTGCCTGAAGTAATAGCTTCAATCTGAGCGGGAGTGAACCGTACCGAGTTGAGCTTAGGGTTATCAACAGGATAAGGGCCGTTGTTGGGGGGCTTATAGCTCGATACTTTCAAAGTCTCAATCTCGGCGATAAGTGCAGGATCGGCATCTCGACGTCGTTTTTTGGAGGGCTTGTTACCTTGTGGCTCCTCTTGCTTCTCGACAGACTCTAGGACGTAGGGCGGTCCAAAGCTACCGGAGACGTCGTCACCTGGGTCAATGATCTTACCAGGGAGACTTTCTGCTAGATGCTGCCAGTCAAGAAAAGTATCCCTAAAGTCGACCCTGCGTTCGCGGTTTGGCAAGTTCTTGTAATGCGCTCCAGCAGGATCCCCATAGCCGAGAAAGACCTCATGTAGCCATTCCGGTAGAGGAACATCTGACAGCACCAGGCTTCGAATGGATTCCAACACGGGCTTGAAGTTATTTTCCCTTCTTCCTCTTCTCAGCAGAAGGTTGACTTTGCCATAAACATCAGGCTTGCCAGCCGCCGCCCTCTCAGCATCTCTGCTGTAAGCATGTGTGTCCAGCTTGAGTTGGATGCGGCGCTTGGTGTCAAGTTTTCCTGCGCCCTCTCGAACATGGCGGCCTTTATCGTCGGTGATTTGGTGGATTTCGGCGGTTCGTACAGTTATCACACCTAGTCGTTCAGACTCTGACAAATTATCTTCTCCGTTGCTGATGGACTTTGCTAGTGGTGGCTCGACTGCAATGAGGAAAACAACATCGTCCTGTCGGAGAGAATCCCACTCTCTTCGGACTCCTTCACCTAGACGTCTAACATCAAAAGAAACTTCAGCGCGTACCGTGGATGGTTTGTCATCTCCAACAAGAGGAGGGACAACCTCAAGGATGGCTGGCTTTGAGATCGGCATCGCCATCTTTGAGAAACCGGCAAAGTTTGTTTCATCTGATCCCTTGGCCTCTGGGCGTAAACGCCTCAAAGCAGTCTCAATATCCTTTCGGACTCCATAAAAGGACTCGCACCGATACAAGATAAGTGACCGCCACAGAAAATCACCTATTGAGAGATATTGGAGGTTCAGTTTAGGAAGAGCCATCGGATGTGAGCCATCATATGTTTCTGCCTGCTGGAAACTGTTATCGAATATTGTTTCTTCGGTCGGTGTCAGACTCATGTCCCGTGCCGCCTCTTGGAACGTCTTTCTGCGCTCAAAATTAGACAAGAGCACTTCAAGCAACAACTTGCGATCCATTGGTAGATCCAAGCTCCCGGGGTAGGCTATCCGGAAACCAAGCAGAGATACCAGGCTCAGAAGTTCTTCATCTGTCAATGGTTCCAGTAATGCCTGCAGTTCATGCCTTTGGTTGATGGAACCGTAGTTCGATAGAGCCAATACCGTAAGCTTCTCTCTGAAATGTTTCAGAGCAATGCGTTGCAACTTGGCGAGTGACGCGCAATGTTTGTCGTACGCCTCTGTTATGCTATACTGGGCGCCTGTCTGGTCATTGATATCAAAGAACGTAAAGTGGTAAAGTAAAGCCTGGAGGTCGCGGAGAAGAGTGTTGTCCTCATCATTAAACATCGGTGATAATCGCATGGCGGGAACAACATGAAGATCCTGAATCAAGGTATTGACATATCGTCTGGTGGGAAGCTGGCCCTGAAGATCGACAAGAAACTCAGTGAAACGTTCACAGTAAAGAATTTGGTCTAAAAATAGGTTGTTAGTGGAATGTCGCAGGAGGTCTGGGCCAACATATTTACTTACCCGCCTTTCTGTTCTCTGTATACAGCAGACTCAAGAAGTCAAGGAGAAGTGTATAAAGCCAAGATCGCTCGAATCGTAGTCGTGCCTTATTGGGCTCATCAGCGGCATCATATCGCTTGTGCGCGGCCTTCCAGGCTTTTCGTAGATGAGGGAGTTGATCTAGGCTAGCTTCGCGCGATGAGTCGGTGGACAAGTTGTGCCAAATACCAATCGATACAAGAGGGGCACATTCTTTGCGGACGAGAGTGCAGTCGAGACTCTGGAAAGCATATATAAGGAAGCAGAGAAGTTGAGTCCGGAGCGTAACAGATAGTGTTCGATCGAGCATCATCGACAAGAGTCGGCGGAAAAGTGAAGAGAAATCGGCGGGTCGGTCCTCGAAGAGTGCTAACAAAAATTAGTTGTCGATCTGACAGCAAGCCATAGGGACTCACTCCATGTCGCGAGATGCTCTCGATGTTTCACGTTTGCGATGAGCGCAATCAACAGAACGTGAAAGTTGGAAGCCTCCTCTGTGTATCCTGGCCATAGATAACTAGGGGGATGGGGTCAGTATTTAATGTCCAGTTACTCGTATTTCTGGCAGCCATACCTCTCTAAAGTCTGCAGGCTCTCAAGAAGCAAAAGGGACTTGTATTGGAAGCCCTCGCGTTCAAGCACATCCCAGATACTTTGTTTGAGAACGTCGTTCTTCACCTTGGGCTTCGCTGGCTTCTTGCCAGCTTTCAACCAATGCTTTCGCGCCAGTTGGACGAACTGATGCTCTTCCTCCTCAACCTCGGCTGGGGTTGGCCGTCCATCGTTGACTTTTTCCTTTGGTTCGTTCTGCTTTTGCGCCTTGGCAGCGCCGCTGCCCTTGAGTCGCTTCACTGTAGGCATTGTCGCACTATCGTGTCGTCATGAGCCTATTGAGTAGTTTTCGAAAAGCCGCTCATGAGATGAGGCTGCAGAGCCAAGGAGTCGCGTGACCGATGATATATTCGAAGGACGAAGCTGAACTGTTGGAGCTTGCACCTTGTATGTCTAACAGCGACCTGCGCCTCTCAAACAAATCGTCTCCAGAATTTCAGCCTCGCAGACCCACGCGACGCGCTGACTGGGTCCAGCCACATGCAAAGTAGCTCTAGTGCAAAGATACTTCAATGCTAACGTAATTTGGGCAGTTTTGTAGGTTTCAGTCTGATTGTGATACTTTAGTGCTGGTCTCGCGAGGTCTCAGCCTTCTCGCTTTAAACATCTACTCAAAGCGCAACACTGCGTGCCCATTCATTATCTTGATCAAAGAAAACAGAGCCTCCCTTTTTTTGCTCATACCGACAAATCATTCCCAGCGTCTACGACATAGCCAAGGAACTACCTTGCGATTCGATCTCTGCACCATAGCGCATAAATACAATCATTAGTATCCTTCACTCAATGATAGTCTCAACGAACTTTCACCTACATCGACTACTCTAGTCGTGCATCATGGCAGCGCAAGAGTTAGACAATCCAGCTGCACCGGCGATCGCAGCTTTCGCGAATCTGCTAGAAGAATTTCTTTCTCAAGCAGAGACCGCCAAACCAACATCAGTGATTGAGCCAGCTTTGCGCAAGTCCGATTTCGACGACCTCTCAGGCCGAGTATCCAGAACGGCGGACGATGTTTCCAGCCCAGCTGCTGAAGGTGCTGCGTCAACGATCGACAAAGGAAGACAGTTTGCCATAATAGAAACTGCGGCTCGTAACATATTCAGTCAACTCATTGTAAACCCCGACTCTCCCGTGCGATCCGCGCCTTGCGCTGACCAAAATAGGCGACAACCACCATCGATTCTCCCGACTATGTCAAGGTGTGGAATCTCCTCGACATCCTGTCGATTCTTTCGGACGATGGACAATGTGATCCCGCGCTCTTGTTCTGGCTAGCAGAGGAACTACTGGACAGCCAAACTATAGCTGGCTGCCGTAAGATCTTTGATTTCCTCGAGTCGAGGAGAGAACGAATCACAGCAAACCATTTCAAACAGAAACAATTGATTATTCTTCGAACATGCAACGAGTTGCTACGCCGGCTATCACGTGCAGAAGATACTGCTTTCTGCGGTCGCGTCTTCATCTTCATGTTCCAAAGCTTTCCACTCGGCGACAAGAGTTCTGTGAACCTACGGGGCGAATACCATGTCGAGAATGTCACGACCTACGAGGCGACGCGGGCAGAGGATGAGTCTAAGATGGCTGTGGACGAGCCAGAAGAGCAACTAAAGGAGCAAGCAGAGTCAAAGTCCACACCCAAGTCAGCCGACGCCAAAAAGGGAGACAAAGAGAAGCCCCTATCGACAGACGAGCTTTATCCAGTATTCTGGTCCCTTCAGGAGTACTTCAGTCAACCCAAAAAGCTTTTTGAGACTGCCAATCTGTCATCCTTCAAAGAGGGTCTAGCAGCCACAATGAAAGTCTTTCAAACAGTGCACAACGACTCAAGACGAAGCCTCAAACGAAAACGAGAGAGTGGAGAAGAAGATGAGAGTTCCAACACATTCAACCCCAAATATCTCACTAGTAAAGATTTATTCGACCTGGAGGTAGTGTCTCATAACTAAGTCTGACTCGAGTTTAAGCTAACAACAATACAGATCAGTGATTTGTCTTTCCGTCGACATATTCTTGTGCAAGCTCTCATCATCATGGACTTCCTCATCTCACTATCCATCCAAGCACGAGAGCGACTGACAGAAGCTCTCCCCGCCAATGCCAGCGTAAATAAGGCCGTCATGTACAGTGACCAAGTCCTGAGTGATGAAGACGTAAGTATTCCAGGAACTACGACCACAGCAGAGAGCGCTTCAGCTAACCACTTGCCAGGCTGAATGGGCTAGTGACATGAAAAAGACTATTGCGGACTACCTCCGCCAGGGTGCTGATGGTCCATACTTTTATCGAATGGTAGAAACCGTGCTGGCTAGAGACAAGAACTGGGTTCGCTGGAAGATTGAAGGCTGTCACCCCATCAAGAGAGACCCCGTGTCGCCGGCATCCTTTCTTGAGGCAAAGGCCAACGTTCAGAAAATGGCTACCAGTAAGCGGCTAAGGTCCGTCCCTATGGGCTCTGTCTCCCTGGACTTTCTCAAGGAGGAGGATGAAGAGGCAGCGATGAGTCGACTCAAAACCAAGGAGCGCTATAAGCTACCAGAGCTCGACACGTTCAAACGTAAAATTGCCGACGACGATTTTGAGATCGATATGCCAACAAACGACCAAACCAAAGCTGCTGCTATCGCTGGCAAGGCCAGCAAGAGCTGGAGAGCACTACGAATCGCAGCGCGCTCAAAGCTTGCCGCTCTCGACAAGATAGAAGATCCTAAGAAGATTGATATCGTGTTCGAGGAGCTTACAGAAGTGGATGATATCGAGGACACTGCTGAGCCCACAGCAAGTGAGGAAGATATGCCCTCCAACCGAGAACCTATCATCATCTCTGGCGTTACAGGCGTGGGCAAGTCAACCATTGTCAGAAAACTTATGGAAGAGCGAAAGGGCGTGTTCGCTCCTGTTATCCGCCATACCACACGAGAACCTATTGAGGGTGAGGTTAACGGCAAGAGTTTCCACTTTGTCAAGCAACAAGAGTTCAACCAGCTACGAGATGGAGACCGCCTGATAGAATCAGGTACTCGGGACGGCGTCGATTACGGAACCAGTTTCAAGGCGATCGAGGCTATTTCAGAGAGTGGCAAAGTGCCAATCATCGAACTAGATATCGAGGTAAGTCCAACAATCATCAGAAATACGTATTTTACTGACATGTTACATGTCAGGCTGCCCGATATGCCAAAGATATGGACTTCCAGGCACGCTACGTGCTCATTACGATACCAAACCCCGAACTTCTCAAGCAGCGCCTCGAAGCTTCGGGCAAAGAAGAATCTACCATTCAAGATATCTTAAAGAAATTTTCTACAGAACTCGAGTCGAGTAAGGTCGGTGAGCTGTTTGACACATCAATTGTCGACGACGATGATGCTGAAGCAGTCAAGACTATTGGGGATTACATTTATGGGGGAAATGAGGTCAAGCAGGACTTCAGTGAGGACACAGCTATGAAGACCGAGGAAGAAGATACCACTAAGCTCGTCGAGGCAAAGGAGGCCACGATGACAGATGCATAATACTGAGATGGAGCATGTCGAAATAATCGTGTGAACTATCTGTACTTATAGACCAGTCTCAGGTGAACTGGTTGGCAATGGGCAAAGCGATATTCCCATATTTAGTGCGAACTAGGTAGTCATCAACCACAAGCATCTCACTGTCTCTTGCACGGTCAAAGAGGCCGAGCACATAAACATCAGGGTTCAGGTAAAAGACCAACAATAAAATTAAACTATCTGAGCATCCGAGAGCACAGACTGCACTGAGCTGTCAACAAAGTGAATGCAACAATGCACCACAGAAGCCTACCAGCAAAACACACAAGACACAAAGCAAATCAAGTATCACACGGGAAGAAAGACAACATAAACAGGGTTTTACTCCTCGTCAGAAGACTCCTCCGAATCAGCCTCGGCAAGCCAGGTCAAGAAAGGCTCAGCAGCCTTGCGAACCTTCTTGGAAGTGGAGATGTCAGTGTACTTCTTGCTAGCCTTGGATCCCCACTTGGTCACGACCTCCTCGCTGATCAGGTCATAGTGGTAGTAGAGCTGGAGAATCTTGACGATAGACTGGAACATCTCGGGGTGGTCAGCGGCCAGAGTACCGACAAGACGTTCGGTTCCACCGAGCAGAGCCTTCTCGTGACGCTCAGAGGTAACAAACTGTAGCACGTTAGTACATGGATGCTTCGTTAAAACCCGAATTCAGCATACCTGCTTGAGCATGCTAGCACGCTTGGGAATTTGGGCAACAATGTTCTTGTCAAAGATGGTTTGGACAAGAACAAGAACACTGCGATGCTTGCCTTCAATACCAAGCTCCTTGGCTTTGACATAGATGTCGATGGATTCGACCTTGTCAACGCTGCCCTTCTCCTCGGCCTGGGACTGAATCCAGTCGCCAAGCTCATCATAGATGGTGGGGCCACCCTCGCCTTCTTCATCATCATCATCGCCTATACTGAGTTTCTGCTTGAACTCGCCGGGGAGAGAGGCCTGACGGGCCTTCACGGCTTCCTCGCTCATGTCAACAGCCCATTCATGCTCCTTGACTTCGTTCTCCTGAGCGGCTTCGGCGGCCTCTGCCGCAACCTTTTGGAACTCGTCATCACTGACAACGTCCTCATCGCCATTTTCATTTGAGCCGTTCTCAGATGCCTCATCACTGCCAGCACCATTCTGACCGTTGGTGCCGTTGGCAGCATTGCCGTTCTGTCGAGCCTTCTTGGCAGCCCTGCGCTCGGCCTTGTCCTTCTTGCCCTTCTTGGGCTGGTTCTTGAGGATGAAGCCACTGAGCTTCAGGCGGATGTCGACATCGGTACGCTGACCGCAGGCCTTGCAGTCAAGCAGGATACGGTCATCCTTGATGACGACATCGGTCTCGGGGTTCTTGCATTTCTTGCAGAGGACGAACTTGTTGATGAACCCATCGAGGTGATCCTGAAGCTTGGGGGCATCATGAGCACCGTTGATAATCCAACGGTCGTCTTTGGGATCAATGTTGGTCTGAGCACCAAGCTCGAAACCAAAGTACTTGATGACATAAGAACCAGGACGGGCAAGAGAGGCAGCAACGCTGCTCAGGTTCACGACGACGGTCTTGATGCCGTTTCCTTTACCTTCAATCTTGGTCTGCAGACGCTCCATCTTGTAACGATAGAAAGCGTCGCTGACATCGCGGCGAACGTTGACGAGAGCCATGGTGGCGGTATTTGAGTAATTACTGTCTGAAAGATAGAGTTGGCAGGGCAAGGCGGGTGAGCGAGGCTAGTGGTTGATGGAGTCGTGAGATGACGAGGATGTCATGTATAGAGTTGGTAGCAGAAGATGACTTGAGGTTGGGCGGAGCAAGGAAGGTTTCAGTGCTCTTGATGATTTTTGATTGACATGTGGCAGACCGGATGTATGATCGGATGCTGGTGGTGATGCATAGACGACAATGGTGTCTCTAGATTTCAGCCGTCGGAACTGATGTCGGGGCTACAAGGCTTTCGCGGTATGCGAAATAACTGCAGCTTGAAGAGGTGTCTGAAGACGGAGAGCTGGTCGTGCTGATACATAAACAGCAGTGTGGTTCGGCGGAAATATGTGTTCGGGAGGTCCGATTTCGTAGGGAGCAGGCGAAGACCGGCGAAGATGGTGCTCCAAGGCCAACACTACACTATTAACGATGCGAAGTTCGTGAGAGCCAGGTATAAGTGGCTGGGAAGTCAGGTAGGCGATGCGCGCTGCGACTGGAGGAGTCAACAGGCAAGTATGGGAGTGAGATGCGCTTGGCGCGATGAGTTCAGGACCGCTCGGTTGAGTTTGAGTTAAGATTTGCTGTCTCGATGAGATGCAGAGTGTGATGTTGAGGAGGAGAAGAAGAAGAGAAAAAGTGCAAAAGAGGAGCAACCAGGTGAGTTAAGAAGGAAGGAGGGAGGGGTGACGTTAGGGCCGACCGGGATTTTTGTTTTTTGGAAGCCCAGAAGGGACGCTAAAGAATGGGGCAAAAAAACCTGACACAACCTCAGATTCAGACAACATCAGAAGAACCAATACCTTTGATGTTGTGATCAAAACTGTCAGAGAATGGCACAGATATTAGTAGTGAAGATACTGTTGAGACTGTTTTCTTTGTTACTGTGTTGCCCAACAAAGAAGTTATAAAGACTGATTCCCCCCCAATGTTTGAAACACAGTACCTATACTACCTCAGGTAACAAGAAAACTTTAACTAAAATCCGAGTGCCCGACGGGAGATCCCAGGTTTGGTTCCAACAGTGACGAGGCAGATGATCAATCACTGTACTTTCAGTGCCTCACTTGGTTCGTAGCGCTCATCCCAGGCAGTAGTGATCCACTGTTACACAGCTCGCTTCGCCAGGTGGGGGAGCCTCCTGTACCTACCTTATGGAGGTCTGTCCCGGGCGCCTCATGGATGCTTAACTGCCAAGCCCTTCTAATGTTGAATTTTCCTCACACTGTACACGTGCAAGCCCAGGTAAGGTACTAAGTGGCAACCTAACGCACTCGCATCGATTTGATGGTTGCCTTTTTTTCACGTTTGTGATTTCGGGGATGCAGCCGGAGAATGACAAATACGACATCGGTGTATTCGGATTTAAAAGCCACAAACTCCAACCGACGAATGCAATCACGATCTGTTGGTTGTTTGAGGTGGTTTTTGATTGTGAGTTTCTCTTACATAGACGATAGAAACACCCTCTCTCTACGGAGTACCTCAGCTGGAATTGTTTGAGCTTTTGATATCCCCTATCGCCGAGTTGCCGATCCGATCCTTAACTTATGACAACTACAGTGCATTGGTGAAAGGGTCCTTAGTGTGTGTGTGTGTGTGTGTATGCTAATCGCGATTCTGATACCCCGATCAAGCTCCCGTCTCCGTGTCAATGCTCATCAACTCGTCTGAATTATAGTTCAGCCCTTCACAGGCACGAATTTGAGGAGGCATCGCTTTCCGAGAGGTCGTGAGGAGATCAGCTGATCGTCCATCGCCATAGATTCGCTCTTCATTGATTCATCCGGCTCAGTTTCGTAACGTGAATACACGTCTCGCAGCAGGGTCTTCATCTCCGCCATAGCAAGGCTGTAGCACGTGTTAACATCTTCCCTCTTTACACCCAGCAGAGCAACTCACTGTTTCCCGATACATCCTCTCCCTCCACTGGAAAAGGCCCATTGGTGTCTTCGTCGGTCGGCATCTCCTTCGGCTTCCAACCACCTTTCAGGGTAGAACTTGTCCGGCTCGGGGAAGACATGATCATTGATTCGGTGAACCGAAAGGGCCTGGCAACTGACAACTGTCTTCTGGGGTAAGGAGAATCCATCAATGACACGGCCGCCGTGGGGAACGTATCGAGGCAATGACATTGGGATAGCGGGGAAACATCTCAGTCCCTCGTTCAGGACAGCATCTAGCATGGGCAACTCGTCAAAGCTGGCGTCGGGCTTGCTTCGAAACTCTTCTCGCAGAAGTCGTTGATACTTTATCGATCGGGGCAGTGAAAGTTCCCACATCAAGAAGCAGAGAACATCGCCGGTCGTGTCGATGCCAGCAGCCATATGATCGAGACACTCGGCAGCCATGTCAATAGTATCAAGGACACTATCCTTTTCCTTAAGCCGGTTCAAAACGGTGAAATCTGCTGCGCCATCTTCTTTGGCGTTCTCAATGACAAAGTTGTCGGCCAGAGGAATCAGTCGAGGTTTGGCAAAGCTAGTCAGAATGCTGGATCCAAGACGGTGAAGAATCGGGCTATAGTACTGGACCAGACGGTCTGAGTTCTCTTGTGAGCTCCAACGCGTGAGATTTGGCATACGAGAGCTTACTTTGAAGACTGTCATCGGCAGCAACTTGATGCATCATTTCTTCGTCGTCCTTATTTTGCAGGCAGTTGCTTCCATATGGGTGGAACAACTGGTGCGTAACGCAATCACAAGCATACGCGTGCAAGGCTGGTTTGGTCAGCTGTGTCGTTCTCCTCAATCGGCTCTGCTCCTTGTAGTCGGAACTAACCTCTCTATCTCAGTTTGTTAGCATACCCCGGAAAGAAAGAACACTCTACTTACAAATACGTCTGCTGTCTTGTCAGGTGAGTCAACACAACGCTCAACAAACCTCTTGGAGCGTTCTTGTATCCCGGCCAGGGGGGCTTGCTTCATTACGTTGCTGTTGGCATATCTATCGCCAATCATCCTCCGTCGTTTCGCGTGCTGGTTGCGAGTCAGCTTGACTAAACGTCACGGCTCCTAATTCAAACTTACGTCGCCTTTAACCAGTGTTGAGAACATTGTTCTGTAAGGCACAGTCAGGACCAGCATCCCACTCCTATGATGTGAGTTCTTACCGCTTGCCGTAGACTTGAAAGAGGTCATAAAACTCGGTCTTGTCGTATCCGCTACCACCAGAACCATAAATCTCTTTGAGAGCATCAATCGAAGTGAAGGAGACCTCATTGGGTGCGATCCTGACAACTGGGCCATATTTATTATGAAGCTCGTGAATATATACGGTACGGTTGGCATTGAGTTCGTGCCATTTCAGTACAAGCGAGGTGAGGTTGGATATCAAGGGACCGGGAACCTTTGCCGTGGCCGAAGTCAAGCGGATAATGAGATGAGTAACAACAAGGAGAGCAGCAGCTCCAAGCATGAAGCTTGGTGATAGTATAAACATTGTAGTAACGTTGATATGTCTGAACTTGACTGATTGACGACTGGTTCTCTCACTTCATGGAGGGAAAGGGGGAGAGTTAGAGCCGACCATTGACCGGCTAGATTGAGGTTCTTATCACGAGGCATCTGAGATAGAAGCGCTCCGATATGACTCCAACTCGTCGGGTCCAAGCCCGAATTGCCTACTTCGTGTGGGGGGGGGATTGCTGCGTACTTGCCGAGAGATAAGTTGATCCATAACCAGTCACGCCCTTTAATATTCTCTCTATTACATATCCGTATCTAGTTGTCGCTTCTTTGTCCCCTGTTGAGTAAGGTCTTCTCCACATTCTAGGGATTCCCGCGTCCACCTGCTTTTAGGATCAATGATAACATCCACATCCATGGAATTGCCATCTATGAATCGTGACTTGAAAAATATGGATATTAATTTCTATACCCTTTCAACCTATGGCATAGCAATTTACATAGTACAGCTTGTCCATGATTCGTCCAATTGCTCACGCCGTCTACTACAAACAACCGACGTTAAAAATTCCCCAACCCCGGCATTTAAGGTAAGCATAGGTATGACTCGACGCCCTATTTCATGTCATGAAGTTCAAACTACCGACTTCCGGACCTCTCACCCCTGCAAATCCCCGCATTCGTGTTATCCAGACAGCTAATTGATAGCGTGGCAGAGATATGATGTCCGTAGGTAATGTATAACTTCATAGCTCCGGCTTCTTATCACCGCCAGGTTGCTGATGTTTACCTCCCCCGAGCATGCCAGAAATCCAACTCAGGCCCGGAATCTGCATGGGAGCCGCAGGAGGATATTCCTTGCTTCCGATCTTGGTCCTGGGAGTACAGGTACACCATTCAGCCTGTGGCACTCCGTCGAAGACTTGTTGAACGTGGTTACCACACCCACGCCAGGATTTCTTCGCTATATACAGGCTCCAATCAATATCTCGCAAACTCAATTAGCGTGGAGGAATGACAGGACTCACAGCATGTTGGGCAAGTCGCACCAAAGCACATGAAGGCAGGTTGTTCTCGTTCAGATGTGATAGTGGGTGGCTGATTGTCAGATCAGTTGTGAGTCAGGTATTGTTAGTGTGAATGTTCGAAGCGAATGAGTTCTTTTAGGGCGCTGAGGTTTCTTCTGCGGGTTTCCATGGATTTATATATCAAATGTCCTCGGACTCATCACGTAGGTTGGAAGCCGAATTATAAAAGATGAAGGCCATGGTCGCTGAATTAATTAATCGCCGGCTTGGAACGACGGCTCCTTTTCAAGCCTACCCTAGACATATAGCATCGATGAAGATATTTGGGCCAAGGTTGTTCAACCTACTACTGAAAGACGACAATGTACCGCTACTTGTAGGCGATGGTATTTGCTTCAGTTCCATGGCACATAAGTGGTTCTCATGCATTACACATGCTTTATTTGGAATGTCATATGTATTTGGGCGTTACAGTCACAACATTTGGGAGCCGGCCTCAAGTCAGCTACCTGGACCGTTTACTATATGGTAAGCTGAAAAGAGGAGTGCTGTCCAAGTCATAGTAGCTCATCAGAGCAGAGGGACTTTAGATATCGACCTCGGCCACCAGTCAGATCTAACTTGTCGTGAGAAGCATAAGTTAACCAAGTCCTCGTGCCGCCACACTTGATACTGGATCAACACACACCCCTGTATGACAGGAAGCTTATGAGTTGCTATTCATAGTATCAAATTGCCAGGGTATCTACCTTATGCACGGACGACTTGTGGGATGCACCGAGATTCAAAATTAAAGATGACCAGTTAAAAAGACTGGATTGTAGAGCTTTCCGGTGATAGCAACGGACATCACATTATATGAGACGAATCAATGATATAACATATTGAATACCCTCAGAGGTCTTTATAGCGACATGATCGCGTTGGACTACATCAATCATTAGCAACAACCGGTAATTCGCAGCATCGTCTTTCAACCGCAGGATCACATATTGGAACCCAACCCGCAGACACAGCCTCCTTTCAACAGAATCCAGTGCCCACAAGGCCAGCAAGGCCAGTCTGGCCAGCGTGCTCCGCTCAAGAAACAAGGACCTACTGAGACAACTTCCGACAAGGCTGATGAACCGCAAGTGAGAGGTGATCAAAGCTTGAAGTACTAGCTCTCATATGAGGGCTTATTGCTGACATGTACGGAGTACGGGAGGCTTGGAAGTGGACGAACTCGACCTGTCTAGCCTGTCTTGAGGAGAAAAGACTCAACCAAGGCGATGCTGACCATCCAAAGGTTGTAGTGCATATCGGCTATGCTAGTGGATACAGTAACTACTGGTACGGGCATACAGTATATATTCTAGAATATGTCACCTGCAGTAGAGGAGATTGGCAGATTTACATGGAACGTGCTAACGCTGCTGGAGGTCTTGGCTGATATCCAATTGTCTCAACTGGAGTTGTCCTGTGCATAGTCCTATGGATGCTAAGAGGTAACAAACCACCCCTTCAAAAATCATCAGTCTTGGGTAGCATCCAATGTTGTAACTTGCCATTTCGCAATCCAGTTCAGGGTCTTGGTCACAAAATCTAGGCCTGCCTATCACCATACGAATGCAGTGCCACAGGGTATAGTCAGTCGAGGCTGTGCTTTCAACGTAGGTACTCCGTGGTTAGACCTTGTCTTATTCGTGTCAAGACCAGATGAACCCCGTATACACGGATGAATAGCATCGGCCGCGCAATTGATCAAGTTAATCACTCGGAACACAACCCAAAGACATGTTAGCGAGTGGTACTGTATCCGCCTTATCACCCCTCTGCTACCCAATCTCTCTAGGGATCCAGGGATGTTTGGTGTCCACGAGGTCTGCATACTTCGGTAGCAGGGTAGTAAGTAAGGCGCTGAACATCCACCTACTACGGCCCATCCATGGCAGCGGGTTCAGCACGGGCACCCACCTAGACACAGGCAGAACGGGATAGCTCAATCAGCTTGCGTCGTGTCCCGTCCCGTCCGATCGGTGCCCTCCATTGCTTCTATACCTACTTAGTAGGGTGGCTCAAAGAAGTACAGTACATTGCTTTGATGTACTGCCCCGATTTCGATAGTGACCTACCTTAGTAGTTGGTTACAGGACTTGACTTACCTCACCTACCTACCTTAGCTGGCATTGGACTCTATCTCTCTCATCTGCGTCCCATAACTTCCGCCTGTTCCATTCTCTCCGACCTCACCTCAACACTCGCTGTGCGCGATTACCTCCTCCGAACTCCCTCCTCGTCTGCCGTCCGCAACGACAATCGCAATCGCAGTATGAGGAACTTCCTCGGCAAGCACAGCAATCGGTCATCGCATGCGCTCAGTGAGCCGCGAAACTCGTCCAAGACGCCTGCGACTTCAACCCCGACGAACAACAGCCAGACTCCGACAGGCGGTAGTGCTGCGACTCCTCAAGCGGCAGGCCACCAGCGTGAACCAAGCCACCAGGCTCAGCAGCAGCAGCAGCAGCAGATCCAGCAGGATCAACACTATCAAGTTCAGCAGCACCAGCAACTCCTTGACGAGGCAGACTCAGCCTCCCACGGCGCCCACTTCGGCCACTCGCACTCGGTCGGTGCCAATGCCAACGCTGCCAGTGCTAATGCGAGCGCCAACAATCCTTCCACCATAAACCCCCATTCAGCCTTGTCCTCGTCCCATAACACCGCCTTCAGCTCGAGCGAGTCCTTTGATTCACAACAGCCGCCTCCCCCCTCTCACTACCTGCAGAATCAACAGCCGCCGTTACATCTCCAGCATCCCCAGCAGCAGCCTCAAGGTTCGCTACCGTTACTGCCCTCCCCCTCCTCCGCTTCCGCTGGCGCCCCTCCCCCGCCGCATCTCTATAGCTCTCCTTCAGCCGCCAGTAGCACAACCGGTGCTAACATTAATCAACATCCTCCGTCTTTACAGCAGCAGCAGAGTTCCAACCTTTCTCACGTCGCATTTGATCCTCATCAGCCGCAAAACGAATTTAACGACGCTAGCCTGGGCCGTTCGAAGAGTATTCGTTATAGCGCTGCCACGCCTTATAACCTTCAGACCTCATCCGTAGAGGACCTGAATCGTTACAGCCAAATTCCACCCCAGCAGCTACAACAACAGCAGCTACAACAACAGCAGCTACAACAACAACAGCAGCAAGCACAGGCACAGGCACAGGCACAGGCACAAGCACAGGCACAAGCACAGGCACAAGCACAAGCACAAGCACAACAGCAAACAGCTCCTGCTGAGAAGCGCTCGACTCGAAAATTGATTAAGGGCATATTTTCTGGGTCCAATCGTGGGGCGTCTGACGGCCAGCACCACCATAGCATAAGCATCGGCCACAATAACAACCAATCCTACGATAATACTGGTGGCCTTGCACGTCGGCCTTCCAAGCGGGTGAGCAATCCACCGCCTTTCTCTTCTGAATCGTTCCTTGATTTTCTTGTTCCACCCCTTAGCAGTTGTGAGCTGGAACCCCCAGTCTTCCTATCTTGTTTGTTCACTTGTCTCTTCCCTTCTCTCAGCCCAGCCCAACACCCCAATCTCACTCCCAATCTCACTCCGCCTTCCTTTCTGCTCTATCTGCTACTCGGCCAGCCACAGTTGTCAAGCCCAGTCCAGAACTCGACCCAATCTCCTTTCATCACCCCTAGCCCAAGCTCAAGCCCAAGCCCCAGTCGTTAATTCTGGCTACTGTGCCGTGCAATTGGCGTTAGCCGCCCTTGCCGCGTCCGCCAGCTCAAGCTGAGCTCCTCAGCAGGTCCAGCAGCAAGAGTAAACGTTCCCCTTTACCCCAGCTTTCATCTCGCCAGGGTCTCGACGATATCAATGAACACTATACCGCGCATCAATCTAACCAGCCATCACCTTCACAGACTTCACGAATTTCGCTCCACAACACCATTCGCCAAGTTTCTGGTGAAGTATACCAACATCAACATCAGCAGCAGCAGCAGCAACCTTCTTACGAGGACCCTGCCTATCACCAGAACCAGAGCCAGGCCCCACTACAGCAGCAGCAGCAGCAACAGCAGCCGCAAACCCACGTTCAGGTACATACGGAGGACCAACAACCACAAAGCGCTTACGAGACGAACGTGTACGACCAGCAGCAATCACCTCTCAACCCACCACAACATTCGCCTTCGCAACAGCCTTATCAGTTCTCAAACGCTCAACAGCAAGGCAACTATCACCAGGGTGGTAATCAAGGTGGAGATCTACGATCAGTTCCCGCACACTTGGGCCCCAGCGCACAGTTTCAGAACCCTGAAACAGTCTCTCAGTTCTCGCATGAATCGCCTATCGCCGACTCGGACCAGCGTTCGGCCAAACTGCAATCAGCTACCAACTCTCCCGCTGTGAACCACGCCCTGTATATACAGAATCAAGGTTCAACCCCGAGCCTTCCTCCTGCTCAACAGACAACCACTCAGCCGCAGCAACCCGGTATGGCACCACCGACCGGAGGACCTCCATCCGCGCGCCGTCCTGACTCCGACAAGTTGCGTGGGCAGGCCGATGTCCCTGGTGGCCCGCCCCCCACTTACCGTCCCGCCAACTCTATGAACAACATGAACCCACTACCTCCCGTGCCGCCACAGTCGGCCGGCCAGTCACCGGCCTACCGTAGCGATCGCCCATCTCCCTATGAAGGTCAACCCGTGGATCAAGGAAGGGACAGCCCCCAGCCCGTATCTGCAGTTCCCGCTGAGGCTGGCGAAAATGACAAGTCTTTTAAGGACCTGTGTAAGTACAGACCAGAAGAATCTCTGCCTAGGCGTAATGAGGACAGCATACTGATTGTTTGCAGTAACTAAATACAAGAACGTCAAGAGACTCTACTTTGATGGCAAGGGACAGATTGAGGCCCTCAATGGTCAGATCGTGCATCTCCAGAATGCAGTTGCCAACCAGCGCATGTCGCAATCGCGTACCGCTCTCGATGACAGCGAATACTCTACACGATTCAACCGACTCAATGGTGCCATTAACAACCTGTCGTTCAACATTCGAAAAGATTGGCGGTGCGTGCCGCAATGGCTTGACAAGTATGTCAGCACAGAAGCACTCAAGACAGGAAAGGCTGAGATGACAGCTATTGGACGCGCTGTGATCTCACGTTGGATTATGGAGGAGGTGTTCAACAAGTGTTTCCACCCCGGATTGGATGCACAGCTGAGCCAATCTCTCAAGGAGATTGAGCTGGGCATTCGAAGCAACACGCATACTTTGACTAGTCAGGAAGAGTTCGACGCCCTGACGAACAAGATTGTGAGCTGGCGGATGACATCATTGGACGGTTTGCACCGACAGCTTAACTCAGCAGCCGCCAACGATAATCGCAATGCATTTATCGCCAAGTCAACAGCATCCCTGACAAGCTGTCTTTACCAGTTCCTTTGCAACCCGCCACCACCTGGCGTGGACGGTAGCGCATCAATGATCGTGGAGCTTGCGGTGGGCATTGCAGCCAACCTTCCCCTGGAGAGCCGGGATGTGGCCATTACCTACCCGTTGCCAGGAGAGATCGTCCAGCCGCATGTGATGGAAGTAGAGAAGGCTGCCTTCCCAGTTTTGGAGGCTCAGAAGGGAGAGGGAGAGGGCGACGACAAGGACGGCGACGACGAAAAGAGCGGCAAAGCTAAGACTGGTACGTTGAATAATGCAGCCCCGCCCGAGAGCGGGGAGGGTAACGATGCTTCAAAGAGCGCAAGGAAGGATGCTGACAAGGACACTTTTGTAGCGGCCCTGCCGAAGGACTCGAACAGGGTGCGATTCGCAGGATTTATGGCGTTGGAAGTACGAGGGAGACAAGTTCTGATGAAGGCGCCTGTCTGGACTCTGTGAGGACAAGTGAAGTACTTTGAGTATTGATGACTCTATTACGATGAAGCTCAAGGAAACGAGCAATTAGCGCCATGCGTTGGGTGAAATGGCGAGGCGACAGTAGATATCCGGAGAGACAACGAGGGCCCGAGAGTTGACTGAGGATTTAAGGGGTTGTGGCAACATGACCCCGAACAGGGCAAGATGGGACAAAGGATCACGAACGGCATGATGATGGTTTTGTTTTTCATTTTTAGGGACACTGGATGCGGACCCTTATTTTGTTCTTTGTAAATACATGTTACCATGAGACGAGTAGTTCATGATGCGACAAGGATTTCCTATTTGCATCTGGCTGCATATACAAAATCAGTTTAGAGTCATGAAAAGGCTCCGAATCACGTTATTTGAGTATATGTAATGAAGGTGCCTGAATTGGAGTAGAAATTACTTACCGTATTTGGACTTGATGCAAGATGAGTCGAAGGGTCCAAGCAAGCTAACTACCTGTTAACCAAGGACCTCCTACCTTACCTTACCTAGGGCTGAATTCTACGAGGTTCATACTTGTAAGATCCTTGGGATAGGGCGGCTAGCTTCTGGAAAATGAAGTACTTGATAGACGGCCAAGGAGTCATTTCCTTTCAAAAGCGTCATCCTACAGTAACAAATATCCATATACCTACCTACCTTGATGATTTATTAAGCAGGGTCCTTTTCACCTTAACCGCCCAATCCATCCATAGTGGCGAGGTTCCTTAGCAATTTGCTTCAAGTGAGTCATCAGGCTCACTCCTGTTTTCAGACGCAACCTAAGGGAACTTTTACTTTTAGTTACCTTAGTTGCTGACTGCCTGAGTGAGCTCCACTATCTGATCCAGAAACCGCAATAATACATAAATAACGGCCAGAGCTCCTCTCCCCCCGCTCCAAAGAAAAAGAAGAAGGAGGGGCAAGAAAGCAAAACCAACCAGACCAAGAAAAAAAAACCCCTACGACGAGCATCCACTTTGCGATAACTTCAATCTTCAACTACCTACCTACACCAACAAACCTTCAAAATTCTAGACTCTACTACGACTTGCACGACCCAGACCACTACAGCAATCATGGCCGTCCGCGCTCAATTTGAGAACTCCAACGAGTATGTCATGTCCAATTTGCTGTCTTTTCTTGTGGTGATTGAAGCTCCCTCCCGGTGCCTCAAGCACCCCGCCCCCGCCTTTCTTATGCGGCGCATATCTATCTGCCTATATGGATGATATGATATGCCTTGCTGCTGTACAATGTGTATGAGATTGAAATATCAGAACTTGATGCTAACCTGCAATCTTTAGGGTCGGTGTCTTTTCCACCTTGACCAACTCTTACGCGCTCGTGGCTCTCGGTGCCAGTGAGAACTTCTACAGGTAAAGTCCTCTCACCCATCTTGACAATTACTTTCATGCTGACATCTTGCAGTGTCTTTGAAGCCGAACTCCAAGATATCATTCCTACTGTGCGAACCACAATCGCTGGCACCCGCATCATTGGCCGTATGACCGCTGGCAACCGAAAGGGTCTTCTCGTTCCCACAACCACAACCGACCAGGAGCTGCAGCACTTGAGAAATTCACTTCCCGACTCAGTCCGTATCCAGCGCATCGAGGAGCGCTTGTCAGCTCTCGGAAACGTCATCGTCACAAACGATCACATCGCTCTTGTGCACCCTGATTTGGAGCGTGAAACAGAAGAGATTATCGCAGATGTCCTCGGCGTGGAAGTATTCCGTCAGACTGTCGCAGACAATGTCCTAGTGGGCAGCTACATGAGCTTGTCTAACCAGGGTGGTCTCGTGCATCCCAAGACTCCTATCCAAGATCAGGACGAATTGTCCAGCTTGCTTCAGGTTCCTCTCGTCGCTGGTAGTGTCAACCGTGGTTCTAACGTTGTTGGCGCTGGAATGGTCGTCAACGACTGGCTCGCCGTGACTGGCCTCGACACAACTGCCACAGAGCTCAGCGTTATCGAGAGTGTGTTCCGCCTCGGCGAGGGTCAGGGCCCCAGCAACATCAACACGAGCATGAAGGACACCATGGTCGAGTCTTTCTACTAAGTTTGGCTTGATTTGTGGTTCTGTTTCTCATATTCATACACACACACACACACACATATTGCACATGGGGCTTTGCTGTTACGTTACTCGTCCGGTAATTGATTGGACGAGCGATAACCATCGTCGAGACAAGACGAACGAACCTTTAACTTGTACGGGGCCTGGTGTTTGGAAACTTGCATGGTTTTGCGGTGCGGTTGATATCAGGAATAAGGTATTCATGATCATGATGATCGAATGATAAGTACTCACACAGGGCCATCCCTCTCTCACATATGGAAAAGGATTATGTGGTACCAAGGCCAGAGTAGGGATAGGCCTGCTCATCTACACGACCCATCTGACTTGATCTGCTTGCGTTGTGGGATTGCTGTTGCAGCAGGGAAAACACATTGTTGCACATGTTTGCGTTCCATAAGTACCTGACTGACAACGGGTACCTTAGTTGAGGGGATCCATTACATCTCAAGAGCTTACGCCTTGCGAGAACCAATTTACAGTACCTGGTAATCAGCCAACCCTATCAAGTTCATCAGTAACGCCTGTCTGCCTACCTACCTTATGTATGACTAGTCTTTGTAGCCTCAAGGTACTTAAGAAGTGTCTGCAAGAACTTCAGTCCTCGGTTCTGCCCCACTACTAAAACTCTTCTGAGTGAATACTTGACATGTTTGACGGATTTTGAATACCTCGACTCGGCGTGTGTGAACATTTAGGCACCTACCTACCTACCTTACCTTAGCTACCTGAATCCATCACGGACATCTCATACCTTAGTAGGTAAGGTAGTCTATATAAGTTTGCGAAGGTCCTAGCACTTGAAGAATTACCCCACTTTCACCGCCTGCTCCTTTCGGACATTTGCTCGATAACCCCAAATAGGTATACCATCATTGTCACTGTTAGTGTCAATGGATCAACAGATTCTGAATAGCTTCATTCCTCTCCAAGCCTAAAGCAAGTCTTCCACAATGTCCTCAAATGAAAAGCCCCAGCACCTTGAGCCGTCAAAGCTTGGCACAAAACAATAGTACCATCTCCCCTCACCTCTCTCTCTCTCTCAAACTGCAGACTAACACTCTACCCCCCCAAACAGCTGGGATGACCTCTACACGAATGAGATAACAAACCACGCTGCTGATCCCTCCGACATAGGAACTGTTTGGTTTGACGATTCAGATGCTGAAGCAAAGATCCTCGAGTTCCTAGACGGTCTGCTTGACCCTTCTGACCCAGGCTCGCCTGTCCTCTCCCACGAAACCACCACCTTTCTCGACCTTGGCTGCGGCAACGGTTCTCTTCTATTCTCCCTCCGCCAAGAGGATTGGTCCGCACGAGCTCTTGGCGTGGACTACAGCCCCCAAAGCATTGCACTTGCGCGACAGATTACCACCACAAAAGATGACCTTGAGAAGCCTGTCGAATTCGAAGAGTGGGATCTTATAGCTGGACCATACAGCCCTGTCCTCAACGGCGAGCAGACCGAGGGCTGGGATGTGGTACTGGACAAGGGCACATTTGATGCCATCTCTCTAAGTGACGAGAAAGATGCCCAAGGACGACGGCTATGTGAATGTTATCGAGAGCGAGTGCTACCCCTTGTTCGAAAGGGTGGCATCTTCTTGGTGACAAGCTGCAATTGGACCGAGACCGAGTTGAGAGGCTGGTTCGAAAAGACCAGCGAACAAGGGTTCCAAGTCGTTGGCAGAGTTGAATATCGTTCCTTCAGCTTTGGAGGCCATAAAGGTCAAACAATCAGCACGCTCTGCTTCCGCAGGGTATAGAAGATATAGTAGATGCAGTGCAGTTTGACGAACAAAAAAAAGATACCCATCATCACTCTGTGCTGGCTCCAGCACCTATTCTAAACAGTCAATATCATTCACCTCTGAGAGCTCTTGTTGTATCATACAATGGTATTTGGACTCGTGTCAATGCTTGGACTATCCCTCTTGGACTCCTCCCCATTTTCGTGACCCCAAAGCTTCATCTGTGTTCATTTCCTTACCCCCTTCAGAGGCTCCGCATCAAGCTTTTGTTTATCGCATCTTTTGCAGAACATTCCCCTTTCTCATCTTGACTCAACTCAGCGCAGCAATGCCCAGCTCCAACTAGTAGCTTCTAATATGCAACGTACGACTTCATAGCTTCTGTTTGTCTTTCTCTCTCTCTGTAGCGATATGGACGGGACAAAACAAAAAGCAGACAAAATCTGTCTCGACAATGATTATTGCTTCATTACGTCTCTCATCTATGGCGATGTATTCATAGGTTCCCCGCCAGCAATGGGCCCCGAGATCTCGGCAGCTGCTGTCGTCGCAAAATATCGCACATCCACGTCGTCGTCCTTTTGCAACTTCTCCAGGTTAGGAACAACTCGTTGTTGAATCAGCTCCGAGCCCCGAGGCGACGGTGTGATCTCACTGCCCTGCTTCTCCAGATCATACAGGGTACCCTCGTCTGGCAGACGTCGAAGCACATTGATGAGCACGCGGTATGTCTTGGCCACATTGAAACGGATGTTGGGGATATCGTCAGTGACCAGCTTGTCGAGCATAGGGAGGATCGACTTAGCAATCACATCCATGCTCACAACGCTCGCCAATGTCTACAAAAGAGTCAGTTTGGGCTCACAGTTTCAGGAAAGGGCGATAATCACCGAGATAGCAAAGCAGGTGGTCATCCTGTAAAGGTAGTTAGGGTGGTTACCCATAGCCATAACCTTGGGGATGATAGCTTCGCTGGCCCACTCAACACCAAAGACCTCAGTGAGCTTCTTCAGGTTGTGAGTAGCGGCTTCACGGATAGAGAAAACGGTATCTCCCAGCCAGCCCATGCACAAGTTACTGAGCTTCTCATCGAAGAATTGAACGCCCAGTTGACTGGCGAGGAGAGGGATGTACTCGATAATCGCAAGTCTTACTCGCCATTGTTTATCCTCGGCGAGTTGTACAATTGCGGGAAGAAGTGACTGTGAGAGGAGGTCGATACCAATGACTGCGTTTCGTGAGCTACATATCATGCATGGTGAGTTTTGTGACTGACCTTGGTTCACGAGCTCAAGCTTGGAGATGATGTGGAGCCTAACCTCCGGGAACTCGTCCTTAAGCATCTGGAGGAACATGGGGAGAAGGTGGTCGATAGTTCTAGGAGGGAAATTAGAATCGAGGCCCTGTTCGCAAAACCTGACTGACGTACTCTTGCTTTCCAAGGATGGGAGCCAGGCCACTGATCTGGGTACCAAGCGCAGCACGGACATGTTGGGATGTATCCGAGACAAGATCCTCAATGCTGCCCATGATGTCGTTGAGGAGCACGTTACGATCCACAAGAGCACAGAAGCCAGGAATCTGGCCAGCAATAGCGGTTCGTACCTCGGCCTCGTTGTCCTTGAGAAGTTTTACGAATGCGGGAACGAGGTCTCTAGAAACAACCTCCTCGTCAACTGCCTTGGCAATCTGTAAAAAATTAGCACCAGTAAGATAAACAAGAGGTGGTAGGTGTTGTGAACCTTCTCAAACCGATCCGCGATCATGTATCGGACTCTCCAACTCTTGTCCTCTATCAAATTGCGTAGAGCTGTCAGCAACACACCATGGCTGGCCTGTTGCTCCTTGGGAACGGCTTCGGCGATAGAGATGAGGACCTCGACTGTGAGTAATCGGACGCTATCCTGATCATCTTGCGCGAGGTGTTGGAAGAGGGGTATCATTTCGTCGACGACGATGGTGGCGGGCATCTCCTTGACAAACTTGGCGAGATTGGTGGCGGCCTGGCGACGGACCATGGGTGTCTCATCGTGGACCAGCAGGCCAAACTGCTGGCGCAGCTGCTCTTGGACGGGCGGGGAGACTTTGTTGTAAGGAGTTGTGAAGAGGCCGCATCCCGAGACCTTTGATGTGAACCAATCGGCCTTGGCGAGGCGAATTGTGAGGGGAATGAAATATTCCTCGACTTGTTGAGAAGAAAGCTCGGTGCAAATCTTGTTCAGGGACTCGACGGCCTGCATTGACAGTCAGTGTCAGAAGGGGCGATTAAAGAAACGGCGTGTTCGTTTACCTTGTCGCGAACGACGGGCTCCTCAATAGAAGCGAGGTTCTCGAGGGGAGACAGCAGAACGTGACCCCACTGGGAACCGCCGACATACTCGACAAAGCCTCCAAGCTCCTCGCTCAGGGCAACAAGGACCTCATCTTCATCTTCCACGGATTCTGCATAAGATCAAGGTTAGGAGACGTCTTTGGTTTTAAAGCGCATATTGGTAAGCGGGAGAGCTAATCGAGGACTGACCATCGAGGAAGGGGATAAGCTCCTCACGGGTTCGTTCAGCGCCGAGAGCGAGAGCAATGGTCGAGAGACGGTGGATGGCGTTGAGACGGAGCAAAACATCATCGTGCTGGAGAGGAATCGAGCGTCAGTAATGAACGTGTAATTGTTCGCTTCTTGGCGATAAGACAACCACGCAGGAAGGGGAAGCGTTGGGATGGGGCGTGGCGTCACCGCCAAACCTAGCATACCTTCAGCTCGTCAATAAGGACGGCGATAGGGTACAGCTCATCGCCAGAGTTGGGCGCGTCAGCCATGGCGAGCGGGGCGGTAAGATCACAGATTTATCAAGAAAATGAGTGGCAGCGTCCGAGATGAGTCGAGATGATCGTTAGGAGGGAGGGAAAGGAAGGTTGGCGGTTGCGGGTGGATCGCGTGTGGTAGTGGTAGTGGTAGTGGTAGTGGTAGTGGTAGTGGTAGTGGTAGTGGTAGTGGTAGTGGTAGTGGTAGTGGTAGTGGTAGTGGTAGTGGTAGTGGTAGTGGTAGTGGTAGTGGTGCTACTGTGCTGTGCTGGTGGGTGATGCAATGATTTGCGCTGAGGAGTCCCAACACACGATTTTTGGCCGAAAGACGAGAGCCACAGACGAGGTCACGCAGGAGGCTTAGGAGCTGTAAGAGACGCTCAGCGCAGAGAAAATGGGATCCTAACGATGCAGAGTTAAAGGGCAAATCCGTGGCCTAAATCAGCAAGGTTGTCGAGGATTGAGATGTGGACATGTGAATCGATAGATGAGGGAGGGAGAAGAGGGTGGATGTGGAGAGGCAGCTGGATGTTTGTCTCTCGCTGGTGGTGAGTGAGGCTGGTGCAATAAGGTAGTTACCTAAGTAGGTATTGTTAGGCTGCTTCACTGCCTTGGAGAGGGGCAACCGCCTAATGCTCACCTAGAGCAGCACAGACAGGGCCCGGGCAGCTCTGGCTGGCTTCCATGGCTTGGCTTGGTAGCTCAGATGTGGCTGAAGTGGGGTCAAAGTGGCTCCTCATTTCCCTGAGAAACATGGATTTTTGAGGGGCAAGCTCTTTTCAGTCTCACCCTTGGACAGGGCGCTTCAGGTACATTGTGGCTTGAATCTGGGGATGGCAACTTATATTTATTGTTTGAAGCCAAGACTGAGTGAGACCAGAATCGATATCGTCTTTACGAATCCCCGAGAGTGTACTGTACTTACGGTTCACGCGGGACGGGTATGAGCATAAAACCTAAACCTTCTGAGGATGCATCGGTTTGGTAGGATCGCATCCGACGTCACTATCATATCTGATCAAGCCTTGAAATCTTGAGATACATGCCCCGCCACTCCCAGCCCAGTGCAGACATCATTATGCATATATTTGATGTTTGGAGTTTGGCTGCGTAAGTAGCCAATGGCTCTGGCAAATTCTCGATGCAACAATACATTGATTGTTTCAGAGCTGTTCGAGCTCAGTATCGTTGTTAGTTTGTCAACTTTCCTCGGTTTAGGTTGATGAGTGCCATTCAGACAGGATGATCGTTCATGATTAGAGGTAAGAAGTCTTAACGCAGTATAATTTACCGGATAAACTGCCAGCTGTTGTAATGTCAACTTAGGTACTGGCCAAAGGTACGGTACCTACCTGACAATGTTGTCGGGAATGGAGTATAGATGATCCGTCATTTTTACCCCGCCAAACCCAAACCGCTAGAGGGGTACCGTCACAGCACACTATGGCCCTGCGTGTTGTCGAGTACCCGAGTATCGCATCGTCGCATACACCTTCATCCCCAAAAATTCCTGTGACTCAGTAGAATCCACGCCCAAATCCACGTCCAACGCTCGACGGAAGTCTCATCTCTCGCCTCTGGTTATTCGGGAAAAAGGATAATTTACCAAACAAGGCTCGAGGCTCCGCTTCAACATGCCTACCATTTCCGTCGACAAGTACAAGCTTTACGAAGCCCTCGGTCAAAAGTGCGAATACCCCTCCTTGTTCATCTCAACCCCCACCATGAGCTCTCCGACTTCGCGCCCAAGGTCTCTCTATACGTGTGCTGACAGCTTTTTTTCCTATTGAAACAGATTCACGACCGAGGAGTTTGAGGACCTTTGCTTCGAGTTCGGTATCGAGCTTGACGAGGATACTGAGAATGATGAGCGTCCCATTGTAAACGGCGAACAGGAGCCTCCTCAGCTCAAGATTGAGATTCCTGCCAACCGATATGACATGCTCTGTTTTGAGGGTATTGTCACCAATCTCAACATCTTCCGTGGACGAATTGAGCCTCCCAAGTACAGTTTAGTCGAGCCCGCAAGCGGCAAGCTTGAGTCAATCACCGTTAAGCCCGAAGCCGAGCAGGTCCGGCCATATGTCTCTGGCGCTATCCTCCGCAACATCAAGTTTGACAAGAGCCGATACGAGTCCTTCATCTCTCTACAAGATAAGCTTCACCAGAATCTTGCTCGAAACCGAACACTAGTCTCCATTGGTACCCACGACTATGATACTATCAAAGGTCCCTTCACCTACGAGGCTCTCCCCCCCAAGGATATAAAGTTCATCCCCTTGAACCAGACTAAGGAGATGGACTCTGCAGAGTTGATGAACTTCTATGAGACTGACAAGCACCTGGGCCGCTTCCTCCACATCATTCGCGACTCACCAGTCTACCCTGCGATCTACGACTCCAATCGTGTTGTCTGTTCCCTTCCTCCAATTATCAACGGTGATCACTCCAAGATTACACTTGACACTACCAACGTTTTTATTGAGATCACCGCCACCGACCTCACCAAACTCGACATTGTCACCGACATCATGGTTACCATGTTCTCCATGTACTGCTCTGAGCCCTTCACTGTCGAGCCCGTCCAGATCAATTCCGACCATAACAACCAAACCCGAGTCACTCCTAACCTGAAGCCCAGAGTTGCTGAGGTTGAAATCGACTACCTCAACAGCTGCACCGGACTCAGTGAGTCTCCCGAGAGCCTGTGCAAGCTTCTCTCCAAGATGTCTTACACCTCTACACCCTCAACAAAAGATTCCAACATCCTCGAGGTTGCTATCCCCCCAACCCGAGCTGATGTCCTCCATCAATGTGACGTGATGGAAGATCTTGCTGTGTGTTACGGATACAACAACCTTCCTCGTACTGCTCCTTCACGAAGTGCTACTGTTGGTGCCCCATTACTGGTCAACAAGCTCAGTGATATTATCCGAATCGAGGCCGCCGTTGCTGGCTGGAGTGAGGTTATGCCCCTGATCTTGTGTAGTCACGATGAGAACTTTGCTTGGCTAAACCGCAAGGATGGCGGAAACACCGTCGTACGTCTGGCCAACCCCAAGACCGCCGAGTATCAGGTCGTGCGGTCAACTCTTCTACCTGGCCTTCTCAAGACCATTCGCGAGAACAAGGGCCACAGCGTGCCCATGAAGATCTTCGAGGTCTCTGATGTTGTCTTCAAGGACGAGTCTCAAGAACGCAAGGCTCGCAACGAGCGACATTTCGCCGCCGCCTGGTACGGCCGAACAAGTGGTTTCGAGGTGGTCCATGGCCTGCTTGATCGTGTTCTTCTCATGCTTCGAACTGCTTTCCTCACCCACGAGGAGGGTCTTTCTGGCAAGAGTGTCGATTTTGAGGTCAAGGAGAACCCCAGCAAACCTGATGGTTACTGGATCGAGGAGCTGGACGATGCCACCTTCTTTGCTGGCCATGCTGCTTCCGTATATCTCCGTCTTGGTGGAAAAGAGAGACGCATCGGCGAGTTCGGCATCTTGCATCCTACCGTGTTGGAGAAGTTTGATTTGAAGTGAGCCCCCATGCCGACCAGCATCGACGTGACATCGCTAACATATTCATAGATACCCTGTCAGCACTCTCGAGATCAATCTCGAAGTCTTCCTGTAATGTCAAAGAATCTAAAGAAAACCTACAACACGATGGTTAGAGCAGCGAAAAAGGGCTACGGACACAACGAAATCATGTGGATATGATTCAATGTGAGCAGACACGTTTCCATAACTAGGAAGACCTCACAAGATAGACAAAAATAAAGAAGAAACCAAAAAAGGCTGAATGTTTGAACTTATGAGTTAACCAAAAGGTCTGATTCACTATACTCTATAACTAACTACCTTATTCACGTAGTCTTGAAGGAGTCTATTGCTGTCTAAGCCCTCGCCATGTACCGCGTGATTGGCGCAAAATCAGAATGTCATCACCACGCAAGTTAAACGCCACAGCCGGCTCATGATATGCCTTTAACGCCAACAAAAACGTCCGCATGTGGAATCAGGAAACCAAGTTTGACAACTCGGACATCATGAACCCGAATGCTCTGCTTACATCTCAGAATTTGCCATCGCACGCCTCTGCCCATCAGATTTGAGCAGGACTCTCTCGAGCTTTGCCACAGGTTTTGACATTTCAATAGTTGGAGAGTGACACGGCGTCGGCAGGCCCGCATCGGGCTGGAGACTATCAATGGAGTTTAGTCTTGAGCGAATGCCCAAAGACTCAGAATCGCGCCGCTTGATACACTCCCATTCTCCACTGAGATCGCTGGGTACACTGTAGAAGCTGCAGCGCTGAAGCGTTGACGGTGCGTCAGACTCTGTTGTCAGAAGCGGCGGTGCTACGGGCGGGTGTAGCCAGGGAAAACAGTGCCGCACGGATTCATGGGTCTCGACAATCAAGTAAGGGCCAGGATCCGACTCTGGAAACATGACCTTCTATGCCATCTCACGTAGCTCCTGGTCGCTACGAGCTGGTGCGGGAGCTGAACTTGACGACGATGCTGACTCGCCAGTATTTGTAAGTTGCCCCAGCATTCCCTTGCCTAAATTGAGACCTGCAATCCCGTCCCTGATAGCGGCAAAGGCGTTACCGCTTGGTTCGGTAGATGCGCTCCGTTCGATTGGTGCATGTCGCGATTCAGGGGTGAGTGTCTCGTGGGCAGTCTCAACTCCAGTGAGAACCGAGGGTGGCCCCGACTTGGAGCTTGAACTGGATGAACGAGGATCGGCATCTGCTTGGATAACGCTAGGATACTGTAAATTTGATATGGCGGTTTGGCGGTCAGTCTCTGCTGCTGCAGCGGCGTTCAAACCGCCGTTCATCTCATCCTCAGTTCTTCCGAACAACTGATGCCACCATCTTATCTCCTTCAGTCGCGGTAACAGGATCCGCTCCTGTCCTTTGATGTGATCATCGATACTGGCATCGAAGTCGGGGTTTGTGAACTCAGCTCGCCGACACAGAAAGTAATCCCAAACGGAAGACGTCCGTTCTGCAGCTCTCGCATCTTTTCTCTGCTTCTCCGAATTAAAGAGGAAAGTGCCGTACTGACACGAGTACAGGTGGTATAGAAGGCGGCGCAGGAAGCGCTCGTTATACTCAAAACGAGTCTTGTTTTGGCGTAGAAGTTGATAGGTGCAGTCAAGAAATTGGTGGAAGACAGGACTGACCATCTTTGGAGAGGTGGCTTCATCGTCAACAACCTTTCCAGGGGCTGTTTCACTAACCGCAGCCAAGTCGGGGTCATCTTTATTCTGGTTGAAGAAACGCTTCGCACCACTCAGCACATTCTGGAACGCGTCACCCCGGCCATCGTTCTCTCCGGGTTGTACCTTGGAACCCGCAAAAGCATCTCTCTGCACGGTGAACCAATCCTCGTGGTTCAAGTGACCCGATCGAAGCCTGAACATATGACCGAAAGACAACCAATCTTTTTCCACAAGAACAATGAAACCCTCAATTGTGCGGTAGTAGGGGTCCAGCATGATTTGAGCCAAAGCACTGAGCTGGCTTGTACGGTCCCAGCCATCGGAGCAGTGGATGAGAACATGTGAATGGTTGATTCCGATCTGTCTTGCAATTATAGCTGAGCCATCCAGAACGTCGTGAATGTGCCGTAACCAGCCACTCTGATGGAGCAGCTCTCTGTTTGGTGGTAAAGGTGAAATATCGGCGTCTTTGAGTGCGTCAATGACCTTGTTGAGGGAGCTTCGCATGACGTGAATATTCTCAATACTAAGGAATATCTTGCGTGCAAACTTGTACTTGTCCATATTTTCCGAGCCCATTCCTTGTACTTGATTCACCATTGCATTGATAGTAGGACGCGCATCCACTATCAAGTTGCTCTGCTGTGCACCATATACTTGACGCTTCCCGGAAGAATCATAAACGGCAACGGATCTCGAAATGAGCTCATCTTCGTATCGTTCAGTCTCCGAAAGCTCCGGCTCCAGTGATGAGTTTCCAAGGGAGACATCGGGCTGGCTCGATAGAGGCGTGCTTTCCTCGGACCCTGGCGGCAAAAGGGCGTTGAACGATGCCGCTACTAGTTTCTCATCTTGCACGTTTGTCTTCCTTGTGATGCCGGAGAGAGGCTGAGAGCTTCGAGTGATGGTACAGTTGTTTACTGGATGGATGTACGACAGAGCCGGTACACGGTTTCTCGAGCGGAACTCCTTCGCATATTTAAGGACATTGTCCGAGATTCTGGAGGGAACAACCAGAAAAGCAGGATATGTATCGCAAAAGGTATAGTCCTTGTTGATATGCGTGATCCTCCAACCTTTGTCAGGCAATTTCTCGCTGATGCCCTGGCGTCTGAACTCTGCTTTTGGATCATAGACCGACCAACCGTCAACCTCTCGCTCATGCTTTAAAGGCTTGTGGGAGAAAGCATATAGCTTCTCTACTGTTCCTAGTTTGCAAGTCCGAGACTTGATAAAGTCGAATGCTTCTCGGGCAATCTCGCTATCGGTGAAGTTGAATGTCACAAAGGTGAAGTCACGACATCGCAAACGAATCGATGGAGCCTGGCGAGATCCAGGTGGCACCGGCCGAAGTGCGCAATAGCACAGCATGGGATATGGAATCCATCTCTCGCGAACTTTGGGCTTGTGGGACGAACTTTCCGAGGGTTTGGCGGATTGATCGATGGGTGCGCAGAATACCAGGTGGAAATCGGTCAGTCGCAAAGTGCCATGAGTTGTTTGGCCGCCATAGATACCCTGGACGCTCTCGATGATCTACATGATGTTAGGAGCCGAAACGCAGCGCAAAGGTCGTGCATGAACAGGCGGGATGCTCCAAATGGCGACTAGAACCAGACGATCACGCGTACCTTTCGGGCTTCCATTTTTGGCAACAGTGGCCTTACCGCCTTGTATTCGCTAGAGGGCGAGAGATATCCCTTCGTAAAGTTTATGTTATGTCAATGATGTCGTTGTATGTCGGTGTGGACGATTTCTCGGAAGCTCTGGTGATGTAGTAGAGGTAGCTCAATACCGCGGGGCCGCCGGAAGATGAAGAAGTAGCTGTTGCAAGGCGACCATAGAGGGGAGGTTATGAGACGGACTCTGACATATTTGTCACTTCCAAAGTAAGAAAAATTAGAGGCGCATGGGGGAAAACCTTGGCCTAGACTTTGAGTATTAATGGATGGAGTTTCTTTTAGAGCCGGAGACAGCTCACACTCATCATCACGAGCCACAGGCGCCCACTTGGCATTGGAAGGTAAGGTCTATGGCAGGAGGGGCTCAGCGCTGTCAGCTACCAAAAGAGACCGCGACGTCACCCCAGAGGTCAGAGCCATGGTCCAAGCACTTTACCCATTTTGAGATCCATCTCGTTAATTTTGTTTCTCCGGTCTCCGATTGAGTGAGAGAATAGGTACAGAGGTCGGTACCAAAAGTTTTTGCCTAAGATGACTGTAGCTTGTAGACCCACTTTTGATAAGATACCAGAGATACATGTAAGGAAATTACTCCGTACGTACACATCTCTTCCCATTCAAGACCCACTTCTCCAAACGGAATGTGCGACCTGGGGACGCCTGCCGATTTAGGGCTCAACCACACACCAAAAAATATTGAGCGAGTAAGCCAACATTTGTGAGTGCAGTGAAGCCGAAATCCACCCAGGATCGCGAATCTTTCTCTTCAGCCCGCCAACCTCAGCTCGCCAACAGACTCAAGACAAGACACCAAGTCAAGTCCAGTCCCGACAACACAAGTCCTATTTTCAAGATGGCTCACCCCGGATCTCAGATGTGAGTTATTGTCCTTGCAATTGCGAAACCCTTCTTGATCGAATCGAAACATCGCCATCGCCATCGTCACCCCGCCAAATATCATCCTCTCGTCAGGAAAAGTCGAGTCAAAAGTCCAAGATTCACTAACAATCTTCTTCACAGCTCCAAGCGGAGAAAGTTCGTCGCCGACGGTGTCTTCTATGCCGAGCTCAACGAGTTCTTCCAGCGCGAGCTCGCTGAGGAGGGCTACTCCGGCGTCGAGGTCCGCGTTACCCCTACCGTCACCGATATCATCATCCGAGCCACCCACACCCAGGAGGTTCTCGGCGAGCAGGGCCGCCGCATTCGCGAGCTCACCTCGCTCATCCAGAAGCGATTCAAGTTCCCCGAGAACTCCGTCTCCCTCTACGCCGCCAAGGTCCAGAACCGTGGTCTCTCCGCCGTCGCTCAGTGCGAGTCCCTCCGATACAAGCTTCTTAACGGTCTCGCCGTCCGACGTGCTTGCTATGGTGTCCTCCGCTTCATCATGGAGTCTGGCGCCAAGGGTTGCGAGGTTGTCGTCTCCGGTAAGCTCCGCGCTGCCCGTGCCAAGTCCATGAAGTTCACCGACGGCTTCATGATTCACTCTGGTCAGCCCGCCAAGGACTTCATCGATCACGCTACCCGTCACGTTCTCCTCCGACAGGGTGTCCTGGGTATCAAGGTCAAGATCATGCGCGGCTCCGACCCTGAGGGCAAGGCTGGTCCCCAAAAGACTCTCCCTGACGCTGTCACCATTATTGAGCCCAAGGAGGAGCAGGCTGTCCTCCAGCCTGTCAGCCAGGACTACGGCGCTAAGGCCGCCCAAGCCGCTCAGGCTGCTCAGGATGCTCGTGTTGCTGAGGAGGAGGGTGGTGATGAGGTCCAGGCTGTTGAGCAATAGGATGCTTAAATCACCAGGCTGGGAATAGCCGTCAAAACCTGATGAAGGAAGGATGGAGATCCGTGGGATGAGAGACGGAGGTCTACTCAGGCGTCAATTGATCATTTGCATCTGCTAAGGGCACGGACGGTTTCATTCTTGCTTGTAATGGTAGGCAAAGCATAAAAGAGAAAAAAATGAGACCCCAAGATTACGATGTCACGTTTTGTGACTGTGTCTTCTGTCTACCAACCCCTTGAGTACCTCTGAACGGCTTGGGAGTCTTGTTTGAACTGAGTATGTGAATGTTTCGTAGACAGTGGAGGCTAGCTTGCCCACATAATATTGAGTTGACAACACTCAAGTCTACTCATCACGCTTGCTTGTCTCCTTTCAGGGCACTATATATTCTCACGCTAATCTACACCACAGCTCCGGGGGGGGGGGGTTGTAACCACAATAAGGCAGTCAATCATGCCATTTATGGTCATCTGTATCCTACAAAGAATCTCAGATGCTGCGGTTAGGTTTCGATATTTGTCGATATTCAACCATATAGCGGTTTGAAACGACCAGCCGTGTTCAGGGATGTTGTCCTAACTCTCCTAGGGGAGGAAAGAAAACTCAGGACCTTGATCCGAAATGACAAAAAGACTTAGGTAACTTATTACAAGTTTAGGATATCTTTTGCTAAGTTTATTTTAACACACTATTTTGAGGTTTGATGTTTTCTTGCTCTCTGAGGCTCCCTTGTAAGTTGTTGAGTATCTCAATTGACTTACAGAACTGGCCAATGAACGAATAGTACGACCATCAATCATTGTCATTCACAATTAACCAAATAGGCAAATCTTGGACATAGCTGGAGGCCACGGCATACATGTATATATCAAGGAACAACAGGCATCAAAGGATATCTTCATCAGGCTGGTGAAATATAGTGAAGACGAAAAGGCACATTGTGGACAGCACAATAGAGAGCCACATATGATCAGGACTTTACATCTCCAAGCGAAAATCTTCTTTTTATGAGACACGTTTCCACCTGCAATTCCAATGTACTATACGTCGTAATAATTCTTGTCTATAGTAGGTAGCCTCTGGCTTTCCCTCTTTTCTTGTTAAAATTCAAACTTGGCTTCCTCGAACCTAGAAAAAGCCCTGCGACTCGGATAACAGATCTACCACACCCGAAACGTTCGTTCATGCCCTGGAGAATTGAGGCAGTGATATACGCCCCAAATCGCCTTTTCATCGCCCGATAGACGTAGACAGTGACGCCTCCCTTGATCCGAAACCATCCCTGTATAAACGGCCTTGATATGGAAGTTCGCCGTCCAGTCCCATCCTATCGCTCATGCTCTGTAGTTATCGTACAACGAGGATTCGCCTGTCGCCCTAATACAAAATCCGCCAACGCCGTCCAAGACCGTGTGCCCATAGTACTCCAGTAATAGCAAACAATACATGTCGTCGATTCCGAGTCCCAATCCCGTTTGGCATAGGTAAAACACAGTTGGCACCAACATTAAAGTATGTCGTTGCGTAATGTACCATCCGCGAATGCAGCCCATACTCCGAGAGAAATGCCCGGTCAAATGGTTTGAAAATGTACAATGCCTGTTTGAGATAATGAAACATGCAAGATATCGTTTGCGGAGCTGATGACCGGTGTTTAACCGATATTATTTTACTCCGCCATTACGTTGCTGGGAACGTCGCAGACCATCACCGATCGCCTGACTTGTGGCGGTTATCGAGCTCGATGTTTTCGTCATAGCTCGCTTTGCCATTGCCGTTGGCGTGCCGAACATCCTCGTCACTATCCGAGGCGAGGTCGGTTAGAGCGAAACCAGCAGCTTCTTCCTCGTCGTATGCGCGAATGAGACCCTCGCGGTCTCCACGTTGGCTGCTCATGCTGTGTCGTGAGGGATCGCCGCTCCTCCTTGCCTGCATACTCAGACGAGTTTGTAAACCAGAAACCATGTCGGTACCGGTGGCGTCGCTTCCTCCTCGTCCAGCGGTCAATCTTTGGCCATGGGGGTCACCCCTGGAAAGATTTAGGAGATAGACGCCCGTAAAGGTGACCAAGAATCCGCAAAGCAGCGAGAGAGTGTTGACTGGGTCGTTCGTGTTGAATCCGCTGAAGAGGATAAAGGAGGCACAGAGGGTGGCGGTGGTGAACGTTACGTAGTAGAGAGGGTTGACACTGGCACTCCTGTCAGTAAAGGCAAATTGTTAGAACTCCGTAAGCCACTTACATGTTAGTGGGAAAGCTGGCAAGAGCTTTGTTGAAGTAATTCATCTGAGTCACAATGCATACGGCCGTTAAAATCATGAAAACGTATGTCGAAGGGTGGCTGAACTGGTTGTGGCCAGCAAAAGTAAGCTTAAGCGCAATACCGAAAGCCTTGACAGACATGACTGAAATGGATCCGACGGTGGAGCAGATGGAAAGATAAATGAGGGCGTTTCTCCTGCCATAGACAGGGGCGATCTTGTAAATCATGAAGACGGCGAAAGCAACAACGGCGAAGGCGTAGAGAAGGAAACCTGGCATCAGTTTTAGAAACTGTCATCCTCGTAAATATGCTTCTTGTGTACGAACCTGGCTGGATTGCGTAGTGCAAGATCTCGTCGACGGTCTCGATCTCCTCATCCGGAGGCGCATGAAGAACAATAATAACGGCGCCAATCAGGCATATAGCACTGCCGAGTTTGCCCAGTGTACCAAGCTCTTCGTTGAGGAAGTACGAGCCAAGAACAGCGCCAATGAGCACACTGAGAGCTCCAAGAGGTGTGACGAGGATAGCAGGGGCGAAAGCGTATGCGGCAAAGTTGCAGACTTCTCCAAGACCAACTAATTTGACGTTAGTGAAGATGTCAATAAGAATTATGTCTGATGGAGCACTTACGAGTCGCAATACCGGCCCACCAAAGGGGATTTCGAAGGTAGACGAAGCCGTCGCCTTCAAAGCCATGCCGCTCTTCTGCTTGAATCAATCCCTAGGAAGTGGGTTAGTTTATGCTCAAGGCGAGATGTAGAACATGGCGCCAGCCGCTGAAGCAACGGTAGAATTCGCCGCTCGCAGACAGCCAGTAGCTATATTGGACGAACCTTTTTTGTAATAACGAAGCTTGTTCCTGAAATATGATTAGCCTTGTGACGCCCCCAATGTAATCAAACATGACTTACCAATCGCCGAGGCCGATGTCATAGCAAGAGCCAGACCGATATACCTTGAGGCAATATTAGCACTTGTAGTGAGAATAGCGTGGTCGGGTTACAACAAGGACCCGACCGAGGTGGCTTCTCAGGAGAAGGCCAACAGGAGTGGAACGCGACATACTTGTCTTCAATCATGATGTTCTAGAGAGCGCACGACAGCGACGAAGCGCACGAAGTCGACTTTCTATATATGTACCCAATGCGCTGAAAGCGATGATCGAATTCGAATAACGGTTTGGGCAGAATGCGCCGCAGAGAGTCGGAGCTGAACTGAAAGGATCGTTCACTATTGGCGTGGGCTCGCACCGGGCGAGAGAAGCCGTATAGCAATAATGAGTGTTGAAACGAGTGAGTTGCAGATGAATCGGGCTCGACTTTATTGCAGACACATCAAAGTATCGCTATAGACTCTTCGTTGGGAAAGTGAAATCGAAATTGGAGTTCTGGCCGCGTGGACGACTGCAGAGTCTTGGTGTTGGATGCAGATGGAGGGGGGGACCAGGCGTGCTGTTGTTGTTGTAAGGAAGCGATTTGCGACGGAGCAAGGTCGGTTTTAGGGTACCGTATGGTCCAATTATTGTCGAATCCGTTATTGCCTTCGTATCTTGAGGAGCGTGAGACTCGTGATGCGCAACGACGGTATTCGCAAAAGGCAGGGGGGGTTGGATGATAGGGAGAAGGGACAGCTTGGCTGGATTGTAAGTAAAAATGGAGAGGCTGCAGCAGCAGTGCGGATGGGATGAGATACAGTACAGTACGTACGTCCTGTGCTGTGCTGTGCTTGACGAGTAGGTATGGGTCAAGTCCAGTTCGTGTGGGAAAGACAGAGACAAAGTTTGGGGAGGCCAGATCAGACCCGACGAGACCAGACAGGGGCCTGCTAGCTACAGGCTACGGGAGGCTTGGACAAAACCAGCAGTGGAGAAGCAGAAAAGGCTGAGGTACCTGGGCAGAGGTGAGATTATAGTGCGCTGACAAGTACCACCACCACCAGAATCAGGCACATCAAAGTTCAAGAGGTTTCAAGAGAGGGCGCCAACAGAAGACAATGGATCCATCCACTACCCCCTGGCGTCAGGTCCATGACCCTGGCGTTACAACTTAGACTCACTAACACTTCAGGGCCTTCAGGACTCAAAAAGAGAGGTCTGGGGTGGGGATCCTGCCCGAGGTCAAGTGCCTGAATGCCTGCACTTTTTTCTTTCTTTCTTGCATCTGACGACACTTCATTCCACGATCCAGTTATTTTATCTAAGAGTCCCCGAGAAACTAGGGACTAGCAGCCCGTAAAGATAAAACAACCGCTGGAACACGGCAACTTAAGGGAAACTCGGCACAGACCCGAGCGTCGAAACATCCATAGCAATTGCATTAGGTTGCCCAATAACTTCCGCTGACTTTGAAGTACTACCTTACTACGTAGTACATACATACAACTACCTAGTTAATTACTTATTGTATTGTCCTGTCCTCAGATGCTAAAGCCGAGGCTTAGACGGCACGATACGACACAACCACAGCAAAACACGATACGATCGATGGGTGCGAGTGGTTCTCGCCCCTGAACTAACAATATTGACACGCACACAAGTACGTTGGACATGCAGCTATCAGCTACAACACACAGTCACTTCAAATAACCAAATACGTGGTCATGTCAGTGGGATTGCCGCATTGATTAGGTCCCCGGAATATTGTAACTCTTGTCAGTTGCTTTGGAAAGGACCTCCAGATTTATTACACATACCTAAGGTAGGTAGGTACTTACCTATGTTGGTACTTATATAGTTTATAAGTTTCTATTAGATTAAAAACCAAGCAAGTAACAGATACAGTACACGACTCTGGTGATTGATGCTGTCAGACTTTTACTCCCTGCCCTTGTACACTCAAATTCACCTCCATTACTAGCGCTTCCGACTGCTTGATTCAAGGGGGGCGGACGATAAGCCCCTTGCTTCCATTCTCATCATCGGGCTGCTTCTCACTCGCCATCTTTCGGCTTTAACCCCTGGACTCGTCTCTATTTCCAGCCCATCAAGTTCGTCCTTGTCCCGCAGCATGTCCTCGTGTCCACGTCAGCAGCCCGCATCTCAAGCTCCAAACAGTCCTTGATTTTTTTTGGGGGAAAATGTGTTTTTTTAGCATCCGCAGTTCGGTAGTGCCTCGCTCGCTCCGCTGTAACAAAGATCGAGAACTTCTTAACAGCGCCTCCCGTGCGCCACATCTAATAGTTTTCGGTGTCTGAGCCACGTTCAATAAGTTATCCTTACTGAAGCAGCTGTGAGGAACTGCAACAAATATATTGTCTTGGCGGATAGAGTCTCGCCGTAACTGAATGAGTTCTTCACCAGTCAAATGCAACTTGGTCTGATTGTGGGCTATTATTAACACGCCAACCCTACTCTTCATCTTGTTCCTGATCGACACTCTTAGCGCTCAACTTAATCAACCCCTAACGTAGCCGACACCTTCCAACAGGGATCCATGACGCCCTTTAATGCTACGGGGTGACTCGGCGCTGGAAACAAGTGTTTCGATCTTTTGTTTCTGTTTGGTGATGACTATTTGGCCAAACCCCTTCACCATGATTATCATGATAATCCAGATCACGTTATTTATAGAATCTTAGCGACCAGATCTCAAGATAGTGTTCTCATCAAGCGAATCTGCTAAAGGCTGCCCAGGACCCTACACCAAACGCCTTCAATGGCCACCTACCCCAGTAGAAGGCTCATATTGTTTGCTATAATTGACCCCCGACTAAAGTATAAGGTAGGTAGGGATAGATCCGCATCAGAAATGCTGTCCGTCTCAACTATCTCCCACGCTTCACTATAACTTCAACTCCAACCACCGTTCACAGCTTTGAGTTTTCCCTCCGGTCCAGCCGCCAACGCCTCATTCCATCCCACGAACCATATCATACAGAACCAGGGCTAATCCATCCGTTCTCTTACCAACCAGGATCGTGCATTTTGTTCTTATATTATTATTTTGAAAGGGGAAAGGGTATCGACACTTGCGTCATCAACAATCGGGTATGAAACAAAACAAAACAAAACAAACGGCCATGTTGTCGGTGGCCGGAATCAAGCTCGATCTCATAAAATGCAGAAATGCATAAGATCTTTCTTTGCCCTATAGAATTAGTAGATGTGGATTCATTTCTTACCTACCCAGAATCCGCTGGTATGGGTGTCCGTGACCCATATTGTGTCGTGCACAACATGTTGCATTCTTACCACCAGGAAAACTTCTGCGACAATAGCGTTGAGAACAACGACAAAGGTCAAGGACCTGATTGCCGAGTTCAGATAGCCACTGGGCATCATATTACCGGCAGCTGTTGAATTTTAGTCATTGAAGAGGGAGTTGTTTGTCGATATTGGAGAATGTTGCGGTTAGTTTGGAGGCGAAATCATTCAGGGACGACGACGCTTGGCATCTGCATAACGTTAGTCAACATTACAACTTAGCTGAGGATCTTCCTTAACACACCTTGCTCATCCTCTGCATTTACATCATCGTCATCACCACGGGCTCGTTTACCAGCAGCCGAAGGAGTGCTTGGTGCTTGTTCTTCTGGTTCATGTTCATCTCTCCAGTCGATTTCGTCCAGGTCGTCGTCGTCGGTCTTCCTTTTCTCGGCTGTCTCTACTGTTGCAGAGGCCACTCCGAGGTCAACATTGAAAGAGGACGCTTCCTCCTCCTCTTGAAGAGTGGTTGTAGTACTCGTGTCATTAGTTTGAGCATGGAGTGGTTCTGGCTCGGCATCAGCATTGACCTCATCTAGGGTCTCCGTATTCTCTTCAAGAGCGATATCTCCATTGAACTCGGCTTCCTCGGCTTCTTCATCTAACTCGAAATTGGCAAATGGGTCAATCTCGCTGTCAGCTCGTGCTGGAGTAAATTCGTCAGTATTATTGAAAGAATACGTTGTGCTGAAGTCAGACAGGGAGCGGTGATGTTTGGATTGACGGGAACGAATATATTGTACTTTGGGTGAAAGAATTTGCATGGTTCCGTAATTGCGCTTGACAGTTTTCCGGAATTCTGCTTCATCTTTGTTGTGATCTTCGACATACTCCGCCACACAGGGGGCACAGAGGCAGAAATCGGGGTAATAGCAAGAAAGGAAAGTGGAAGAGAATAAGGTCGCTTTACCATTTTGCTCAAGGCCATCCTCATCGACAGCCGTGAGGCTGTCAACGACGGCCTCCGGGTCCTCCAAATCAACGGCAGAAGCATTGACTGATATCTCAATCTGAGTTTCGGTTGCAACGTTGATATTGTCTCGACCATCTTCATCATCTTCATCATGGCCATCCTGGTTGCTGGCCTGCTGGCCATTGACTTCATGGTCATCGACTTCCTGGTCTTTAAACTCTTGACCCTCAGAACCAACGGCATTGGGGTTCGCATGTTCGTCTTCCGGGTATTCATCCTCATTTTCTGCTTCATCTATGTTGCTGTGATGTTCATCATCAATCGGGCTGTCAAACTCGTCCAGTTCCTCATGAACGCCATCAATCGTTGCAGCTGTTTCCAGCATGCTAGTTCCGGCAGTCATGGGAGTCTCGAAAAGATGGATGACTTCATCAAGCCCCTTCCCTGCCGTAGCACTCTCGACGAGATACTCGAAGCGCTTTTCTGCGTTGGGTTTGGTAAAAAGATATGCATACAGTGGGCGTGAGCCATCTGGGTCCTGGTTCTTGACAAGAAGGTCGAAAATTTCAAGAATTTGACGGAGTGTAACGTTCGACATGGTCTCGCCTTGGGTTGTCTGTTTCAAAATGTTAGCGTACTCTTGATATAAAGCAGAGCCTGTTCTCACCTCAACAAGTTCGAGGCCAAGCTCATCGACCTGGAGTACCAAGTCATCATCCCCAGCAATCTCATTTTCAAGCTCAGTCCGAAGACCAGCAATCAACTTCTCCAGTGGCTCATCAAGAACCGAAGTATCGGCAAAGAAACCATGGGTGGTGGTGGAGAACATAGGAAATTCGTCTCCTTTATACTGTACCGTTATAGCAGGAAAGCCCTCATCTGTCTTCCCATTCGCATTTTCTTCAGTAGCTGAGTGATCCGCATGATCCGCATCAGTGGTTGCGTGTTCGTCATATGCATCTGCCACATGTTCCCCCACGTCATAATCGTGATCTTCAGGTTCTTCGACAGCTTCAGTTGTTTCATCAGGTACCCCGGATGCCAAAGTAGTGGTTTCTTCATGACTTTTCGCGTCCTCTCCATTGTGTATTTTGTCGTTGTCATCGGATGCGTCGGTATTCTCATCTTTATTCTCATCTGCCTTCGCATCCTCGGCTTCAGCTTCACCAGTCGCAACCTCATAATCGAGCTCTGCTTCTTCTTCCTCCTTTGGATCGCGAGGCTCATTTTGATCATTGTGGCTTGATATGTTATTCTCGTCTCCGATGTGATCGGATAGCTCTTGTCCAGTTGCAGTAACATCATTCTCAGGTTCGTGGTCATCTTGCTCTTCAGCGGCACCGGCTGCTCTATTTAGATCAGACCTTGTTGCACGGCTTGCGGCAGCTGTTTCCTCATCTTGATGCGAGTCTTCTGGTTGTGCATTATCCTCAAATTCATAATCAATCTCGTGTGCAGATGCGTGATCATCAGACACCGCATCGCCACGAACGATTATTTCATCCAAAATGTCTCCGGTCTCTTCGCTTTTCGGCACGTCTTCGTCGGGTGGCTGAGCTGTTTGTATCGATCCCTGAGTCCCAAGCTTAGTAGCCTCGGTCACTTCATAATCCGCATGTTCGGGACTGTTTGCTGTATCCTCGACATCATGTAGGTCGAAGTCCACATCCTCGCCCGTGACACCGTTCGTCTCGTAGGCTTCGTGATTCACAGCGTCCTCATCTTCTTGCATTTCTCTATCCATGCCCTCCAAGTTGTCATCGTTCTTTTGCAGTTCATGATCAGAATCAACCATGTCGGTATCGAAGTCGATGAGATCGTCCTCAATTTTACAGTCCAAGATTGGCTTGGCCATATCAATGTCCATTTCGATCTCCGTCATGTCTTAGGATTTTGTTTGGATTCTTTCCAGCCGGTGCTTCAGATCGATTTGAGTGGAGGAGATTTGCTGTGTTGAGGGATCGAGTGCTCAACGCGTTGAAAGCAGAGAGAATTTATGTGTTGGGGGAAATATGCGTGCCCAAGGGCAACAGTTTGCGCGCGTCGGGATGAAATCGTAGACGCGGTGGTTTGAATCAAACACACAAAGACCAAGCTTGGCTAGAAATGTAATTTAGGCTGGTATGCGACATTTGATCTGGGTTGGTGAGATTGTGTTTGATAAAAACGAAGAACGCCTAGGCGCGCCGTTCTTATAGTGCTGGAGTTTTTGCTTTGGCTTGTCCGTGAAAGAAAAAGGCAAGATAGGGAGCCTTTGTTCAGGTTGGAGGTTGAAGTTGAGGAGAGGATATGGACTAGGCAGGCAAGCTCTCTAAGAATGAATTTCGTTGGTGATTAAGCAGTGGGACCCAGAAAGGCTGAGGTGAGATGAGTGTCAGGGAGGTAAGAGGCTGGGCGCTTACCTCAAAAGAGCTAGCGTGGGGTAGCTGGCTGCTAGGCCGTGCTGTTCTTTCCCTTCCACTTCGTACTGTAGCAGCAGCTCCTGGCTTCCAGGTGGCCGTAAGAGGGGTACGTACCTCTTCAGGCTCCTGCACCTCCCACCGACTTGAATATTGGCCCGCTCTATCTAACATCCAGGGGACGAGCATTCAACAACTTGCAACTCTCATCGCAATCAACAAACATCTGCTCGAAATAGTCCGCCAAGATGGTGCGCAACATCTACCACTATCACCCCTGCTTACATCATGTACTCATGCTTCCTAGGTCGTCCTTGCGGCTTCGATTTGCACCCGTGGAGGGAAAGCTGTCCTCTCGAGACAGTTTCGAGAGATGCCACGATCGCGCATAGAAGCCCTCCTCGCTTCGTTTCCCAAACTTGCCGATAGCGGTACGCAGCACACGACCGTCGAGCAAGATAACGTCCGATTCGTTTACCAGCCCCTCGACGAGCTCTACATGGTTCTCATCACCAATCGACAGTCCAACATTCTCCAGGACATCGACTCCCTGCACCTGTTTGCCCAGGTAGTTACCAGCACATGCAAGAGCCTCGACGAGCGCGAAATCCTCAAGAATGCCTACGAATTGCTCAGTGCTTTTGACGAGCTTGTCACTCTCGGCTACCGTGAGAACTTGGCCATTAGCCAAATCAAGACCTTCCTTGACATGGAGAGTCATGAGGAGCGCATCCAAGAGATCATCGCAAGGGTAAGAAGTTCCATTGGGATCTCCTTCACAGAAATAAACTTATACCTCCATAGAACAAAGAGTTGGAGGCCACCGAGGAGCGGAAACGAAAGGCGAAACAGCTCGAGATGCAGCGCAAGGATGCTGCTCGCAGTGGTCGCGGAGCCATGGGTGGCATGGGCGGAATGGGCAGCAGCGGTGGTATGCCCAGAAGTCCTTCCTATCCCTCATACAACCCCCCTTCGCAATCCAATACCAGCACCTACGACTCATACGAGGCTGAGAAGAACAAGTCCTTCAGCAAGTAAGTGGCACTTATAGTGTTCTGGAATACAATTGGCTAACACCTTCGAGACCGTTGGCTCCTAAGGCCAAGGGTATGCAACTGGGTAAGAAGTCCAAGACAACTGACATGTTCGAGCGAGTACGAGGTGACATGGGAGGCGAAATCGACGATTCACCTCTTGTTGCCCCCGCACCCGTCCAGCATGCTGAAGCCGCCGAACCTCGCGTTTCGTCAACCCTTGATCGCGATGCTATCCACGTCACTATTTCAGAGACTATCTCGGCCAAGTTGTCTCGCGAGGGTGCTGTCAACTCCCTAGCTATCAGTGGTGATCTTGTTCTCCGCATCTCAGACCCTAGCCTGACAAAGATCAAGCTCGGCCTCCAAGCTGTTGCGTCGCATGGCGTACAGTTTCGTACACACCCCAACGTTGACCGAAATCTGTTCAACGGTTCCCAGATTATCCAGATGAGCAACACTGCGCGTGGCTTCCCGGTCAACAACGCTGTTGGTGTTCTGCGATGGAGGGCTTCTCCCAAGGTTGATGACGCCAGCGCATGCCCAATTACATTTACTGTCTGGATCAACAAGGAGGGGGCCAAGTACAACATAACGGTCGAGTACGAATTGACCGGTAGCGGTGCTCTGAACGATGTCAGTGTCGTTATTCCCTATGCAGGTAGCGAGCCTGTTGTTTCAAGCTTCGATGCTACCTATGATGTGTCTGGCGATGCTCTCGAGTGGACAATTGGTAACGTGGATGAGGAGAACCCCAACGGCTCATTCGAGTTCGAGGCCGAGTCCGGTGACGAGAATGATTTCTTCCCTATGACGGTTCGCTTCAACAAGAGCACGCCATACATTGACGTTGACGTAAGTCCCTATACCGACCTGCATACTTGAGTACATGCTAACCATTTCATAGGTTCACTCCGCGTCTCTCTTGGAAGAAGAAGAGGAAGTGACATTTTCCAAGGAGATCAAGTCTCACGCAGACAGCTTTTTGGTAGAATAGACGGAACCCAAAAGTCTTTCGGTTTAGGAACAGCTTCTGGGCGAATTTACTCTATAAAAGGATAGGGATATGTATTTGAGTAGAGCTGGAGATAGGCATTAGTAGGAGTGTCTTGGCGGTTTAGAACCTAATGGCGCAACGACAATTGATGTTTCGTGTTTTGGTCATTTTGTTGATATGTGGCCGTTGTTCGTCATTATTGATTGACACGAAATCAGCTTCCATACAGATAATTATTGCGCACGCCATAGTGAATGTTGTTGGGGAGTTGAAATGCAGAATCGAGGTATTTATATTCATCGGCTTTGTTATCACATCCTCAATGTTTTTTTTTTCTCTTTGCATATTTAATGAGTACCTAAGTATGTATTTCGCTCTCGTCTGATCTGGCTGTGCTTTTACTTCTATTCTCAAGAGCAATATCATGCCTGAGCTGTATAGTGCGAGTTACTCGCTGATGCACGGTCCATACTCACTAAATCCTCCCTGTGGGCTTGTTGTTGCTCAGTCACAACTTGCATACAACATTGCACTCTCCAAGCAACACGAAAAGTGATAGTTTACAGCTCATAGGGATGTTGGAAGGCCTCTGAAAGTACTCTCATGGGCTGTGTCAACGCCACAGATCAACATGGCGCAGCGAAACCAACTTACGCCCTTCAGCGCGACTGAGTATCAAGACAGGGCACCTGATGGCTACCCTGTGAGCTGCCCGACTCTAGATCTCTCAGCAACTTGGGACCCAGTGGACAAGAATATACTTGTGCATAGACCTCCTGGTCAAGTTGTTTCCAAGATCCACCAGGTTGGTGCGCCGGGCCAAAAAGCACCAGATGCGCAGGCAGTTACTTGGAGGTCTGATGGTCAGTAAGCAAATATTCCATGATCGAGAAAACTACTCATTTAATCATGGTAGGCCAATTCCTTGCAGTCGGATGGAGTGACGGCTTTGTGCGATTAATGGGGCTCGAGAACAACAAGGCAGCTCATCATATCAAAGTTGGCGAATCTCCAGGGAGCAAGATCACGCACATTGGATGGGCGAGTAGCAGTATTGCTGGGAAGAGCTCCAGCGCCGTATCCCAAGCTCTGAGGGATGGCCTCGGTGAAGATTCAACGCGCAATGGAGATGGACTTCCGCTAGATCTTCCACGTGAACTGACTTTCCTCGAGGTTGACACAGCATTACCCAAGATCAGCCCTCTTCCCAGCAGTAGTGCCGGCTCAGGGTATGTTTTCAGCTTCCACGGTCGAGCCCAGCATACTAATGATTCTTCACAGAGAAGATGCTTTGGTTTTCACGTTGAGAACCGGTATAGACTTTCTCTTCCAGCCCCCGAAGCCAGAGGAGTATGATCAAGTCAGCGTTATGATTATCGGAACCAGCGATGGTCAACTTCAGCTGAGCATATACGATTCGTTCATCATTGGCAGCTTTCAATGCCCTCAGATTAATCCATCAAGCTCACAGCTAATTCTTCATGCATCGCACCCACATGTATCAACCCAGGCTTTACTAGTTGCAGACAAAACAGAAGAGCCAGAAGAAGTGCACCTGGTGCCTATCGACCTTCCCTTCATCTCATCCCACCCTATCAACCTTTCTCTCCTCGCCTCCAAGCTAACCACTCTCCAAAAGCTATTGAGATATCTGAAGCAAGCACAACTTCATATGCAGGTCGAATGGCGAAACACGCGCGAGCTCCCCACAAGATTTCTGCGAAGTATTGAAGGCGATCTCGAAAATCTCGAGACTGGGCCACGAAGTATTGTCCCTGCTCTTTACCATTTGGCAGTGACAGGTCACGCCTTCAAGCCTGTACGCGAGTGGTTGGTTGAAAGTCTGGCAGAACGAGTAAGTGACTTGGGAATACAGGCTTCTCGTGACATTGGCTAAGCTTTGCAGGGCCATAAACGATGGGATAAAGCAGTAGTCTCCGGCTTGGAGGGCCTCAGAAATTTAGTCCACGAGAACTTCCTCCCAGCTCTTGATCGCTGTGCAATCATCCTAAGCAGGCTACGAGGCTTGGCTCAATTTCATGACACCCGAGATGACATCGGCTTCACTCTCCAGCAAACTAGTCGCTTGATGGATATTGTCCAATGTCTCCAACTCATCGGTCACAAAGTATTGATCAACGTGATGGACGAACTTGATAGCTTCACCGCCTTCTCAACATGGCTTCGCTTCCAAATCGACCGGCTTGCCTCTTCTAGCTCCGCGAGCGAGGAACTCACGGAAAAGGAGGCAACCATGGACATTGCAAAGGTTCTGAGCTACATTGAGAATTATCTCATCGATAGCCCGCTTAGGCTGTTCTTTGACGAAATGACCAGAGAAGATTATGAAGCAGACTGGGCACACATAGAAGGTGGTCCGACTCTGCTTCATGTCCTTGATCAGGCGTTGGGAAAGTGGGAGAACGGCCAGCCCAGCATGAAAGCTCTCCCACGTGTCGAATTTCTCGTATCATATGCCACGACCTGGGCGAATCGTACATTCAAGGGCATTGCAGAGGCAAAGAAGCGTAGCGTTCGACTTGGAAACCCAATTAGACTCTCAGCTGGTCGTGTGGTGTCACATAGAGATATGAGGATGAGCAAGTCAAAGAGCAAGGTGCTTGAACTCCTTTATACGACTCATCTGTTTACTGACATGGAATTAGGAAACAAATGTGGTTACTGTTTTAGCATCTAAAGAGGCTAAAAGCGAAGGTGAGGCGAGCCCTGTTGGATGACCTGAAGAGCTATTCTTGCTAACAGATTGAAGTTCAAATATTCTCCGTCGGCATCGATATTATCAATGGCATCAGTACCAACAGGCGACCAAAGAGTTGTCGTATCGATCTTGGCCCACGTACATTGATTGACTTGAAGTTCCTCAACGATGAGACACTTGTCATATTAAGTAACTGTCAAGGTGAGCTAATATGAAGTTCCTTTATGCAACATGTATGATGCTAATGTTGCAAAAAGATACCGGGCCGCAAGTTATTTGCGTACCTATCCGAGCAGCAAGGCTTACATATGCCGTATATGATCCCAACAGGCTTAGTGAGACGCCTTGCGTATCAGTTGATGGATTTACGGCCTACTCTTTTCCTGAGAAGTCAGTGTCTAGGCCATTGCGTATGGAGGTTAACGACAGGAATAATGTCAGGGGCGACATGCCCCAGAGAGTCTGCGTTCTCGAGAGTAATCGCACCACTATCAAAACATTTACTTTTCCGTAGCTCAAGCTGTCACGCGGTTCACTTCGATTAAAAACAAGGTAGAAATGGGAGAGCTTCGAAGGGAATCCGAACCCGGCGTCATGGATTCTCAAAAACAGGTGTTGACAAGGACGCTAGCTTAAATAATTTACAAGGTAGAACAGAAATATGAAGTGCCTCCCCCTTTCACTCATGGTAGTCGAGTTACTGCTGCCGAGGCTTAGTGATGTTGAAGAACTCGGTTAATCCCTCAACAACGGCCTCGACATTCATGTTGACCAGGGGCATGCTATCGTACGAGTCCTCCTTCATAATAGCAACAAGGGCCAAGTAACGATCCACCTCACGCAGCATGATGGGCTTGTTTCCGTCGTGTAAGACAAGACAGCTTTCTGCAGTGTTGCAGCCAATCTGTTTATCGATAGGCGCGCTCCAAGGTTCACCCTCCAAACGACGACGCCCTTCATCACTGCGCTGCCACGTGCCATAGACCTCAGTTATATCAATGATGACATCAATGTAATCACTGCAGATCTCGTAGCTCGCCATATCAGCAGTTGCGCTGTCAGTGGCGATATAGATTTTTGTGAGCACATCAAAGAGATATGCCTTCTCGAAACGGCACGTACGGCAGAGGTTGGTAAGCATGGATTCCAGGGTTCCGAGGCGAGGAATGAGCTTCTGGATAACCTTGCTGAAAGCCTCGAAAATAGAATGGTTGTAAATGGAGGTCAGGTGGAAGGTGACAGGGGCGTTCTCAAAGCCGTGGTCTGACAATTCATCTTGGATACGGATGGTGATGTCGCGCTGAATATCGAGCTTGTAGTCATCTGAGAGGCCGTCAACCTTGTGGATGAAAACCTCAATATTGATGTTGGGGTATGTTCGCTGAAGAAAAAGGATCGTGGTATTGAGGCGCATGACTGCTTCAAGGTAGTCATCCTGGGCGTCGATGACCCAGATGAGGGCTCCAATCTCGCTGAAGATGGCCTCTATATCAAATCCTGGGTTCTCAAAGACGTCGATCTGGCCTGGGAAGTCCCAGACTTGGAAATCCATGAATGACCTATGCAATTATGAGTTTATGGTTACCACGGCCAGAGTATTGGTAGCACTAACGCCATGGAGTCCTTTTGGATTCTAGCCGTTGATTCAAGGAATAGAGTCTCGTTCGGGGGCAGCTTGTGGAAGACTACACTCGAGATGGATGACTTTCCGCTCCTATGACATACTATTAGCTGATGTCTACTCTCTTCTCCCGCGCATATCATACCTTCGTTGACCCATAAGTAATAAACGCGGCTTCCCCTTAGGAGCTGCGCCAACAGAATTGGGTCCGGGGGCGGCAGGTTTTTGTGCATCCTTTTTAGATGTCGGAGCTCCGCTAATTGACTGTTCAAAAAGACGTTGAAGATTTAGCTGGGCTGGACTTGTTCCGCTGGCAGATGTATCATCTGCCTCATCAAAGGAGCGCGGAAGATTGTAAATTGGAGGACTGAGTGACATTTTGGGCTTGTGCGATGGCAATGGAGAGGGGGTAGTTTGGTGTTGAGGGTATTGGGTAATGGTTATGGGTTCTTGGGTTTGAGTGAAACTGGATATCGGGTTTGCTCATGTCACTTGATATACAGCAACACCATCCTGAGGATTCCTCTCCTTTTATTGTCCCCTTTCGTTGTGTCGAATCGAGATGGCGAGCTATCAGTGGTTGATATAAAGGGCCCTGACGGACAGGGACATGAAATACCCGCCAACTGGCAGCACCTGATACATTGGAGCAAAAGGATCCCATCCATTGCCTTATCAGGCGAACTGAAGGCACAGGAGGCTCCAGCTGGCGGGATTGGACGTGATGAGGCTTCAGCGGTCTTTAAACCCCAACTCGTACTCATACCTGCAGGTCAGCGTGGCTCGTATAGAGCCTCGCCTCACCACGCCTCGCGTTGTATAAGAGACGCGTATCCTCCCACTTGAGGTGACACAGACTCCTCTACACAACAGCGGCCCAGCCAAGCGAGTGTCCGTCGAATCAGGGCGTCCAGAGTGCTGCCAGGACGCTGATGCTGTAATTTTGTGGCCAGCGCCACTACCGAGTACCAATCTTTACCTCGATGGAGGCCAGGGCTTGGTGACATATTGCGGGAGCTGACAGGATGAGAGGGGACCTTGGAGGTGATAGCATTGTTGCGCTGTGCTGTGCTGTGCCGTGCTTTGTTGCATCGTGTTGCATTGGTCACACGAGGGGTCAAGCGCACACTTCAGCGTCGAGACAAGAGAGAAAAAGAAAGGCATGGGAAATCAGGCGCAACAAGCACTAGTATCTTACCTCCATTTTGCTTAGAGCCCAGGTCGAGCTATCCTGTGCTACACGATAACTCCCGTCCTAGTGGTCAACTCTCCGAGGCTGGGTTGGTCCAAATGTAGGACTGAGAGCAAGGCTGTGAATGAGGCTGAGAAAGTCAATTGCTAGGCTCAGTGATTGATCAGTGAGCGAGCGTATCGGCGGCAAAGGTTGATTGCTTCGGTGTTTGATTGGTAGATGCGTATACGATGCGACGGAGGACAATAGCCGATTAAAACGAGAAATACATGGACGTTCTATAGGTAATGGATGATTTATGCGTCTCCAGGTGCAGGTTGTAGCTTGTGTGTATGGTCTTGAAATTGTCACTTGGAGGTGGTTGGAGCAATGACTGCCCGCTCAAGCAGCAGCTGATAGCGCTGAAACCCCCCGCAATCCACTAAACGAAGGTCCCCAACGACCTCGGGTGGTTTTCTATCAGGCCTGGATGTATCCTTATAGACTCATACCTAGGTACCTATATGAGTTTAAGATATGATACAATCACGTGCCAAAAGTCTGACAACACCAAAGCATCTACCCCGCTTCGGTCCGGTATTAGCAAACAATGCAATTACTTCAACAACAAGAATTATATACTTAATGGCTTCTAAATAATGCAATTTTAGTACTAAAATAAGTGGAAATCGCTAAAGAAACCATAAATTTACTCCTGAGCAAAGGGCAGCTATGGTAGCGGAGATATATGCTGGCAAATTAATGAGATAGGTTGCAACTTCCTACTTAATGGATCCTGGGACTGTCTCCTGGACAGTTAAACGCTAGAAAGAGAACTACAATAATGTCTCTAGATTACATTCTAGGCATCTAAAGAAACTTAGCGCTTAAGAGATTATATCTATCTAGTTATTTATTAAAAGAAATTGCTTAATTACATAGAATAAGGTGTTATTAGAGCTTGGTGTTAAAGTGTTAGCCTAGATGCTACATCATCAGTTAGAGAGGTATTAGCGATGTAAATGGAGGTCAAAAAAGAGGATTAAACTGTTAAAAGATAATGCAAAAGCAAGGCTATAATATGCCTGTTTTTAGATTCATTGTATTGATGAATATATCCTTATAAATGGCCTTAAAATGATACCCTTCTTAATGCTGACTTTCTTACAGATCTGCTTTATTAATGAGGTTACGGTTTCCAATGCACTGAATAACCCTGATGGCTGGATCTTTTGCTGACCTGATGAGAAGTATTATATAGACCTAGTTAACGTCTAGCAGCATATTAAACTGACTATTTCCCTTATATTCTAGGGAGGAATTGCTTAAGATAAACAGTCATATCTCATACCAATGATAAGGGATAAGATAGCCAAAAAAGGAGGTTATTCTAGCTGGTCTTATTGTAAAGCCCTCACGGAAGGTCTCCTCCCTTTCCTTGATGAATTTGACCTATTTTAACAAGATAACGCCTGTATTTACACCGCTAAACCGTTGATAGATTGGCTGCTCCTCTATGGGATAAAACCCATTAATTGGCTGTCTCATTCCCCTGATTTAAACCCTATAGAACACGTATGGAAAGCTCTAAAAGCTAAGCTTCGATGGATGCATCCTGAATTCATTAGATTGAAGAACAATAAGGCAGATAGAGCTCAGTTGATTAGATGGTTGCAAGAGGCGTGGGCAGCCTTGCCTCCCTACCTGATTTTGAAGCTGACGACTTCCGTGAAAAATCGCCTTTGCGCTGTTATTTACGCACAGGGATGGTATATAAAATATTAAAGCGCTGGATTAGGGGAATTAATTGATATACATTTTATTAAATTTAATTAACTATTTGCGATGATATCGCTGAGTGTTTAATTGCTGTTGTAATGAGGGAGGTTGGCTGTAGGGCTGGTGTTGTTAGACTTTTGTCCTATAATTTTAGGTAGTAATATGGTTATTATTTTTTTAAGTTTACATATTAGCCTTAAAAGGTATTTAAGTATCTTTAAAGTTTATTATAGTTTAAATATTACTTACCTTCTAAGCAGTAAAGCTTTATTAAGTTAATATTATTAAGTTAATTACTTTAATTATAGCTTAAACCTAACTGCATTTAAGCTAGCTAGAGAGCTTTACTCTTTAGCTAGGCTAGATCTTCCTTTTATAATTTACTTTAAATATCTATTAATTTATATTATAGTTTAATTATTTAATATACTTTAATAATAAGTTATTTAATTTAACTTTTCTTTTAATTATAATTACTAATAATATTATAACTAAATTATTATAATACTTATTATTAAAAAAAGCTTATAGTTTAATTCTAATAAGCTTAATCTTAATAAGTCTTATTTAATAAAAAGACTTAATATAATTAAAAATATAATTAATTAAGCTATTAGTAGTAATAACTATTATAAGCTATATAATAAAATAATAAAGATTTTATAAGCTTAAAAATATATAGATAATATTAACTATATTAAGTAAGTAGCTTTTAGTTATAAAGTCTTTAAAGTTATATAGCTTTATTATAAGCTAATTAAAAGAGACTTTCTTAATATTAAAATAAAAGCACTTAATATACTTAAAGAGAAGTTACTTAAAGAAATAAATTTAAAAGCTAAGAAAATAGAATTTATTATAACTATTTATAGTAACTTATATAATAAGTAGCTTAAAGCTATTAAGTAATAGGCTAAAAGAGTAATAAAAATTACTTTATAATAAAGATTAAGTTAATTATAATCTTAAACTATAAAAGTGTAATATAAAATAAATAAGAGAGAGGTAATTATAGGGTTTTAAAGGGAAAATATATTAAGTTTTATATAGGTTTAGAAGCTTAAAGTTAAAGACTTAAAGTTATAATATTAGTATTAATAGTAATAGAAAGTAGAATTAATTATATTATATAGTATATAATTAATTTATAATTATAAAGACTAGCTAAATATTAATATACTATTAGTATAAATAGAGAAGGTAATATAATTATATATTATTATATCTTTATTAAATTACTATTAATACTACTGTTTATTGCCTTAGTATTAGTTATTATTTTATAGGGTAAATATACTTAGTTAGGTAAATTCTATTTAATTAACTATAGCCTTATTTTACCTGCTAAAAGACTCTTTAACTTTTAGTTATAAACTCTTTCTTATATATAGAATTTTTTTTATTTTATATAATTAACTTTATAGAATTTTCTAGGTAATTCTATTATATATAAACTCTAAATACTACTTATAAAAAGCCTACCTAAAGGTTAATATAAATTACAGTTATAAGATTAATAATAGTTATAATCTATAAGCTATACTTACTCCTTAAGTTAATAATTTAATTATCTATTTTATAGCCTTAACTTAGTAACTACTAATAAATAGGATCTAGGTATTCTAATAACAGCTATAAAAGTATTAACTATAAAGTCTCTAGCTAGACTAAAATCTTAATAAACTTAATTAATAAGGTTACCTTTAGGCTATAGCATCTTAAGTAACTCTAATTATAATAAATATATTGCCTAACTAGTTAAAGAGCTATAAAAAGCTTAACTAATAGGGTCTATAACTCCCCTATAACTTTAACCTTTCTTAATCTATTTATCCCTTAAAGTTATCTTAATAATTATAAAATTATTAAGAACTAACTAAGCCTAAGTTATTTATAAGTTCTCTACCCTAACTACTTTATTTAATTAATAATACTAACCTTAATTATAATTAAGATATTAAACCTAGATAACTCCTAACTAGAAAACATCTACTAATAGTATATATAACTTCTCCTAGCTAGCTATAATAACTACTAAATAGTTTATAATAAAGATATTATATTTCTTTAGCAGATAGCTAATATAGCTAGAAAAGAGCTATAAGAGGAAGCTAGGCAGGTATTAGCAATTAGCTATAGTTATTAGATAGATAACTAACTACTTAGCTTAGTTATCTTTAAGTATAATATCTTTTGCTACTTACTTAAGAACTCTAATTATAATAGGTAGCTTAAAGGAGAGATATAGTATTTAAGAGATATTTACTTTCTAGGTAAAATAAAATAGTACCTTTATTAATTAAAGATTAATTAGTTCTACTATTAGATTATAAGTATTATTATACTTATATAATATCTTCTTATTAATCTATAAATAAGAGACTATTATAAGTAGTATTTAGAGTTTATATATAATAGAATTACTTAGAAAATTCTATAAAGTTAATTATATAAAATAAAAAAAATTCTATATATAAGAAAAGAGTTTTATTTAAAAGTTAAAAGAGTCCTTTAGTAGGTAAAATAAGCTATAGTTAATTAAATAGAATTTACTTAATTAAGCATATTTACCCTATAAAATGATAATTAATGCTAAGGTAATAAATAGTAGTATTAATAGTAATTTAATAAAGTTAATTATCTATTATTAAACTTAAGGTATTAGTATATTACTACTTAATTCTTAGAAATAACATTTTAATTTAATATTACCTTTAAATAGGGTTAAAATTAGAGTTTAAATAGTAGAGTATTTTATACTTAAAGATAATTAAGTTAAGTAACTAGATATTTATCTAATAATTATAAGTAACTATAAATACCTTCTTTACTAGCTTTTATACCTAGATCTTAGTGCTAAGAGTTATACCTTTAATAAGGTCTATAATCTTCTTATTATTAATTTCTAAGTTATAGCTAAGTAAAAGTAATATTTATATTGTAACGCTGGCCTGTAAGCTACTGTAATCCAGGGTGTTACAGGGGGGTTACAGCAGGTTATATAGTGTGAGCAGCACAATACTAGCTAACGGATTAGCTATTATTGCCTTATCTTTTAGTCTAACGGATTAGAATGCTGCCTAGTCGTAACATATATATTTAGTTAATTAATAGTTACTAGTTACTAGTTATTTAAGTTTAATATCTTAACTGTAATTAAAGTTAGTATTATTAATTAAATAAAGCAGTTAAGGTAAAGAACTTATAAATAAGTTTAGTTAGTTTCTTAATAATTTTATAATTATTAAGATAAGTATCTTTAAGGGATAGATAGATTAGAAAAGGTTAAAGTTATAGAGAAGTTATAGACTTAGCTAGGCTTTTTAAAGCTTTTTAGATAGTTAAGTAATATATTTATTATAATTAGAGTTACTTAAGATGCTATAGCCTAAAGGTAACCTTATTAATTAAGTTTATTAAGACTTTAATCTAGCTAGAGACTTTATTATTAATACTTCTATAGCTTATTAGAATACCTAGATCCTATTTATTAGTTATTACTGGGTTAAAGCTATAAAATATATTATTATATAACTGTGTGATAAGAACCTAGCTTCATTTCTTAACTGGGAGAGCGCCATCTTCTAGTATTTTCCTATAGAAACATCTAATGCAATCTGTAGTTGGCTACCCTGTACCGAAGCGATATTTGACTGAACAATTCCCTTCATATAATTCCTCACCAACAAAAGAGTGCTATCGACATTACAACCCTCTAATCACTGCTGGTGGCTAGTTAAATGTCTAGCTGGTAGGGATTCCTGCATTCGTTTCTTCTCATTCCGCCTCTCTCTCCGCCAAACGACTCGCCGACCTCGGAAACAGGGCATGAATGAAACTCTTCCTTCGCTTTAACATCTTTGTGTTATTTTTCTCGGTCTCGGCTTCGCTCTTCGCAGCCTTTCCGACAGTTTCTGTGTCATTGGACAATATGCCATTCGATGTGCTGGGATTTAATGCAGGTGCACTCTCTGATGCAGTCATCTTACTCTTAATTTCTCGAAATGCCTACTCACGTTGATCAAAACCAGCTCCTTCAACATATCAATACAAGGGACTCACCTTGCTAGATCTTCTCCTCGGAGCCCTGATCGAACCTCGACGTTCCGACATCGCTTGTGTCTCTTCTATTACTTCTGTAATATGTCCAGCAAGTGTGTTACCTCTCCACCCAGCGCAGTCTTCGGCGAGAGGAACGAATCTCAAGAACCCTTTAGATGGATGAATCCTCAGGGCCTGCTCCATGTGTCTCTGGAAGAGAGCAATGTTCCGTTTGTTCGTTGTCGTCTGAACGTCTCGAGCGAGAGCCTCGATTGTCATTGTATAGCAAGGATCAGAACCGCCACCAAACTGAATACATATCCCATGTTGGACTGTTATTACGATAGAAGATGCCGGGCGATTATATCGCAACGCGAGGTACTCGGATAGTTCAGTGATGAAGGTGAACTCATCTTCAATCTAGGTACATAGCTGAATGTTAGTAACATATTCTCCAGTGCCATGCAGCGCGCCAACTTGCAATGACGTTGGTCTTGATTTCTACCAGCACAGGAGACTCATTTCGTATTCGATCACCGGGGTCTTGCGTATGCTTTGATCCAAATGCTTCCTCGAAGAAGTCACTTCGTTTTCTGGTAAGTATCGGTAATGATTGCTTTCTCGTCACATTGGCAGCATCCCCAGAGACAATCTGCTCTACATCTCTCGAGAGTCGTTGATCGCTCTCCAGAACAGGATCGAGACTTGGCCTGCTGAGGCGAGGCTTGACTCTTCGCTCTCCCGGGAGTAGTCTTGGAGTTGGAGTTGGAGCTGGAGCTGGAGCTGGAGCTGATACAGGAGTTTCTTGTTTTTGCCGTGGTTTCGAATTCGGAGGCTTCGTAGAGGTGCGACTTGGGATATAAGGCAAAGCCATTGCCGGTGATAGATGCATGATGACAGCAGAAGCTTGCAGAGTCGGGATCACGACGTTGTAAAAGGGAATTTACGAGCGCATGAAAGGCATTGACTGCTCAGAGATGGCTTGGTTATTTGTTACACGTGAGATCTTCGTGCGCCCATACTTTGCGGTGATGTGCCATTTGTATCAAAAGAAATCAAATATTAAGCCAAGGAAACAGGTGTATATAATTATGAGCACAATCTGTATCACGTTCCGTAATCAAATACGCAGAAGGCTTACAGCAGGTGAACATAGAGACCACTTTATAGTAGTTCAATGTGAAGAAGATATATCGAGGCTGAATACAGTACACAATAAAGCGAGGCGTCTTTGTGCCGTAGCTGGTGTTACAAGGGCTGCAGGTTTCCCTACCTACGTTTCCCGCTCTGTTCTTGTATAAGTGAAACCCGTGTCACGCAATCACTATACACACAGTTGTGGGTTCAACAAGGACAGTTGATTGTAACTCACACTTCCTCTTGGCTCAGGCGAGGTCCGACGGGCATGAAAATCGATTCCGCCCGGTATAGAACATTCATAATCGGGGACTGATAACACAGTCAAGGTGTACGGTATACGGGTCCTTTTGTTACTACGCGAGGATGCATTGCGGCCTTACCTTCCGGGATAATGCTGATGAAACCAGAGCCTGACTGGGCTGTCTCGTGATGAGAAATGGCCTCTCAATGCTTGCCATCTCATCCTTCGATTCATGCCTTCTAGGCCTTGTCTAGCTTGTTTGAGTGATGCGGGTGCGGGTGTGAGTACGGATAATGGTGATCAATTGTGTGAAGGAATTCTCATGTTCATGTAGCCGCTCGGCTACCCTGGAGATGTAAGTTTGTACAGAGGTGGTCATCACGAAGCATGCCCAGGCGTTTAGGTGCAACGGATGGCTACCTTACATCGGTACCTACGTTTTCGTTTGTCTTGTAACTGATAAACATTACTCGTATTGTTCCTAATGATGGGCTGCAGCCACTCTGGACAATTTGCTATTTACCCCATTGTAATGCAAATAATTGCCCCTACGTCTGTCTTATCATATTTGACAGCACCGAGGAGACGGAACACCATAAGTTAGAGTTTCTGCTAATGGCTGCGAGGCATCAGGGGCTTCCAAACTGTCGGAATGTCTATAAGATTATCTATCAGACCTAGACTGACCTGGACTGGTCCACAGACCACCTACCAATTAACACATGCACGCGCTAGGCATGGCCGAGCTGTTGGTTCTGGTCCTGGCATTTGTCTCGGCGCGTGCATAGTAAAAAAGAAAAGAGAAAAGAGGGTTGATTAATATTCCAAATATGACCTATCGCAATCGAAACCACATCGAGCTTTGTTTTCAGCCCCAGCTCCAAATCCTCCCAAGAAAAACAGAAGAGACTAGACTAGACTATGTATGTACTACGTAGTATGTATGAATAGATGAATAATGAACCCATGTTTGATGGGTTCCAATAGTCTCAAGCCCCCCTTGGGCTGATTATAACACCCCACAACTAATTCCGATCCTTTGACAATTCCATCGACCCAACTCGACTGGTATCTGGCGATCAGACCTGATATCCCAATGATCTGAACCCAGGCCCAAGGCCGTGGGACTCTCACATATTGGCTCCAATCCCAATCTCGATATCAAATTCAAGACAGGGCAGGGCTTCCTGCTTTACGGCTTGGTCCACGAGCGCCCAAGTCGAAGCGTTTCTCTAGGGTGAACTGATACGCCGCCAACCCCAGAATTATAGCTTCGACGGGAACTAGCATGACAGAGAGCGCTACACCGGCCCGGCTCTGTTTGCAGAGTGTGCCGAAGTGAGGCTGCACGTTCATGGTCACGTCCTTCCAGCGACATGTCCAGCTCTGGAGTGAATCGTTAGTGGTAGAGGCATTCACCTCGTAGAAGAATGACATGGCGATGATGGCGGCGATCAGGGCGATGGCAGGGGGCACAAATGTGATTGCTGCCTTGACTGCAGCGTTTCTGCGGGCCTTATTTGCATCATGACCGTTAGTTTTAGAACCAAAAAGCAAATATAACAGGAAGAGACTGGGGGTCGCCTTACAGTCGGAAGCTTGCCGGCGGTCAACGAGACAAGATTGGCCACAATAACCAGGGCACTACCGACTACCAGAGCCACGGTAGGGCGCATATCGAAGTTGGCAGGCCATAGTTGAAGCAACCAATCTTCCGGGACATAGGTAGCATGGAAAACAGCGAGGGCATCCGCCGAAACACCAAGGATTGTCAAGCCAGCTGCGAGACCGAGGACTGTGAGGCCCAGTCTAGCGCTGTCGACCAAGCGATAGATACGGAAGCTGGGATTGGTTCTAACCGACTCAACGTCTGCTTCGAAGTTGGACGCTGAGATCTCTGTCTTGGTACCGATGGACATGTTTCTGCTGGAAGACTCCATTCTGAGGATAGACCGAATATATGTATATTGACCAGAGAGGGATCACGAGGAACAAGACTAACGGAAAGTTCAAAACCCCAAGACCGGCTGGAGAGAAAAGGAAAAGAAAAAGGAAGAGGCAAAGGAACCAAGCGTGGATACGAAAGAGCTTTGAATTGATATTGAATTAGATCATGGGGATTTGCAACATAGATATACGAGATTGATCACAGCTTAACAAGATCCGTTAACCTTAAGCGACGAACACCCATCACAATAACAGTCAACAGACCAACCATACGAAGCGGATCAGGGTGATAGTTGGAAGCGCCTATGCAAGAATTGCAGCATAGGCGCGCTGGTTGGTGTTTGGTGTGAGAGATTGACATCGAATGCTGGGCTAGGATTGGCCGAACCTCTAACCGTAAGAGTTGAGCGTGTTGCCTCGAGCGCTTAGACAAAGATTGAGCCACTCAGAGACAAGCATTATTCCCCGAGATGGAAGATGGTTGTCACCAAGATCTATTTTGGGGTCCGTGTCAAACCGTTGGCGTGAGCGGTTATGTACGTTGATAGTATGTAGTAACTAGTTGGGACAAGAAGGCTGCAGGAACGGTCGGCCAGTGGTCATTGAGCTTATCCATCTATCAATCATTCCATTGAGAGTCAAGCAAGATACCTCATTCAATCCCCTCCCAAATCACGGTCACATGATTGATCACCTGACCAGTCTAGAGAGACGCCACAGCCCACGCCACGCCACACCTCCCGTTCTCCACCTCGTCCTGACAGCTTTCAACTTTCAAACGCCCCGAAGTGGATCCCGAAAATATTCGGGGCTAGACTTGGCATCGCGCTCCGAAAAAGTCAAGATGAATCAAAGTCTTCGATGTAACATTTCTTTTCAGCTTGCGGATACGGATACCGTTCCAAACCTTTATTACAAGCGGACCAGGGGAAACTTAGTCTTCGGAAACCGTTAAACTGGTCGGTCGGTCCGCTACTTGTCGGAAATGAAACCTGCTGACTGGTTTGCTTTTGCCTGTTAATACGGATACACGCCTGCCACTCAGTCTTGCTTCGCAATCGAGGCTGACCGGTCCGTGATGTTTTAATATCGAACTGCTTCACAGTTACATAACATCCATCCTCGAACTGCCGGGCAGATCGATGCGGCCTGACCATCATCGTTCGTATGTACTGCACAAAATCCTTGCGGCACAGCACAAGGATACAGACAGCCCAGCCCAGCCCAGAGCTATACTCTTCCAGAATGTCTATCTATGCGTTAGGTAATCATCGCCGTTTCACGATCGATGGCTGCACTGAAGAGACAATGAACGAACTCGTCCTGAATGATGTCGATATCGTGACACAAAGGCTGATGTTGACGTTGGCATGCGCCAAGATGCTCCCTCAAGCCTCAAGGCTCAACCCCCTCTAGCCCCTCCTCTATCAACAAGACCTTCTCTGGCGCTGTGAGGCGTCGCGGATGATCGACAGTAGCGTTCTCGCCGGTTGCGGTTAGGACGCCAGGACCAACAAGTGCCCGTCCTTTGCATCCATGCAAGCCGCTCCTTAGACGAGTCAATCAGAGTGGGCAATGCAGGGGAAGGGCCTGACATGATCCCTAACGTTCAGTAATCCAAAATGCGCTACCCTTGACATCCTGACATCCTCACAAACTTAGATCTCAGAGCTGAGACAGAGACCAGCATAGAACCTTCACCTCTTGAGTACGATGCGTACATGTCATTGGCGGACTGCGAAGACTCAACTGAAAGATCCCAGCCCTTGTCTTGAGAACATTAAAATACTCATCAGCAGTTGTTAATCACCTCCCAGTGGATTGGATATGGTAGGTTGTCTTCGAAAGCCCCGCCGTCGTCTTTGGGCTCAAGACAGCTGAGTACTAGGAAGAGATGGTGGACTACATGAATTCTACTTGTCGTTATGCCGACGGCAGTATGACATCTGCTGCTGGGACTATGAACCTAATGCAATCTTTATGTCCTGCAGCTACTTAGCGCACCTCATTTCTGGGGCATGATTGGAACAGAAATGACAGTTCGACAACAGATGCAATGCATCAAAGAGCTGAGGCTACTGCAAGACCCTTCGGCAGCCCACATAACTAAAGAGCATGTCTGGCACTTTCAAGTTTCAACGATGGCTAAATTAATTAGAGCCGGCCAAACTACCCTACGATGTGCTAGCAATGCTATGATAGTCACCTGGGATCAAGAACTTGGCTTTGTATGTATGTACATACGCATGTACATTACAGCAAGGGCCATACGTACATACAGCCTTGGCCCTTGCGACCGGGAACCATGAACGGCATGTGGATATAAACTACACAACCGTCACTTTGATGTCCCACACCGGAGAGCGCGATGAGGACGAGAACAGACAAAGAGGCGTTATCTGTGGATCAAGACACCCCTTGGGGGGAGTGTGTTTCGAACCTCCTCCTTGAAGGAGGAAACAAGAGATCAAGACAATAAAGACGCCTTGTCTAGATCAGAGTATCATCAAATGACATGAGACACGACATGAGAGATTGTTGATATCTTGGATGGGATTGGTAACTAAAGGGAGCAGGTATCGTCGGTGTCAGTGTCAGTGTCAAAGCCTAGTATTGGATATGGGTTCTGAGGGTTTGTGGCCCCTCCTTGTCATGCGTCGGATCAACGGCCATCCGCAAGTCAATAAGGGTACTACTCAACATTCGGACCAATCGCATCATGGTGTGGGCGGACTGAAAGCCATGACAGGGACCCATGATATGACCCATGTCCCTAGAGAAGAAATGACAAGTCCAATCCTGGGGGAATGTCTAGCTGGAAATGTTCCGGAGTCGATTGCAGCCGCCTATTGGTCAAGAAATCTACGCATGTTTCCAGGCCTTGGCTTGGTAGGGCCCTTCGCAAAAGGAACAGGAAACACAGTCTGAAAGGGGAATAAACGCTTGCGGAGTTTCGAGATATCTATCACCGGCCATTTTCCTCCGTGATGGCCAAGTTCCTGGGCTCATTTCACTAGCAAGATTGCCTGCTTCTAATCCGTCCTCAGGCTCTTTTGTATTCCGTCTCTGTCATGTGCGGCTCATGCGAGACACGGGAACGGGGTAACACTGGAGTTGCAGCCATCAAATCAGTCAAAACACCATTTGTGGCCGCCTTGAATGCGGCATAGCACTCAACTTTGAGTAAAGACTCAAGTCAACCAGCGCCTCTATGATCCGTATTCCATCAGATCAGAGACGTGATTGCTCAAGGGCCTGATCCTAGGCTTGGAACGGCTTAACTTGAGCTGCTGGTGAATGTGATGTGATGTTGCTTGTGCAGCCTGTGCTTCATCTTGGCCTGCAAATAATGCCAGTTAGCCCACACTACACTACACTTCAATGCACCCCCGGCTCTCCGGACCCGAGCAGTCGGTTCTGTCCGTGATGTGCCTGGGCTGGGCTGGGCTGCTCTCGGGGTGGCATCGGGCTGGCAGACAGAAAGGTCTGTCCTCCTGCTGTGGTCTGTCAGGTCAGGCTGAGGGGAATGGAAGCTGCCGAAGGGGGGTGCATGGATATGGAGAAGTGTTTCCGGGAATATGAGCGAGGGCGTTTTGCAGTTTCCGGGCTGTCAAGTGAGTGCGCTTCATCCCTTTTTCTTGTCTTCCTTTCTGACTGCTCAAGTCGAGGTGGAAAAAAAAAGTCGTCTCTTGCACAAGCCTCGAACGCAACTGGGGGTTCCTCTCCCGGCAACTTACACGCAACTTAACTTAGCCTAGAATCTTCGGACTTTGGTATCTTTTCCGTGACTGGGGGGCTGGGTCCATTGGTCCATTGGTCCATGACCCACAGATGCTCTTAGGCTTGAGCCTTTGCCGACAGGTACGGATACAGTGAGTGAAAATCACAGTGGGAGCTTTGCTCTGGGGGGGCATTCTCTCATTGTTGATTAACAAGGATCATCAACGATGTGTCCCTGGGTATGTATGTATGTATGTCTATGTGTGTCTGTATGAATAAGTTTGGGCCTGTCAAGGGTATGAACATGACAAGGGCATCAACAACTTGACATGGACATGGATCCTACGGTAAGAGGAGAGAGACTGGACCTTTATTAACCTAGTCGACTTTTAGTGAGGACCAAATGATTTAGGCATGGATGGGATGGGTATGGGTATGGGCGTGTGATGGTAAATTGGACAAGACACTCCCTCTCTCCCAGTCCCTCTATCGTCATTCACTCAACTTACCTTACCTATTCATCTTGTCTTGTCTTGTCTTGTCTCCCATTGTTTGTTATATTTATTATCCTTCACCTGCCCCTCAGTGTTTACTTTGTCTTTTCGAGTCTGTATCGACTATCAGAACAGAGAAAGAAGAGTTTATTGTATTATTTGTTTTGTGTCTCTTTAACCTAACTATAGGCCTTTGGATTCTACTCAACTCTGCTCAACTCAAAAGTTCATCACCATCGACGTCTACTACTCCCGTCTCTACCACGACAATTGACCGTCTTGTGAACGTTGGTTCCGCAGCGCATTATCACCGCGCGTGTCGCCTGTGGTTTGCGATTCCAGCCACAATATTAGTTTCTGGCGCTCTTATCCTCAAACGTTTCTTGCAACATGTCTTCTCATGCAATGTATGCCCCGCCATCACCTACGCCTCGCACCTTTGTAAGTCAACCAACCCATTTCTTCCCTCCCTAAAACTTCACAACAAAAGATGCCCAATTCTAACACTAACATTCTCAGCACAACTTCGAGCAACTCCCCGCAGAATTACGTGTCAAGATCTGGAATTATAACCTTCCTCCTGCGCGCCTCGTGCCCATGCAATGCGGCTCCTCATGGTCTGGAGCCACTTCAGGCTCCTACTCATGGTCAGGATGTACTTCTCCAGCAACTATTCCCGCCAACCTCCACGTTTGCGCCGAGTCGCGCAGTGAAGCTCTCAAGTACTACGGACTCGGCTTTGGCTTTGCTCGTGGTCCTGGTCAGGTCTTCCTCGATCCCGATCGCGATATTCTCTACTTTGGACCTCGCGATGGTTACATGGCCGCAGACTCTCAGTTTCAAACATGCATGTCAATGTGCGATCCTGAAGAACTCGCTCTTGTGCGCCGCCTTGCTATCAACGATGCCCTATTTTGGGTTGACGCAACCTACCGCTCCATGACTGCCGCCAGTCTCACAGTCGAGTTGCTGCGTCGCATTCAGTCACGTATGCCGGGACTTGAGGAGCTTATATTCGTTCCTCGCGCAGAGGAAACACCAGAGTCTCTCTCCTACATAGAGCCAACCATGGTCTATGTCCGCATGGCCCAGCAGATTGAAGTCGCCATTCAAACTCTACAGCAACAGACTCCCGGCTGGACACCGCCCAGGTGGAGGATTCTACCACTGAGTGCTTTCCAAAGCGTCGGTGCTGCTTGAGAATAGACGTTCTTACTGAACAAGCTAATAAGATGCTTTTATGCATACCATAACTTAGCCACTGTGCACAAGAACCTGCAGAAAGCAGAGAGCGTGGGGGACGTTCAAAGGCTCAGGCTTCATTTCACCAATGAAAGACAAACGCTGAGCCTCTACGACACCCTCACCTCCAAGTGCCGCGCCCACCCACCCACCAACAGGAACAGGCTGGGTGAGGTTGTTTGAGAGAGACGCCATTATGGGCGTCATCAGTCGTTTTCACATGTGCCCAGCTCAGCTCGGCATCTCATCTGCTTATAGGCCAAGACAGCGACTGCTTTTACTTTATACCCATCCATGGTCATTTTCACATTTGGGACAAGTGCTTCAGGCGGGAAAAACAGCACCGCTAACCAATCCCACATTGTCTTCATTCTGGAAGTTGCATAGGATTTCATCATCGGTGTTGTGAACTATCAGGTCACAAAAGTGTCATTTGGAAAGGATCTAAGTTAGTTCACACAAGGGGGTCTTTGTGGGACCATATTTGGAAAGACTCGCGGCGTCATGCGTGTCAGACTTCAACGGTGGAAATCAATTCAAATACTGCCTGCATCAATGTTTTTGTGTTATAATATTCATACAAAAGCTATGCTACAGAACGATGAGGCAATCCAACGCCAGTCCAATAATGCATGTATATCAATCAACACATCTATCATGTCCTTCCACATTCGTGATTCGTTCATTCGTTGGTTTAGCACAGATACAATGCCTCCGTCTCTAAGTGCTAACTAATGCTTACTCGCAGCCTCTTCTGCGGTATCGTATACCCATCCGTATTCGGTGGTGGCGGCGACTCCTTCCGGTGCCGTATCGTGTTGCCGAGTGACGGCATGGTGTTGCGCAGTGTTACCCCGACACGGCCGGAACCCGTCTATTTTGCCTCGTCACCACCAGTGCCCATGCCGATGCCCTTCCGCCTGCCCCTAACAAGTGCCTCGAGTGCCTTTCCCATAGCCGGCAGATCGCCGAGCATTGTGATATGGCCGCGCTCGGTACAGACACGACCGCCGCGAGCGATAGAGTAGCCTTCCGGAAGCATGGCTTCCTTGGCCAAGACAACGCCATCGCCTGGTCGGAAGAGAAGATCGTCGTAGGCACCAGAATAGCATATACCCTCGCGACCAGTGACCTGTGCTGCGTACACCGTGGGAATACTTTTGCCGTACAACACAGCGTGAGGAGGATAGGCGTTGGCTTCCTGGTGCCTTGGCGAGTGGGCCAATTCTGAGCGAAACTTGCGAGTCGCTGCAAGTGTTCGGGTGAGATAATCCAAGTAACGCTTACGCTGCAGATCCGAAGGCTTTGATTCTTCCACATTTGCACCACTTCCATTGAGCTGGGGCGCGATAGGGTTGTGATCTCGGGCAGCCGCCGTTGGCGAAGGCGGCCATTTCTCGCTCTTACTGTCGGCGCGAGTCCGTAGAGAGTTTGGGAGGAAGGACGAGAAGGAAGATGACTGAGGACGGTTGCGAGGCGGCAAAGCCGGCTGCATACACGGGCTCAGATGCCACCTGATCCATTCCTGGGGATCGTAAAAGTCGATGGGATACTCTTCTCCCGTATTCTTATCCACAAAGCAAAAACCATCCTCAGGCAGAAAGACGAAGGACGTCCGCATGCTGAAATTGACGCTTGCTGTGAGAAGCTTCTCATTCAGGAGAACTACATCACCGTGGCGAAGAGGGTTCAGGATATTGACGCAACGTTGCGGTGTGCCGCAGTACAAGACCCCTGAGAAAAGAGCAGGTCTCTGGTTGACAGCATGCCGTGTGATGATACCACCTAAACTGTGAGATACGACAAGAGCCCCACGAGATCCAGCCGGTGTCCCTTCTTGGTTTGAAGGGAGTTTTTGGAGGTATTCTTGTAATTTACGAGACAGTAAATGTGGGCTCAGGCGCCAGTCATAACCATAGTCCCAAATTCGTAGCTTCCCCGATCGAGCATTATCGCACGAGCGCAGTCTTTTGATAAGCTTTCGAGAGACGTCGACGGGGCCGATATGTTTCAGCATACCGTCAGGCTTAATAGTCTCTTCCATTCTTTCCTCGTCCTCATCCTCTAAGCCAACTTCGAGATTGACCTTTCGCATGTTGAGGCCGAGTTTCACAGGGGCCCAGACCTGTTGGTGAGGTGGCTCGGCAGATCGTAAGACGGAGCCACGATATCCGCCCATAATCACCAAGTCCCCAGTCAGAGACTCCAGGACGCGATCGAGAACAGCATATCCATCCTTTGAGCTGACATCGAAGTCCTTGGGGGGCTGAGCCCGAGTTGGTGACGGCTCGGGTGAGTGGAATGCACCGAGTGAATGAGTTGACTTCCGTGCTTGGCTGTAAAGCTTGGGCAGGCTAGGCATCTTGAAGTTTGGAACGTCAGGGAGGCTGTCTTTCAAGGCCATGAACCGAATATTGACCATTTCACGAACATCCTGGAATTGTTCATCGTCACCGAGAGAAGAAGTGCGAGAAAGGCTGTGATATAAGTGACTCTTATCAGAAGTGACCCGTCGAAGAACCATGGGTCGTACAGACGCAGAAGTTGCGTTAGGATTCCGAGGAGCAGAAGCGAGTCCTCGAGCCTGTTGCGGAGACGGACTAGGCCTCACTTGAGAGACACCAAGCGCATTAGAAGGAATATGAGGCGAATGCTGGCGGGTTGCTGGTGATGAGTGACTCGGGACACCTGACGTACTGGCACTGGCTTTGTCGTGTGAGCTGGAAAAGAACGAATTCGACATCGAGGGTAACAGATGCGTCGGAGGGCTAAGAGAAGGCCATGCCTTCTGCAGTCTCCTTAGTGCTTCTTGGCCTGCCGACCTGGAACGATTTCGAGCTGCTGGCGCTAAGGCATTTCCCAGAATACTCCCTGATGGTCTGCTTGTGGAACCTTTGGTTGTAGGCTTCGGCTGAGCCTGCCAGGGCGAAGGCAAGGCATTTCGGTGCTGCTGAGTGGGTGATAGTTTTGCGGATGGTCTCTCTGGGGTAGCAATCTGTGGTACCTGGGGTGTTGTCTCGGGCGACGATGAAAGATCAGGGCTTGTGTCACCGTGTTTATCGATGGGCACATCGAACAATCCCGCTCGGGTCTTGTCTAGTGCTAAAGCTTTCTCGATGGCCGGCGTGTTTTGTGAGGTCAAATGTCTAGCAGCATCACTAAGGGCAGGTTGCAGTATTGCCTCAGCCTCATCTTGATTGCAAATGATTGAGTCATCATCATCCTGAATATCTGGACTTGGAATATCAGGTAGAGGTTCATTCGTCGGTTTCGTTGCCATGGCTCACTTGATTGAGCCCAGTTACAAACAACCCTCAGCCTGACACCACCAGAGGACGAGAACGGGAGTTTGGGTTGAACGGCGGCCTTGTGAAAAGGACCGAAGTCTGTGTGTATGTTGAACAGGCGACTTTGCGGGCAAGACGTGACACTAGGAGAAGAGATTGTTTAAGGAAGGTAAAGCGAAGAATTATCAGGCATGGCAGCTGTGCGGTTCTTGTTTGTTCCTCGGCCTAAACCAAATCACAGAGACGGAGAAGACAGACAGACAGACAGACGGTGGAGCTAGGCCAGAGGGAAATCAGAAAGGAATCACTCAATCTGTCCAACAATGCGGCTGTGTGTGCTGATCCGGGAAGGCCGGGTGTGGATGGATCCACGATTGATGGTTGGTGTTTAGGTAGATGCCGTTTATTCCTCGTATTAACTGTTTTGGGCGGGTGAGTTATTATTGACCTTAAAAAGAAAGAAGGAAGTCGGCCTCTGAAGTATCAATTCTGGATAGTTCTAATGAAAGCTCCCAAGCATTGGCCCTGATCATCGTTGGTTTAATGAGGTCATGGTGTATGGGATTAAATGAACCACGGATTCTGGGCCAATTACGGGCCGACAAGCTGTTTTCTGGGGAATTGATCAACAGGTCATAGGGCGAAGTGAAGGCTGAGGCTGATGATGGTCAATTGTGTAATCGTAGGTGGTCGTTATTGATGCTAGGGATAGGTAATGATACAATTAGAACTGATCAACTTTTGGTGTTATACATCCATTAATGGGCTTTACTAATTAGGTGCTTTCTTACAACTCCCGAATGGCAGGAACGAATCTAGGATGAAAGCTCTTATTCGGGAAGGAGCCAAGACATTAGACTAAGATTCAACACGCACGAGGCAGGAGACATCCACTTGTTCATGTGATAATGGACCCTCAACTTATGGACCCTTGATTCTATCGTGAGACTCGACATTTAACATGTGAAAGATGATAAGAGATACCTATGTACCTAGACAATACTTGTAGAATCGGAAGATGCTTTAGGTTAGTAATTCTACAGAAAGTCACTATCGGAGTTGACAACTGTTACCGATCGGAAGGAACTGTTCCTTGCAGCTGTCCCGGTGGGTAGGTACCATCACAGTACCAAGAACTTCCACGTAGTAGTAGCATTGATATGCCAGCACAGCCTTGAGGATTCAAAGGGAATGAAGATCTCAGAGCGAAAGAGAGCGGATCTCTTCAAGAAGCCTCAGCCTTGGTCGTTTCGATACTTTGTTCAATCTCATGATATCTACCTACTATTACATCTTGTGCAATTAATTTTATATTAGTCAGGCTAAACTAAGTAGCCACACCTTCGCTGTATTCTCAACGTCATCCACCGACTTTCTTCCCCTCGTGCTGTAACCCCACTCGGCCCCGGTCAACGGCGCCGACACGGCCCGGGCGCAACGGAGGTATTACCAAGATTTAATCGGATCGTTATGTCATGACCTCAAACCAGACGATTCTGTCCTTCAGTGAAGCAAAGCCATCATTGATCATCATCAGAGCCACTGCCAGCTCTTGATACCCGCCGGACCTTCACAATGTCAACTCTCGAACCCCGACCTCCGTACTCAGAAGCTGAGATCAAGAACCTTTATCCGCATCAACTACGTCTGCAACTCGTCCAAATTCTTCTCCGTCATGGCGAACGCACTCCTATCACCGCTCGCTTCACTTCTGCAGGCCTTTCACCTTTCTGGCCATACTGCTCTGCAGCTCGTCGTTTAACCAGCGTCATTCTCGATCCTTCTATCACCGACTCCCATGTCGATCCCGCCGACAACCCAGGCCTTACTGCTCTTGAGTGGAAGCGCCGACTCGAGACCTTTGGGCCTGATGATGCGCCTATCTTAGCCACTGGTCGCAATGGCGAGCTTGATGCTATCTGCGATATGGGCATGTTGACCGATCGTGGACGAGAAACAACGTATGATCTTGGCCAGCGTCTGCGCCATCTCTACGTCGATCAGCTTCGTTTCTTGCCGGAAAAACTCGCTGTTGACACTGACACAGCAGCCATCTACCTCCGCGCTACACCTATACCCCGCGCTCTTGAATCTCTTCAGCAAGCTTTCTACGGTCTCTATCCTCCCTCAGCTCGCGCCTCTGGCCTTCATCCTCCCACAATCCTTACTCGATCACCTGCCGACGAAACCCTCTTCCCCAATGATGGCAACTGTCGACGCTTCGCTGCTCTCGCACGCGCTTTTGCTCAGCGCTGCGCCGAGCGCTGGAACGACTCCGACGAGATGGCATATTTGACGAAGCGCCTCGGTCGCTGGATGCCTGAGGAACACCCATACGTTGCCGTGGACTCTCGGCCTCGCCTTAGTGGCATTATGGACACTATCAATGCTACAAAGGCCCACGGTCAAGCCACTCGGTTACCTAAAGAGTTTTACGACCCAGAAGTCAAGCGAATTATTGAGAAGATCGGAGTTGAGGAGTGGTATGCTGGATACAAAGAGAGTGAGGAGTACCGCACTCTAGGTATCGGTGGACTTCTCGGAGACGTTGTCTCTCGTATGGTCGGTAGTGCTGAGCATTCTACTGCTGATGGCGAGTATGAGCTGGCTCTCAACAAGAAGGTATCTGCTACTACACCACAGCCTGTACGATTTGGAATGAGTGGTTGTCACGATACCACTCTTGCTGCCACACTCGCCAGCCTCGGTGCCTTCAACGAAGAGGCCTGGCCGCCTTTCACAAGTCACGTTGCGATTGAACTATTCCGCCACGTCAATGCAGGCGCTACACCCCCCCCTGAAGCTCCTAAGCCCACTGGCTTCCTGTCTTTCTTCGACCTGGGTAGTAAAGGAGCCCCCCATGCTGGACTGCCACCCCCAGGCATCGGTCGGAAGAAGACCCCAGACCTGACAGAGACCGAAAAAGAGCGCCTGAAGGGTTACTATGTCCGCCTGCGCTACAATGACCGCCCGGTGACTATCCCTGGCTGTGCGCCAGTAGGCAAGCATCTTGATGGCGATGAGTCCTTTTGCACATTGGTAAGCTCTAACACTCTTCCCCTTACCAAATCTGGAACCGAGACTGGTATCGTGCGTTACTTACCCTTCAACAGGAAGCCTTCAAGGAGATCGTGGATAAGTTCACGCCCATAAACTGGAAACAACAGTGCCGCGCCAACGTAAAGGATCCAGCCTTTCCCTCTAAGTCCGAGCCATCGGGATATTAATTGTGAAAATCATCTGCAAGCACATGGGAGGTAACCAAGATCCTCTAATATTTGACACAACCCCAGTCCTGGAGACTGCGTGCATTTACCATTTAGCTCTAATCACATTCTGCTCTCATCGACCTCAAGACCTCAAACCGGCAGTTATAAACGAATGAGGTACATACATAAGACACCACCCATGTAGAAGAACTGAACAGTCACAAACATAAATAGACATATTGTTAAGTGATCATATGATCTGCGTTCAAGACTGTAGTGCCTAACCTAACCTAAGACTCCGTAATAGACATAAACGCAGGTGATATATCCTCTCATCCATCCATCCCATGCTGAATCCTCTCCAGTTCAAACAGCGTCTCGTCTCAACCATGAGCGCTCCCATCTTTCACAAAGGGGGCGTATTAATCACAAATCCCATTTCTTCCGAATGCTCTCTTCCTCTCATGAGCAAAACATCAAAAATCGAGACCAACTTGCAATACAAAAAAAGGTACACCGAAGGGGTAAATTATCAAGAAAAAGGGAAATCAAAGAATGAAGGTCTGTAAAGCCCCAAGAATCAAGGACATGACGCCACAAGCGACGTCGATTACAACGTTTAAGCAAGTTTTTGGTTCAATCTCGCTCGTGATGAGAATGAAAGCATAAAGATGCACAAGCGTCATTAGTTTGCAACTTCCTCCTCAACCCAACCGTTCAGGCCACCTTGAATAGCAAGGCCAAATCCAGAGCCCATACCGCCATAGCTTGCCTGGTAATGATGACCTCGTCGTTGCTCGGTCTCAGCTCCAGGAATACCATTGGAGGCATTTCCACCATTCTCGAATCCCGGAGCCAGTACAGGAAGACTGACAGCCCTGCTATGCTGACCTCGACCTGGTGCTAGCAAGCCACCAATCGTAGTAGCACCTGGTGCAGCACTGTTGGCCGGGTATCCATTCGAAATGCTCGCTGACTGTCCATGGCCGGAAACAGGCACTTGCTGGGACATGGCGAGATCGAGATCGCTAGGAGATGGCTGGGCGGTACCAAACAGGGCATTTTGTTGAGCAGCGATTTGCTGTTGCTGATGATGTTGTTGCTGCTGGGCCTGGTGAGAGACCTGGTTCAAATACATCGTCAAAGGGTTGCTGTTGGCATTGAAGAGAGCAGCTGATTGCTGGGGAGTGTTGCCATTTGTGGGAGAACCGCTGTTCTGAGAGCCGTTAGGTGGAGGAGAAGACACGCCATCGCCACGAGGAGACTGCGACTGCTGCATCTGACGAGGAGGGTTACCGCAACGATCTTTGCCAAAGTTGACCTTGAACTTCCTGTAGTCGTCTCGGCCTCGGATGGCCTCAATCGCCTTGATGGCGTTGGCGATGTTGGTGAAGTTTACAAAAGCACAGCTCTTCTCACGCAAAGTGTTGACAAGCTCAATCTCACCATACTCGGAAAAGTCCTGTCGTAGACGCTCCTCGGTCCAGGTTTCGTCAAGATTACCAATGTAGACGTTTCGGGAAGCACCACCGCTCACAGCCAGAGCAATGGCAGGAGAAAGAGCTCCGGAGTGCTTGCCCCAGCCAATCTTGAGGCGTCGGTTATGGATCATGAGGCCCTGAATGTTACTCAGAGCGTAAAACGAAGCGGCAGCGGTGGGATCGATGAAGGTAACGAAGCAAATGTGCTTGTCGGGAATGTAACGGATGTGGTGAAGGAGTCCTCCACGAACCACATTGCAAATCTCCTCAATGGTCGTCTCAGGGTGGATGTTGCCAAGATAGATGGTTCGGTTACCGAGGTTATTGATACCTCCAGCAGTCGTAGCGACGGCAGCTGCAGCAACGGATTGCTGGGCCAAAGCATTCGAGATCAAGTCACGGTCGGCACCTGTGAGCATGTGGGCGTATCCAGGGGCAATGCCCAGGTACTGAGCAGCATTTTGCTGTTGAGTCTTGGAAACATAGGCACAACGGTCTTTTCCGTAGTAGACACGGCGAGGGGCCTGCCACTTGGGCTCTTGAGGAAGCTGGGAGACAGCCTTGATAGCGTTGGCAATCGAGAGGTAGTGGACAAACGCAATGTTCTTCTCGCGGACGATCTTGATTGTGTCAATGGCACCAAACTTACCAAGGTCCTCGCGCAGTTCCTCCTCGCTAACTTCCTCGGGCAGATTGCCCAAGTACACGTTTCGTGAAGCTCCAGATTGTTGGACAGCCAGAGCAACAGAGGTCGGGACCTGGGAAGGCTTGCCCCAACCAATCTTGATGTCCTGGCCCTTGATGCAGAGCTTTTTCAAGATGGCATCGGAATGGAAGTGAGTGGCGGAGCTAGCGTCAAGGAACGAGATGAAAGCACAGTTCTTGTCGGGCAGAAGACGGACTGACTCGATTTGACCACTTCGAACATGACCAAGAATCTCCTCAGCCACAGTGTCCGGAGGGATGTTACCAAGGTAAACAGTTCGGCTGGTTCCTGTAACAACACCGGATCCCATTGAGACGGGAGAGGTAGGAGGCAGAGGTGCCTGCATACCGAAACCGCCAGTAGGGGACTGGGGAGGGTAAAATTGAGGGGCACCATAAGTGGACGGAGACACTATTCCCTGGTATGACTGAGGAGAAATGGTCTGCTGCACAGGGCTGGAGATACCATTCTGCTGCTGATTGTTTCCCTGCTGTTGCTGAAATCCGGGGATGCTCTGAAACTGAGGGCTGGCAAAAGCAGCCGGTGTACCGGGCTGGAAAGGGCTGCCGAGAAGCAGCTGAGAAGGCAAAAGGGGGGTAAACTGCATATCAAATGCAGTCCCCGGGGTAGCCATGTCCACTCCATTGTTCGAAGTCTGCTGGACCATAGGCTGGGGCTGGGTGTTGATCGAAGGAATGTTGCCTCGTCGAGGATGTCGGTCGGCGAAGCCAGAGATGTTGGAGTTAAATGCGCCATGAGAGAAACCAGTATCGCTGTTGGAGGGCTTGGAGGCATGTCCGAAGCGGTTGGCAGGGCCATTAGGGGCACCCTGGCCAACGGGTCCATTTAGGTCTTGCATACCGAGCAGATGAGGGGGGACGAGTGAGTCCCGCCCGACGTGCGACAGTACAGCCGTTTTGAAGAACTGGTTGTGCCCGAGTAAGGCACGGAGAGAGCTGTGAAGTTGGGGGAGGATTCGACTGAAGAATCTCAGACGTTCCAAGTCTCAAGTTCACTCAAAGAAGAGCTGATTTTTCAGGAAATCGGTCAAATCACGAGAATCCAACGAGTCAAAGCAGGCCGTATAACAATGCTAAAGCAACTAGTTATGCAGAACAAAATCGATAAAATCGAGTATTATGAAGCAGATTGACTTATTCGAAGGAGAATAAGTCAAGGCAGCCCTGTAAAATGAAGAAGGTCGTTCCAGGAAGCGACCGTTTAGTATATATGGTGATCGAATTTGAAAGACTTTCGGCCGAATCGAAACCGTAGGGTTTGGTGAGGCTGAAGATGCAAAATAATGGTAATCGGTTGCAAGAGCGAGTGTATCGAAATGTCGAACGAGAAACATAAAGCACGAGTGTGCGTAGCTTTGCCGAGCTGAGGATGATATCCAGGGACAAAGTGAGCTGAGCAGGTAAAAGTATTAATAAAGCAATATGGCCGAAACGAGTGTCGACGAAGCCGAAAAGTGTAGTCTCAACAGAAGGAAGAAGAACGACACTGCATCTGCCAAGGAGCAATCAATGAAAGCCCCAGACAGTGAGTGAGTATGAGAGACGAGACTTGACGAAGAAGAGAAGAGACAAAAGTCGGCGTCGATGAGAGGACGGCACAGATGTGGAGGGAAGAAGGAGTCAAAGGAGGGAGGGAGAGGGATGAATTTCGATGCCGTCTAGGTTGACCTCCAAAAGATCAGGGACCAGGAAACACAGGGGGTGTGTTGGGTGAGCCTCAGGCCGACAAGTAATGCAATAGAAGCTTAAGTGATTAGCTGTGGGCGGTAGCCATAGCCTGTAGGCCAGTCCAGTAGGTTGGAAATAATGCAAGGTAATAATGCTCAAATGAGCAAAGAGGCGCCAGGGAGGGAGAGAAAAAAGGCCAGACAAACCTGGTAGGGAATGAGGTGGAGGAGGGTTCGGTGGGTGGGTGGAGTTGTAGATTGAGAAGGGATAATTATGAAATGAAAGAAGCAAGAAATAAGGTAAGAATAAAAGGTAAGGTACTAAGGTAGAGGGATGTTTTGAGGTTATGAGAAGAGGAGGTTGAGGGAAAAGGAGGTATTGATAATCAGAATGGAAGTTAAAGAAGGAATGAATGTATGAAGTTAAGAAGATTGAGAACGGAAAGAATGATCAAAGACAACTTGTTGATCATGGAAAAGAAGACAGGAAAGAGCTGATGAACGGCAAGAAGGAATGCAGCAATCCAATGGTGATGAAATAATTATGTACAATATGCTAACTACCTAACTCAGTGCCTCCGCTAACCAACTGCATGAATGAATAGAGTCATGAGGTGGCCAATTCACGGTCATGGTGGAAAGGAAAGAAGACAAGAGACAGGAGTGAGTGAGTTAAGTGAGTGGATGCACAATTCATCAAACACCACATGCACAAAACACCAACACAAAATGAACGGTCGAGGCTAAAGGTGAAAGCTATTGGGCTAAGACCGAGACGGGCTTAGAGGCTACCGATGACGGACAACGGCGAGCCAGTCAGGAACTGAAAGGAGAGGATTGGTGCATCTTTTCAGGGGGAGCTGAAGGCCAAGTCTCCTGGTTCAAAGAGACAGAACAGACAACACATTGCCTCTGCCTCTGTTGGGCTGTGGAGAAGGGGAGGCTCTGGGGCCTGGCTACCTTAGCCTGGGGGGGCCAGGGGACATTGGACAAGGGGACCATTGCCTAAAGGGGGTCAAGGTTGGAATTGGCTGCTCCGATAGTTTAATGACCCTGACAGGGATCATGTCGATTAGTAGTTGTCACTAAAGGTCGGTGACGGACTGAACCGAAGTCGTTGATCGTCAGTCAATACCAGTTGAGAATGACAATAGAAACAGCCTGAAGTAAAGCAAGTGTATCAGAGCATCTACGGCAAAAGGTCAGCCCTGGATAATGAGTTTCCATCAATAGCAGCCCTTCCTGCATCGACCGGTTCCGTCGTTTCAAGATGTCCAGTGTTGGAGATGTACATGCATACATACATACATAATATTATATGCGCTGAATGTTGCATACAGACAAGCTTCCCCCTGCGAAACATGCAATCCAATCCCGTCCGTCCATCTGGGACTGGGAGACTGGACTGTTTGTCTCGGCTTGGCTTTCTTGGATCTGCCGGTGAATATCCATCCATACCACGCGATCGATTCTAGGCTCAGGATCAGATAGGGGTAGCCAGTCTGCTGCTATTATTATTGTTATTGCTCTCTGTATGTAGTTGCTGTGCAGATAATTAGTTTTCAGGTAGGTCCTGATGAAAGCAGATATGACTTGTCTATTCTGAGCTAGGTCGGTTTTGTTTCGGGATAAAATAGCATGATGATGAAATTGAGAGCAGAGCAATGCTGAATAGACTTTGGATGCAGCATATACGAGAATCTATGTATGTACTCAATTCAAAAGTCACTGTCAGTGGAAACATTCCTCAGCTGTGTCTCTACCAAGATCTATGACCATTACAGCTCATACGCATCCCAATTGTTAACCAACTTGTGATTACACATCCATTATTATCCATATTCCACAGTTCAACCTCTACTCCTTACCCCTGGCACAAACTGGACCCCTAACTCATGATTATGTACTCCGTAAGGCATGGATGGGTTATTTATTAATGGGTCTGACGGTCCGCCCGTTTCTTCGCGCTAAACTTGCTCAGAGCTCAAAGAGTAACTTGACCCGCGTCACTTGAAACGCTCAAATGCCCTCAACGTAATGCCAGTTTGACAGCTGTATCATTAGAGGGTCTCTTGCAGATCCAACAGAGTCTGCAACATCAGTCAGTCCGTCGTAACTCGGTCTAAACAGCCGCTCGTATAAGACATGCAGAACAAGCCCCTCTATGGCGGCTACAACACCCAATCTTTGTACATACTCCAGAGTTCAGTACAAGTACAAGTCGTACAAGCGAGAAGACGGAAAAGACAATTCGATTCGTATTCTTCCCCTTGTTACATGGTCCCCAGTCGCCGTGAAACATCAACACGGGCCCTAGTCTTGAAGCATTTCACTCCCAAACACAATCGCCTTCAGAACATGGAAGTCAATTCTATTTTCGGAAGCGTCTCAGGCGCTTCGCACACGCGCCACCCGCTTTCAATGGTTCTAGGTTGACGCTGAGAGTCTTGTTCGTTCTCCTGGTTGCGCATGATGTTCACCAACTCTCACCCAACTGAGGTGAACAGAAACGTCGGTCTGAAAGTGGCATTTCTTTTAATGCTCCTACTGTTAGTGGTTCCATTTCTGATCCCACGTCCCGCGATGCTACGGACACTGCGCCTTGACCAGCTACTACTATCCCATCTTGGCGAACTCCAGACCTCGCCTATCATCCCTGAGAATGCCATGCCCCCTTTTGTGCTGTCATTGTCAAGTATACCATGCTGCATTCTATGTACATATCCTTGAGAGAACGTGACCACCTCAGGGATTCATTCATCATATCTATTAGATCTTCAACCACGTATGCCAAGCGAAACTCGTGGTTAACCATTAGCGAGTATTTGCACCGAACTCGATGTAAAATCACGATTCGTCAACCAATAATGGTCCGTACTGAGATATACAGTATTGGGTGTTCAATTGCGGACACCAACGTTCAACCGTTTCCGTGCCAAATCTAAGTTCTCTCAGGCTGCTCACAAGCCTTCTATAGGTCTGAGAGCCGTAGGACTCGAAGGTACTCGAGTGTTCCCTCGAGCCGTTGCCTGTAGCACAGACACGTTCCTTTGATACTAAATGGGGTTGCACGGCGAGGCTTCATAGCTTGTTTGCTACTGCGGGGAGATGGTCCAAAGAGCCACTTAAATATTATAGCATCACAAGTCAGACTTAAAAGATGTCACTAACAAAGGAATCCTTGTGGACAAAATCGTTGAGGTAGTTCCTCCCGACCCTTTCGTAGAACTTCACCAAGTTCACCTTATGATACTCTCTGTCAGTCGATGGAATTGTTGCATGAAACACCTGCACTCTCAAGACCAGTGGCAGGATTTGCCGAGAAACCAGACTGAAAGAACTAGAGCAGTTCAATGATTTCAATGATGATTTCTTCTGCTATAATATACACCCTCTCCGTTTTATGTACATTCTTTTGACGTCGACCAAACCCATGCAAGTCCTCATTATCATTCATAACGCATAACGCCATCCTCTTTCGATGTCACTCACAACTCATCCTTAGCAGCAGCAGCATTGCCGCCATTGCCTTCCTTTCCACCATCCTGAAGGCCTCTCTTGACCATAGAGCTAATGATCTCATACACAACCTGAGCAGCAGCCAGAGCGGTCTCCTCGCCACCATTCTGATAAGCAGGAGACACCTCAACAACATCAGCACCAACCAGGTTCAGTCCCTCAAGACCGCGAAGAATGCGGATGAACTCGCGTGTAGACCAACCGCCGGGCTCAGGGGTTCCGGTGCCGGGTGCAAAGGCGGGATCCAGAACATCGATGTCAACAGAGAGATACACAGGGTTTTCGGTACCAAGCACCTTAAGGATACCGTCGATTATTCCCTTGGTACCGAGGTCATCAATATCGTCGGCTGTGAAGCGGACCCAGCCCTGGGAGGTGTCATCCTCGTTGTCGGCAAAGTCGTTACCTGAGAGTCTGGTGCGTAGACCGGCATGAACGGAGCGCTCAGAGGATGAGTTTGAAAGGAGACCTTCCTGGTTGGCCATCCAAAACATGGAGCCGTGGGTAAACTGAGTGGCTCCCCACCAGGAAGGATAGGCGGCTGGGTTCCAGGTATCGAGATGGGCTGTGATGAATGTGTTAATGAGGTTCTTCACAAGATAGTTAACCAGGAGCACAATGAACTCACCATCGAAATGCAGGACCTGGATAGGCTTCCCATGAATCTCGTTCAACGCTCTCAAAGCAGGGAGAGCCAAAGAGTGATCACCACCCAAAGTCACCAGTCGAGCCTTGGGCGCAAGTGCTGAAACCGTCTTGCGGCGACCAAGCTGCTTGAAAGCCTGGGTCATCTGCTCGCGAGCAATGTTGTTGTCGATAGGGGTGATAGAAATATCACCACAGTCCACAATCTTGGCCCAGTTCTGGTAAGGGTTGATACCAGCTCGAGGGTTGAATCCACGCATGGATGTCTGACGAGCAGACGCAGAGCGAATCGCTCGTGGTCCAAAACGAGCTCCTGGGCGGTAGCTCACGGCTGTGTCGAAAGGAGCACCGACGATAGCAATATCGAAAGGCTCGGTGGGTTCAGTGAGACACTTTACATGGTTGAGATGGGCAAATGTGTTGATGCCAGCAAAGGGCCACTGCGAGGAGTCAGTATATAGACGTCTCGGGATAGTTCATGGTGTTTAACAAGACACTCGGAGCCTTCTCTACCAAGTGCCTATCACGTACCTCATAGCCCCATTTCTGTTCAAGCTCATCGAGCTCCTCCTTCGTCCACTCCTTATCATCATGACCATGAGAGCAAGCTGTGGCCAGGCCCGCCAAAGCGAGCACGTTCAGGAGCTTCATGATGAGTGGCAGTTGTAATTCACCAATGAAGTCAACTTGCAAATATTTGAACTCAAGAATCACAAGGGAGAGAGAAAGAAGCAGAAGAAAAGAAAAAGAGAGGCTACCAGTGAGGTCTATATAGTCACCAGGTATCTATGCTTCACCCTCCACCGGGCGGGCATCCGGCCCCACGAGTCAAGATCCATCAGATCAAGCATCCCTCAACTTAATGAAAGCCTCAGAGAGAGATATGATGATCGCCGATTGGTCAATCGAGGCAATTCTGACCGGATAACGATCTCCCCGCAGTTGTCTTTCTTCCCCGCCTCGAGCCTTCTTGAGGTTTGGGGAGCGAATTTGCCTGATTCAGGCATAGAATCGCACGTAGAGGCCTTATGATTTCACTTTTGGGTTGACAGATAGTGACCAGAAAATGGGTCTTTGGTGTGGGACTAGGTTGAGATAGGAAAGTTGGGGCGACGGCACCTCATATTTACCGGCAAACGTTGGGTAAGGTATGTATTCTTTAACAAAGTCAAATCATCTCCAGCCGCCGAATTGTTTTGTCAAACAGTTATAAACGGGTATATCCTCTTAATATTCTTTTTTGATTTTGCAATATCAAGTTCCCCTTCATCTCAAGTGTGGCTCTTACAGACATACCTCAAGCACTGTTGAGGCAAAGGCATCTTCTAGGTATCTTATCTTATTCTCCAGGACCATTTTACGGACAACACATAGACTAGGCTATTTGTTCCATTACGCATCATCATTAATAGACATCGCATAGGGCGTACACGTATCTGTCAAAGGGCGTAGTGCCCTCCATCATTCACCACACCTTACAGCACTCGAGGAGAATAGTCCCGTCTTTGTCTCAAACAGGACATCATCCCAGACAAGTAATATGTCCCTTTCAACATCAACTACCATGTTGATGCATACACTTGAATTACAATATACACCGGCAGTTAGCCTGTCCCAAGGACAGTCCGGACCCGATCCAGCTACCGAGTTGGCAGGCAAGGGTTTGCCTACCAAGTGCATTCCCCCAGGTCAAGTACGTATGAAGAGCTTTACTGAGTATAGTGGCTTTGAAGCCCCGCAAGATCTAATATACTTGCTGGCCGAGTTGAAGCGAAGACCATGCTTCTTCGTCCGCCGAAACATACCTCAAAACAAGTTCACCGGTGCCAGTCAGCATGATCCATTGAAAGATTCAAACATGAAATACAAAATTTTCTATAACTTAGTATGAATCAAGACAAGACATTGATGTAAATCACCCCAATCGCCAAACTTTCCTATCAAAGCATTCCCGCCTAGATGTGTGAATCGTTGTCTTCGTCCGCTACCAGTCCTCTCTCTTGCCACTTGATCCATCTCGCGAGGGCCAGAGATCAAGATGCATTGGATTCCAGCCTAAAGAAACTCGGGGAGACCACTGGGATAGAAGAGGCTTTTTGGTGGAAGTTCCGGCTGGGGGCTACGCACAGCGGCACCTGGCAGCTCTCGATCGGTGGTGTCACCCTTCCAGACCCTTCTTCCTCTTCTCGTTGCGCGACAGGACGCCTGCTCCCCGAGTTTTGTTCCGTCTCTTAGTTTTCCTCATGCAAAGAACGATCACTCTCTTTGAAACCCATATCGTTCTGTTCAACCAGCGCAGGTCATCCCAATGTCGTCTTGCCGTGCCTTCGCCAAAGAACTCTATTCGTGCATGTCTACTGGGCATGTTCCTAACTCAACCAAAAATTCCCAGGGGAAGTAGGAGAAGGTGGTGTCATAGCTCGGCTGCGGCTATCCCATTTCCGTTTATAGGACGAGGCACTTGTGTGACTTCTTTTTAGGAGCAGGGGGCTCAAGTGCTGCAACGATAGCCTGTATAATGCAATCAGAACATGTTTCAAGCAATGCTTATAAATGGGGAGCGTTTTTTCAAACAGTCAAGACATACCTCGTCAAATACATCCTTAAGTTTATACTGGGTGAGAGCACTGCACTCAACGTACTTGACAGCACCCAGGTCCTTCGCCATTCTCTCACCATCCTCTCGTCGTACTGGTTGCATCTTTTGCTTTGACAGCTTCTCTCGAACACTAGGGTCGTCCCTCAAATCCACCTGGGTACCGACAATCAAACAGGGCACGCCAGGGCAGTGGTGGCGGACCTCGGGGAACCACTTCTCGCGGACGTTTTCGAAGGAAGCAGGCGAGGTGACGGAAAAGCAGACGAGGAAGACATCGGTCTGGGGATATGAAAGAGGTCGCAGTCTGTCATAATCTTCTTGACCAGCGGTATCAAACAACCCGAGAGTGTACGGCTCATCTCCTATCCTGTGAGTAATCAGCAACCCTTCGACTGGCCAAGTTGCCGCCCATCAAACATATCCGCAGCTCGCCCCTCTTATCACAGAATCCACCACACTGCTCAAGCCAGAAGTCGGTGATGGCTTTCACGACTGAGGACGTCCATTGCAGGTGGGGATACCCTGTGGGGGGCTGGTGTCGATCGATAGGCGTGCAGGTAGACTCACATAACCGTAACTGCGTAGTTGTCGAAGACTGTAGGGACATATTCGGATGGAAACTTGTTTGTTGTGTAGCTGATGAGAAGACAGGTCTTTCCAACAGCACCGTCACCGACGACGACGCACCTAGAAAAGGGGTAAGCCGGATTAGCCTCAAGAACGATTGTGCGAATGGCGGACAGGGTAACGGGCATGCAGAGTAGATGCGCAGGTATGCTTAGGGTGCTTTGCCGTAGGATAATCTCGGTGTAGAGATAAAGCAAGCAAAGGGAAGCAAACCATCGCATAGTATTGCGGCAGCACAAACCCAAGAGATAAAAACATACTTAATAGTTGCGACAACAGCCATTGTTCCTCACGAAAGCTCCTCGGCAGGAGCTCGTCTATGTTAAAGTGAAATGCAAGCGGTCGAGTGGTAAAGCTCTATTGGCGGGCGGATGCGCGCGACTACGGTAAGAGAGCGGGGGGGTTGCGGAGCGGAGAAAGTCGAGTCCAAATAGGTGTCGGGGAGAAGAGGTCGAAATAAGGATGATAAGTCGAGGGAAGGCGAATATGTTGGGGCTGTACTGTTTGATGGCGGATTGAGGTGGTTGAAGACAAGTCAAGATTGCGGTGGATGCGGCTTTCGGTAGGTCTAGGTAGCGGATTGGTATGGAGTTGCGTTGAGGTGCGCTTTGGTTTGGTTCGGTCTGGGCTGGTTTGGTTTGGTTTGGTTTGGGTTCTGGATCTAGGCCAGCGAATGGGTGGAGGTGGAGAGCCTGGGAGTAACTGAGGAGGCTACCTATGGTCGACGGAAATTTGAAACCTGCAACAAGAGGAGGTGAGCGGGAGTGGAAGACAGACACGATTGATTGACGTGCGACTACCAGCTGGTGAAGGGTCCAGTCCAAGCAAAAAGAGAAGAGGCACAGGCGCTGGCAAGAGTTAAAAAGAGAGGCACAGGCCTCGTACAGTGGTAGTGGGCCTCGATGAAGCAAAGCAGTAGCAGCACAGATACCGCCGCAGAAAACCAAGCCAGGCAGGAAACCAAGGCAAAGCAAAGTTGAGGTGAGGGTGAGAGGTAAGGCAAGGTAAGGCAAAGCAAAGGGACCAACACCAGTAGCATTAGCCTGGAGGTACTAGCACAAGGAAGGCAGCCTAGCCTAGCATGGGGCACGTAGAGCAGAGCAGGGGATAGGAAATGGTATTAATACGGGGACGGGGAGAGAAGAGAGGGGGAGATTAGAACACTCAAAGCCAGTCCAGGGACCAGCACCTCTCCCAGTTCCAGGTTTAGCCTAGACAGGCAAGCTTGCATCCAATGGTAGGTACTTTACGTACAGCCAAGTACACCTGTGAGAACCGCCAGCTTACCAGTACAGCAAAGTACCGCCTCTACTTGATGGGCCAAACAAGCAAGCACCAAGTAAAGGAGGCCAGGCCAGGCCAGGCCAATGTGGATTGGGGAGGTGGATGCGTTACCAGTCTGAGTGGAGGGGACAAGCAAGGTACAAAGAAGGGCAAAAGAAATGCACGATGTGAGTGAGGTGATACGTAGTAGGTAGAAGAGAAGAAAACAAAGCAGAAGGGGGATAGAGTTGTCAGGTCCTGAGTGAGGTTCTTTCTGTGGTAAATGTGGTTACAACTCTGATACCCATGAAGAAATGGACCAACCTGTCAGTGATTAGGTAGGTGCTAAAGGTACTGTAGCGATGCTGTGCGCTGTCTGGTCGGTACCGTTTACCGACTTCTTGATGCAAGTCCAAGATACCTGACCAAGAAGAAGTAGAGTGAGTCGAGTCGATTATTAGATTGCAGTTGTTGATAAGTGAAACCAAGGGAGTGAGTGATATGATAACACAAAATCAATGTCAGACACAAGAAGCCATAAGTAATATGGAATGGAAATGAGGCAAGAAGGCCTGGACTCTGGAGCGTCCGTCGATCAATGGATGGCAGGTGGCCAGGTGCAACGGCGATACCAGCTGGAACTGGAACTGGAACTCTCCAGGGCCTTTTTAGCGTCATCATCCCAAAGATACGGGATCATAAGCGTCTGCGCGCACGGAGGGTCCACTGTTAGTCATCAATACCCAGATACTTTCAATCACACAAAGTCGATGTCATGGGGTAAAGTAGCTATTTATCAAGCGGATATCTGGTTCATCAGTGCCATTCCTTCAATGACAGCCTTATCCCGTATAACAACCATCCAGAGTATCCCTCAGTTGCAAATATGAAACCTTCTAACTCAGGGGCATAATTTCTGGTCTTTGACTTGGAAATTTGGGACAAAGGCCTGTCGGTCAGTCCTTTATTAACCATAACAAATGCTTGGCCTTGACCTTGACGCACCGCGCGAGAACCGTGCTGAATGGCGCAAACAAGGACCCTTTGTTATTGACGTTGACTTAGACCAGCTACTATGTTACTAGAAGAGCACGAACGCGATAATTGATGACGGCACGAGGATTGAGCCACCTGGCACCAAGTGCTTGCATCAAGACTAAAAAAGTACAGTACGAGGTCCAAACCAAAGAAAAGGTTAGGAAAATAAAGCAGGGGAATACCCGTTGGCTCGAGCCGGGGGGGGCCAACTAAGCAAGCTTAGTTGGGCACAAAAGGGTGATACAGGCACAAAAGGCTGATACATTGACCGGGGTCGCTTTTGGGTGCGTTTTTCATGATTTTACATACCTCGACTCTCACACAACGTCAAAAATAGCTGAAATTGAGAAAAGGCCAAGTTTAAGGCTTTTTGCGATACTGAATTGACTATTGACTATAGCTGCTTGGGTGATGTGACTGTAGCGGCAGCTAATTGGGCCTAATTTAAGGAATGATTTCCCTGTTAAAATAGGAGGCATTCTATTCCTCTTTCCTTATAGCTATAACCTCTACTACTTACCTTTCTTTTTATATAAGATCTTATATTAACTTATAATAATATATTTAGTATTATAAGAGGTAAAATAATAAAAGAGCTATAAGTAAAGGTAATTAAAGAAGTAACTTATAGTTAAATAAGTAGAATAGTAATAAAAGTATTATAATTTTACTATTAGCATTAAAATTATTAAGGTATAGTATTTCTTATAGCTTTATAAGATAAAAAGTAATAGAATTATTATTATAAAGAAAAAAAGAAAAATTTATAGCTTTAAAAGGCTTTATTATAAAAGCTATATTATAAATAGACTTATAAAAATTAAAAGAATATTATATATTTATTATAAATCTATTAATAACTTTATTAAAGGCTTTAATTATAATAAATTATTATATATTTATAAATAAATAGTTATTTTTCTTTTTTATAACTTTTAATTACTTTTTAAACTATAGCTTTTTTATAATGCTTTTAATTATAACTTTTTTATTATTTTATTACTTTTATTTTAATGCTTTAAGCTTTTAAATAAGCTAAGATTATTAATACTATATCTTAGATTAAATACTCTTCTTTTAACTTTCTATAATATACTTATTTTATTACTTATAAAGCTTCTATAAAGAAATAGTATTAATATAATTAAAGGCTCCTTAAGTGCATTTTCCTTGCTTTTTCTTATAATATCTTTTCTTAATATAAGTATAGTAATTATTAATATACTCTATTATATATTTCTTAAGCAATATAGCTTTATTAATAATATTTTAAATATATTTAAGTCTTTAATATAATAGGAAACTAAGGATATTATAATATTAGTTTCTTATATATTATGTAGTTATAGAGGCAGTTAAGAACCTTATTTCTAATAGCAAAAGTAATAAAAAGGCAGGATTAATAGCTTACTTTAACTTTAGCTTCTTCTTTATAAGATATTTAACTACTAGCTAGTCTATAAGTAGGAAAATACCTAACTTTTTAAAGCCTAAGATAATATATACCTTAATAAAGCCTTTATTAAAGATCTCCTAAAAAATCAATATTAGTATATAAAAAGAAAAGATTTAAAGAGAAGGCTAAGATATAAGCCTTATACCTGAAAAGCCTCTATAAAGGTATAGCAGCTAAAGGTAAGCTTTCTCTTCCTTAATGCCTTATAAAGCTTTCTTTAATGTATATTCTTTAAATATTAAAATATTTTATAGCTTTAATCTAGTAATAACTAATAAATAGAATCTAGGTATTCTAATAAGCTATAGAAGTATTAATAATAAAGTCTCTAGCTAGATTAAAGTCTTAATAAACTTAATTAATAAGGTTACCTTTAGGCTATAGCATCTTAAGTAACTCTAATTATAATAAATACATTACCTAACCAGCTAAAGAGCTTTAAAAAGCCTAGCTAAATCTATAACTCCTCTATAACTTTAACCTTTCCTAATCTATCTATCTCTTAAAGATACTTATCTTAATAATTATAAAATTATTAAGAAACTAATCAAGCTTATCTGCAAGTTCTCTACCTTAACTGCTTTATTTAATTAAAAACGCTAACCTTAATTACAGTTAAGATATTAAACCTAAATAACTAGCAAGGTATAACCCTTAGTGCTAAGACCTAGGTATAAAAGCTAGTAAGGAAGGCATTTGCAGTTACTTGCAATCATTAGATAGATACTTAGTTACTTAACTTAATTATCTTTAAGTATAAGATGCTCTGCTACCTAGACCTTAATTCTAGCTTTATCTAAAGGTAATACTAAACTAAGATACTATTTCTAAGGATTAAGTAGCAATATGCTAATACCTTAGGTCTAATAATAGATAATTAGATTATTAACTTAAAGAGTAAGTATAGCTTATAGATTATAACTATTATTAATCTTATAACTGTAATCTACACTAACCTTTAAGTAGGCTTTCTATAAGTAGTATTTAGAGTTTATATATAATAGAATTGCCTAGAAAATTCTATAAAGTTAATTATATAAGATAAAAAAAATTCTATGTATAAGAAAGAGTTTATGCCTAAAAGTTAAAGAGTCCTTTAGTAGGCAAAATGAAGCTATAGTCAATTAAATAGAATTTACCTAACTAAGTACATTTGCCCTGTAAAATGATAACTGATGCCAAGGCAATAAACAGTAGTATTAACAGTAATTCAATAAAGAAATATTAAAATATACCTATATTTATAAGTTAGAAGATATATATTAAATGCAGTTGTAAGAAGGTAATAAAAATATTAAATTTTATATAGTATTCTTAAAAGGTAAAGGAACTATAACTAGTAAAGCTATTAATAATAAGTAGCCTTTATATAAAACCTTCTTCTTAAATAGTTTTAGTATTTAAAGGAAAGTTATATTTACTAAAGGCATTTCTAGGTTATTATAAGTACTTATTATAGCTAAAATACTACTTAAAATTAAGCCTATAGTATTAAATAGTAGCTAATTTCTCTTAGAAATATCTATTAAAGTGCTTTACCTATTATAGTATTATCTTAGCATTAAAAAAGGCTATATTTAACTATGTAAATTGCATCTAAGAATTGCCTTTAATTTAAGCCTACTCTAGCATTAAAAGGCTTTTAAAGATTAGCTATAAAGGAGTTATATTACCTATAGCATTATTTATACTAATAACTATATAGCTTTCTTAATTAGTAAAAGAGAAAACCTCTATAAATAACTTCTTCTTTATATATATAATAAAGCATTTTACCTACTTATATAGTATTTTTACTTTAACTTTAGCTTAGTTAGTATTCTAGCACTTAAAAGTACTAATTTTAAAGTTAATAATAACTTTAATAAATTACTAAAACTACTATTTTATCTCTTTAATACTTACTTCTTTATATTTTACTTAAAAAGCTTCTTTAGCTTTTAAGATTAATTTATTAAGCTTAAAATAATTATTATAAAAGTACTAATATTATATTTTATTAACTAGCTTTATCTTAAGATTATAGTAGTAATATAATATATTTACTATATCTTTAACTTTATATTTAGAGGCAGGTAGACTTAACTTCTATATCTAGATAATAAAGGCTATAATAGCTTCTTCCTCTTTATCTATTAGCAGCCTTAGCTAACCTATTTATTTATCAGGAATATCTTTAATTAAGAGGGTATTTGCAGCTTCAAGCTTCTTCGCGATGCAGCTGATGGTTGTTGTTAAACCGGTGACATCATGTAATTGAGTCAGATTAAGCCATTACGCAAGGGGTTTAGCTTAAACGAGCCTCGGAGATGGATTAAGCTGATCACATGACTGAAGGAAGACCAAAAGAGGGGTAACTAGATACTAGAAGCAAGAAGTCAATCAATAAACAGAACAATTATAAAAAATTAGGTTTAACAATTAAGAGTCTCAGAGCTGTACTTCTTTAAGGCAGCTGTAACTACAGAAATGAAAAAGCAAACCGGTAAAATAAACCTAGGAAGCAATAACTTACATGCGACATGATGTCTTATAACTCAAACACAAAGACCTACCTTCTTAACAGCCTAAATGACTGGGATTCCTTTAAATAGTTATACATTATGAAAACCACTGCAGAGAGGGTATATGAGCTAGGAAGACTATTAGATCTAAGCTCCTTTAGAAATCTGCGGATTTAAGAGCTAAAAAGACCCGAGATCGCAGACTACCAGGCAAGACCTTACATTAAGTCGCTTCTAGACAGTATAAGCACTGAACGAAAGGAACGCAGTGCAACTAGATATATTAACCTGCTACCTATAGAGCAGGAGGCCTACAAGGCCAAAATGAATATCTATTGTACTAATTTCAATTGATACAATAAGCAAGCAGACAGCATCTATAATGTACTAAATTAGATAATTGAAAAGATAAACCCGCATTACGTTAAAACATACTTGCCTGCTGCTAGCAAATCCAATGACTATGATAACATATTGCAATTCTTTTAGAACCTTAAAGCTGCATGTAGCATTAATAAGGCTATTAAAAGAAAATAAGCATAAAAACACTATTTTAAAGTGCTAAAAAGCGCTTTAAGCCCTAGAACTAACTAGGAAGAGTGGATTACTAAATGGGAAATAGCAATTAGAGTTAGAAAACTTAGAGGAATTGCTAAAGCTTAACACTTAAGTACTTAGTTTGAAGATCTCTAGCAAGCTTTAGATTACCATTTTAAAATTTTCCTGCAAATTAAATAAAGCTAAAATAAGAAGGAAATTGAAAATAGATCTTACCTTCCATTAACCTTCTCTGCTTAGTTCAGATAAGAAATTCAAGATAGTAAGAGAAAAGGCAACAAACTATATACTGATTAAGTAGCAAAAGGGAGCTTTAGACTAACATTTTAAGCCTTAAACTCAGAGGAATAACGCTTGCCTTTAAAAGATAAAAAGCAAAGCCGCTTAGTAACCAATGAATCTCAAGAGGGATTAGCGAAGTGAACCCGGCTGTCTGTTAAGATGCTAGAGAAGTGCATATTATGTGAAAAGAATTATAAGCATCCTAACAGTAAATCATGCTAGGTGGCTTTCCCTGATACAGCACCTAAGAAGTTCCAGCCAAACCAAAAACAGCTAGACCTATTTAAATAATGCCTAGAGGGTAATAAGGAGGTTAAGGAACTCTATTAGAAACTCTAAATAGATAATGATACTTAAAGGGAGAAGTTAAGTTAACTATCCCTTGTAGGACCCTTAATCTTAGAAAAGGCAGCTGCATTCCTTGCATTAAGCGGCAAATACCTATTATATAACCTATATATCCTAGACTCCAGGACTACTTTATATATACTTAATAACTTAAAGCAGTTTAAGTTAATAAAGACTGCTTAATATAGAGAAGGAGTATATGCTAGATCTAGATGGCTGCTAATCTTAGGATATGGGGATGTAGAGATTCAAGTTGCAGACCTACAAAATGAACCTTAAATATTAAACTTGCAGAGGGTAGCCTATTGCCTAGAAATAGGTACTAATCTAGTATTACTATATAAGCTCTAATAAGCAGGGTACTAGTAGGATTAACAGAATAATGCTAATATCCTAAGATATATAAATAGCCAGGCATTATGCAAGCTTAGATAAGAATATAATTAGTATATGCTAGATTATACCTATAAAATAAGCAAAAGTGCCTTATTTATAACTAGATACCTGCAATATAACTCTTAGACTGCGCATAAGCTATCTAAAGCCTTGGCTAGCACTTAGCACCATTAGCTAGGATATCCTAGACTAAGAAGTCTAGAGCATCTTGTAAACTATACCTTTAGAGCCAAGATTAAAAGACTAACAACAGTAGAATGCAATGTATGTAGATTAGTAAAGATGAAATGTCAAGAGCACTGTAAATAGCAAGAATGACCCTTAAGATTAGGGGAGAGAATCTCGCTTAACTTCTATAACTATTTAACTGGATTAAATAGTTATACATTATATGTAATAATTACAGATTACTATTTAGGACTGTATTAGGACTATTACTTTATAAATTGCTATAATGAAAATCTAGTAGTAATGCTTAAGCATTTTACTTAAATGCTTAAGATAATGTATAAAGTGAAGCTATAAGTTATAGAGACTAATAATAAGCTGCAAAAGGGGAATTTAATGCGCGTATAGCTACTGTAAAAAGGAATTAAAGTAGATAAGAGTGCACCAAGGACCTAGCAATAGAACAGCTCTAGAGAGCGCTCTAGGGGGGTAGTAAAAGAAAAGGTAAGGCTGCTAACAATTAATAGTAATCTCCCTTTAGGTCTCTAGCTAGAGATAGTTAGAATAGCAGTATATATACTTAACTAAATACTAAAACAGGGACTAAAGTGGAAAATGCTATATAAGAACTTCTTTTCTTGCGCTCTAACTGCAAAAGATAGCAATCAGCCTTAAATTAGTCATATAAGGGCCATCAGATGCAAGGCATTCTTATTAACAAGTAATGCATAGAAAAAGGAAAAGCGCTTTCAATTGAGAATAAGCCTAAAGGCATAGATAGGTTACCTAGTTAGCTATAATTCTTTAAATATCTTTAGAGTCTAGAACCCTGTTATAAATAAGGTCTATATAACTCAAGATATTATCTTCAATAAGGAAGAATTCTTTAGTGCTAATAAGGTACAGCTAGAGGAGACAATCAAGGAATAGACCCTTAAAGAGTTATAATAAAGATTGCAAGCTCTCCTAAACTCTAAGCAATTTAATTAAGTAACTGAACCTATTTAGACTATAGATGAGGAGGAGTTGCAAGAAATGTACCTTAAGAGCTTAATTAAAGACTTGCTAACTGAGGAAGTAGAGTTAAATAATAAAGGAGGTAAAATACCTATAAAATACACTGAAATTAGATTTAAACTACTCCTAATGCTACTAGAAAGCCTACCTTTAAGCTTCTTTGCTAAAATGGGAATCTAAATAAGTTAAAATATAAAGGAGAGGAAAGGAATAGAGGAAGACCTCTATATCCTAAACTAAGCCTTTAGTGCTGGCTTAATGGCTGCCCTAATTGCAGAGAAGGATAGCGAGCTAATAATAAAGGCAATGAGGAGTAGATATATTAGCAGAAGACTAAAGCCTAAGTGTAAAGCGCAAAAGACTTAAATGAGCCTCATTCCAGAAAGAAAGAGATACTATTAGAAGAATCTGCCTCTGGCACCAAGTTCCTATAGCAGTCTATCTAGATATAGGTTTAAAATAGAGTTTAAGAAGGCATAAGAAGATCATTTAGAGAGTTATAAGTAGATAGGATTTTAGATAGAGATTTTAAGGAGTGATCTATGCGTTTGCAACTTAGAAATACTAGACTGTATGTAGGTATTTACTTATAAATTTAATAAATACGGATATCTGTAAAAGTAGAAGGTAAGGCTTATTATTTAAGGAGACTAATAGTAAAGGTTAAGCACTGATAAAACGTATGCAGTAACCCTTGCTAGAAAGTCATTTTAGATACTCCTGGCAATTGCTGCTAAATATAATCTTAAATTGGTATAATATAATGCAGTTAATGCATTTTGCAATGCAAAACTGCAGAGCAATGTCTTCATGAAACTGCCTCTAGGTTTCAGGAAGGGCAGAAAAGACGATTGAGTGTTGCTCCTCTACAGAGCACTGTATAGACTGCAGGTTATACTGCTTTTGTAGTAAATGGAGTTTGGAAGTATATTATGAGCTCTAGACTGCAAGCCTGCATTAAATGAAAGTTACTGCTACAGGAAAGGAAATCTACTAATTGTCTTCTATGTAGATAATATAGTTATTGCATATAAAAAGGAAGATAGGGATTCTGCAACTTAACTTATAAGATCTCTTTAAGAGAAATACAAGTTAACAGGCAGCAATAAGCTGCAATGGTTTCTTGGGATGCAAGTTATCTGAGATTGCAAGGCTAAATGCATTTAGGTTGCTTAAACAATGTATCTTGAGAAGATATATGAGATATATACTGCAAATACTATAAATGGCTCTCTAATGGGAAGGGAGAAGCTCTTTCTAAATCAAGAAAAGGCAGACCAGCATACAGCAAACTGGTATAAGAGGGTAATTAGATTAATCCTTTATGTAAGTGTAATAAGCTGACTAGATATTGCATTTGCAATTTCAAGGTTATCTCGGTTTATGAATAATCTAAGTGAAATACATATGGAAGGTGTGAACTGCATCCTCAATTACCTATATGCAATGCGTTACTTTGGTTTGCAGTTTAGTCCTGGAGAAGGATTTGTGATATATAGCGATGCATCTTTTGCAGATAATACCCTAGATTGAAGAAGCTTACAAGGATATGCAATGAAGATCTATAGAGGACTTATTGGATGGAGAGCAAATAAGCAGGATACTGTAACTACCTTAATAACTAAGGCAGAGCTGCTTGCTCTCTTACAAGCTGCAAAAGAAGGGCTATTCTAATAAAGGCTCCTCTAGAGCATAGATGATAAATTTTGAAATGACATTTTGCACCTTGTATGCGATAATTAATAGATGATTTATCTCTTGAAGAATCCTTTATAAAAGCTAAAGACTAAACTTTAATATGTAGATGTTTATAACTATTAGTTGCGAGAATACATTTAAAAGAAAATAATATCTCTAAGCTATAAAGTAAGCTTAAAGCTTATTGCAGATAGTCTTATAAAGGCCCTATAAGGCAGAAAGCTAAAAGAGAGCTATAAGCTATATAGACTTATAGAAGTTCAAGATTGCATCTAAGGACATCAAAGTGCAGGGCTTAATAAGAGATTAATTGAAGAAGTCCTAGATAAGCTTAACATTTAAAATACAAGCTTTATACAACCATTTTAAGACTTATTAAGCTAGTTAGACATACATAAGATTTCTTTTAATATCACTTAAGATGCCCTGAATTTCATTTATATGTTTTAGACCTTATTATACGTTTTTTACATATTAAATATTACAAAGTTACATTAAGTTAAGTTTAGGAGGAAATTATTAATTTAAAAATTAGAAAAATAAAAGGCCTGAAGGCATGATTTTCCTTATCATCGAAACAGAAAACCACTAGCTGCAGCGCGAAAAGAAGAAACGCGCCTCGCCTAGGCGAGGCGAAGGTCGCCAGTCGAGGGGAATTCACCAGCAAGAATACCCTTCAAGATACACTTAGCTGCAGTGCAGCGCTTGTTCTTCTCCTAAAAATTTAAAATTATTATGTAGCTTAAAACATAAAAATAAGTTGCAAGAAATACTTATGGAATTTTTAACTAGATGCTGGTCCTGCTAGATATAGTCCAGGAAAAAGAGGGCAGCCGGCAGAGCAGCAGCAGGGCTAACGCAACTCAAATCAGCTAAATGAAACTCGATATATTGTTCTGCAATGCTTACATTAGGCGGCAGGAGCCACCGGGGTTACAGCGCTCGTAACGCGCAACGCCCGGCTTGGCCTAACACTCGCCAGTGCTCTAACCAGCAGTAGCACTGTTAAGGCAGGCCAAGTATAGGACTTGGCATCGCTTAGTGTTGCTACAAATATCAAAATGTTAGATAGCAGCTCAAAACGAAGAAATAAGGTGCGAAAGACTTACATTTTGTTTGTTGCTGCGTAAGCGGCGGCGACTTGCGCCTTTCGCTCAGCCTGATGAACCTGGGAGCGGGACAGGGGAGATGGTGCATTAGCCTCGCTAGATAATTGTTAGCAATGCGTTTTAATCATTCGAAGCTCGCAATGACAAGTGACTTACTTGAGGGAGGCAGGCTTGGAGAGAGGAGATTTACTACTCTAAGTTAGCTAATAAGCCTTAAATAAGCATTTTAAAGTGCAAAAGTATGTATAACATGGCAGCGATAGCAAGGAGAATACTATGAAAACTTTAAAGATATATATTAGGTTTTGCAAAGATGATAATCAGTAAATGCACTGTGAAAGTATTAAATGAAGCTTAAAGAAAGAAAGGCATATACTAAATGTAGTATTAATGCTTAAAGAAAAGAAAAGAGATTAAATTTTACAATGAAAAATGGCTTAAATATCTTAAGATTGAGAGGCCTATTGTTTAAATTGATTGAGAGATCTATCTATTGTTTACAGGACTTATTTATTGTTAAAGCACTACAATGGTTAAATTGTCAATTGACTTGTTAAAATGCAGGTAATGATTTAGACTATAATGGAAATGCAAAATAATAATAAGATGTGACTTCAGATGACTTTTGATATGTTAGTAAGAGGAACCTGAAAATGGGAATTCAAGCAGTCAGAGGGTCACTGTATTTCCACTCTAGGGGGGTGTATTAAACCGGTGACATTATGTAATTGAGTTAGATTAAGCCATTATGTAAGGGGTTTAGCTTAAATGAGCCTTAGAGATGGATTAAGCTGATTACATGACTGAAGGAAGACTAAAAGAGGGGTAACTAGATACTAGAAGCAAGAAGTCAATTAATGAACAGAACAATCACAAAAAATTAGGTTTAACAGTTATATGCTTAGAGCCTGGATAATGTTAAACTCAATTTTTTATGATTATTCTGTTCATTAATTGACTTCTTGCTTCTGGTATCTAGTTACCCCTCTTTTAGTCTTCCTTTAGTTATGTAATTGGCTTAATCCATCTCTGAGGCTCGTTTAAGCTAAACCCCTTGTGTAATGGCTTAATCTGACTCAATTACATGATGTTACCGGTTTAACAGATAATGCTTCTCAGCCTTACAAAGGGATAACAGTCGCTTGGAGAGGTCACGGGCAAGGCCTCATTGGAAGCGTAGGCGTGAAGAAACAACTGCCTAAGCAGCTTTAAGATTTGCAGGTAAGTGCATAATGTAGATTGATAAAAAAGACAGTATATTCACTAATTATTGTCTTCAAATTTGTTAATTTAGGTGCTAAAAAACAAAAAATCGCGACAGCCGGCCGTGTGGGGCTGTATCAGCCTTTTGTGCCTAACTAAGCTTGCTTAGTTGGCCCCCCCCCCCGGCTCGAGCCAACGGGTAGGGGTCAGAGAATAGGACGACGATCCGCTCGTCAGATCCGATTGTTCTCAGTGCGTGCGTTGCTTTGTTGTAAGGGTATGCTTGTCCTTTGACTTCGCTTCACTGGTGGTGTCGTATATCAGATCGTGACATGTCCGATTGGACTCTTTCTGTTCCCGCCTGGTCTTGATTGCCTCGCCTTGCAAGTTGCAGCGCATTAAGAGCCTATCCATCTGGTGATCCAGAAGGGGCCGGGGGGCTTGTTGCAAGTAGCTCTCTCTGGTCCATGCCCATGGTCTTCTACGGTACATACATATATTCAAAGCTCTCGCTTAACAAGGGGATCTGCTTTACAAGTGTCGAGTGCTTTGATGCCAATGCAAATTGTGACGCACGCGTGACCACTGGCCACTGCGGATTGACGAAGATCTTTGTGTTATGTGTTTCAACATCCTTTGGCTCGGAGATCCGAATAAAGAAACAAACCCCCTTCACCTAAGACGACCACGACCACTTCGAGTGCTGAGTGCGACGTCCCGAAGCAGGGTAACAAAGGGAAACATCAAGAAGAACAAAACATGTCTGTTGCCATCTGCCGAGTCACTCGAGTCCCTGTTGCACTGCGACAATATCGTTAGTCCGAGTCATCATTACCCTATGATAAACAACACAACAGCCCTGTGATAAACGGTGACTGGGGAGACACGCGCGGACACAAATCTCGGAATCACTCATCCCAGCACCCGCTCGCTAGTATAGGAACTTACCGACATCAACACTGAAGCTTCAGCCCAGGGATATTACTTTGATCAAGGGCTCCCTGCTCAAGTTTATGCGGTGGAGATCAGCCTCGTGAACTTGTCACATATTCATACCCTTAACAGACCTCCAGCTGCAGCTCTGCAGGCTCTGTCACGCCTGTCAATTTCAGCTTGATAATGCTCCTCTCGCAATCGCATGTTTGGGGCTCCAACTTATCAACATGGGACGAAGGGAATATGCAGCTTATCTGCTTGTCTCACCTGCACGAAGGCGCTTTCGTTAATAAATTGCATATTCTCATCATACATACGTGATTCAAACTGAGACATGAGCTGCGTGTAGCATGTTATCCGTCGATCTGCACGGTCTCGTGGCTTGAAGAGGTTTATCCAGCCCAATTATTTCCTTTTGCTGAGTTCGCTTCAGGTGATGCTTTGTGATTCCCATCTCTGAATAGTATCGATAAGCATGGAATTTTCATGAACCTTTATTAGGATCGGATCACCCATTTCTATATACCCGTTGGCTCGAGCCGGGGGGGGGCCAACTAAGCAAGCTTAGTTGGGCACAAAACCCTGAGACACGCATAAAACCCTGAGACAGCCCTGCACAGCCGGCTGTCACGAATTTCAGGTTTTTTGCAGCTAAAATCAAGGATCTAAAGACATCAGTTAGTAAATATACTGTCATTTTCATCTCACTGCATTATGCACTCAGCTGTGAATCTCAGGGCTGCTTAGGCTGTTGTTTCCTCACGCCTGCGGCACTAAAAGGGCCACTCTCGCGATGCCGCCCGACCTTTAAGCCTTTGTCAGGCTAAGGAACGTTTTCTCGGCTCTAAGAGGGCATCTATCGCTTGCATCGTAAAGAAGCTTGAAGCTGCGAATAGCCTTAGTGCCGAAGACCTTCCTGATGACTGTAGAGGGCAGCTAAGGCTGCTAACAGAGGCGGAAGAAGAAGCTATCATGGCCTTTATTATGTAGATGCAGAGATTAGGTCTACCTGCCTCTAAATATAAAGTTAAAGATATAGCAAATATGCTATAGTACTATTAAGATCTTAATATAAAGTTAGTTAGTAGAATATAGTATAAGTACTTTTATAATAATTATTTAAAGCTTAATAAATTAATTCTTAAAGCTAAAAAAGCTTTTTATATAAAATATAAAAAAGTAAATATTAAGGAAATTAAGTAGTAGTTTTAATAACTTATTAAAGTTATTATTAACTTTAAAATTAATACCTTTAAGTATTAGAATACTAACTAAGCTAAAATAAAAGTAGGAATTTTATAAGAATATATAAAATGCTTTATTATATATATATAAAAGAAGGTATTTATAGAGGTTTTTTTTCCTGCTAATTAAAAAAGCTATATAGTTATTAGTATAAGTAATACTATAAGTAATATAACTCCTTTATAGCTAATCTTTAAAAGCTTTCTAATGCTAAAGTAGGCTTAAATTAAAGGCAATTCTTAGATGCAATTTATATAATTAAATATAGCCTTTTTTAATACTAAGATAATACTATAGTAAGTAAAGCACTTTAATAGATATTTCTAGGAGAAATTAGCTACTATTTAATACTATAAGCTTAATTTTAAGTAGTATTTTAGCTATAATAAGTACTTATAATAACCTAGAAATGCCTTTAGAGAATATAACTCTTCTTTAAATGCTAAAGCTATTTAAGAAGAAGGTTCTATATAGAGGCTACTTATTATTAATAGCTTTAGCAGTTATAGCTCTTTTACCTTTTAAGAATACTATATAAAATTTAATATTTTTATTACCTTCTTACTACTATATTTAATATATATCCTTTAGCCTATAAATATAAGTATATTTTAATATTTAAAGAATATATATTAAAGAAAGCTTTATAAGGCATTAAGGAAAAGAAAGCTAACCTTTAACTGCTATAACTTTATAGGAGCTTTTTAAGTAGGTGCTTTATAGCCTAACCTTCTTATAAAAGCCTTTCTTTTTATATATTAATATTAATTTTTTAGGAGATCTTTAATAAAGGCTTTATATAAGCTTATATTATCTTAGGCTTTAAAAAGTCAGGGATTTTCCTACCTATAGACTGGCTGGCAGTTAAATTCCTCCTTAGGAAGAAGCTAAAGAAGAGGAAGACTATAAATCCTGCTTTTCTTTTACTTCTGCTATCAGAAATGAGGTTTATAACAGCTTCTATAACCACATAATGCCTTAAAGACTAATATTATAATATCCTTAGTTTCCTAATACATTAAAGACTTATGCATATTTAGAAAATTATTAATAAAGCTATTTTACTTAAAAAATATATTATAAAAAATATTAATAATTGCTATATATATATTAAGAAAAGGTATTATAAGAAAAAGCAAGAAAAATACACTTAAGAAGCTTCTAATTATATTAATACTATTTCTTTATAAAAGCTTTATAAGTAATAAAATAAGTATATTATAAAAAGTTAAAAGAAGAGTATTTAATTTAAAATATAGTATAAATAATTTTAATTTATTTAAAAGCTTAAAGCATTAAAATAAAAGTAGTAAAATAATAAAGAAGTTATAGTTAAAGGCATTATAAAAAAGCTATAATTTAAAAAGTAATTAAAAGTTATAAAAAAAAAGAATAACTATTTATTAATAAATATATAATAATTAGCTATAATTAAAGCCTTTAATAAATTTATTAATAAATTTATAATAAATATATAATACTCTTTTAACTTTTATAAATCTATTTATAATATAGCCTTTATAATAAAGCCTTTTAAAGTAATTAATTTTTCTTTTCTTCTTTATAATAATAATTCTATTACTTTTTACTTTATAAAGCTTAATAAAATACTATACTCTAGTAATTTTAGCTTTAATAATAAAGTTATAATACTCTTATTACTGCTTTATCTATCTAACTATAAGTCTCTTTCTTAGTTACCTTTACCTATAGTCTTCTTATTACTTTGCCCCTTATAATACTAAATATAATATTATAAGTTAATATAAGATCTTATATAAAGGGAAAGGCAAGTAGTAGAGGCTATAGCTACAAGAAAAGAGGAATAGAATGCCTCTTAATTTAGCAAGGAAATCATTCCTCAAATCAGGCTTCATTAGATGCCACCACAGTCATATCCCCCCTTCAGCTATAGTTAATAGTCAATTCAGTATCACGAGAAGCTTCAAACAAGGCCTTTTTATCATTTTCAGCTAATTGCGACATTGTATGAACATCAAGCTATTGAAAATATCGATTTCGCCACCCAAAAACCCACCGTGCCGATGTCTCAGGGTTTTGTGCCCAACTAAGCTTGCTTAGTTGGCCCCCCCCCCGGCTCGAGCCAACGGGTATATGGAAGAACCAATCTTTCTGCATTGCCAAGCTGTCGTCGGCGTAGCATTCGGGGAACCTCAACGGGGAACAGCTGTGAATTGTATATGTACGGAGTAGCATGCCACACTATAACGCCACAGCCAATTAGTCCTCTCCCTTCTTCAACATCAAGTGTTCTCGATGATTAAAGAAACGATGGCATTATAGATTCAAGGAAAGCCTGCTTAGGAACCCTCAAAACATGTTTCCTTTGGGGAGTTATAGGACTTTGACAACTGTGTGCCATCAACTACCGTTTTCCACAAACCATCAGAACGATCGCCAAGTAATCAGCGTCCGATTATATATATAGATCTAGGTTTCATTGTAATTCTTTCCTTCTCGTGTGACAGTTTGGTCTTGGCCAAGCTAAGCATTAACTAAGAAGCCGTTGAAGCATAATTGACCCTGCATCTCGGCCTGCCTCCCTCCCACATCTTTCTTCTGCTAGATCTACAACTACGGTAGTTTCTTTCTGCAGCTAAGCCTTGGTAATCAATAGCTTGTAGATACTCCGCATCTTCGGCAAACATCTCACCTTTTTAAAGTCATCACATTCATCACATCACAGTCTTGAGATGGCGCTAAACCCAAATGGAGAGTACGGACCTGTCATCCGTCCATCATCGGGGCGCGAGATGTCCGCAACCCAGGGGGCCGTAAGTGGGTACGAATATGTTGAAAAAGAGTCGGTTTAGATCCATCTCCCCAGATTTTGACCTCTCTTGAAATCATATGAACACTCGGGCCTGAGAAGTTCGCTAAACAAAGCACCGACTGTCAATTGCTGGCCATGGGGTTGCTAAGATGGCCTCACAAGGACAAGCCGCCGGTTCTGCTAAAGGTGCGGTCCTCGGCTGGTCTCATCGTCACCACATGTTCCTTTGCAATCTTCACTGTAAGTCGCTGGTTGCTCTTTAACTTTGAAAAGCCAGCTGAACAATATGGCATCAGGACATCTTTCTCTATGGTGTTATCGTTCCCATACTCCCATTCTCTCTTCAGGATCGAATTGGTATCAGCACAAACCGGGTGCAGTACTGGGTCTCCATAGCATTGGCCGTGTTTGGTGCTGCACTCCTGGCTGGCTCTCGTATGTCCACAGTCCTCACTCGAAGTGGTAGTATATAGCTTACGGTGACTACATCAGCTGTCTGGAGCTATCTGGCCGACAGAATCCACAACCGCCGGATGCATATGCTTATAGGACTTATTGTATTGTGTGGTGCTACTGTTTTTCTATGCGTAGGTCGCACGCTTGCTCTCTTCATGATCGGCCGTGCTCTGCAAGGAATATCGGCCGCACTAACATGGACTGTTGGCCTTGCGCTTGTTGTCGATACTGTCGATAAGGAGCATATCGGCAAAGCCATGGGTTGGATCAGCACAGCGTGTAGTCTGGGCATCTTGGTGGCACCTCTACTGGGAGGTCTCGTATATGGAAAGGGGGGTTACTACTCCGTTTTCGCCATGTGCTTTGGCCTTCTCGCTGTTGACATTGCCCTGCGTCTCATCATCATCGAGGTCAAGGACGCCAAAAGGTGGCTTGATAAGGCGGAACCTAGAGCCGTGGCAGATACAGAACGTGTCGTGACAGAGGAACCGCAAATTGAGAAGAACGAAGATAACATCGCTCAGCAAACAGATGGGCAGATCAAGGACGTATCAGACCCATCACGATCACCTATCAAAACACTCGTCAAGCTCCTGGGGCAGCCTCGATTCCTGGCTGCTCTGTGGGGAACCTTTGTTCAGGCACTTATCAACACGGCGCTCGAAAGTACTGTTCCTCTTCTCACACACGAGATATTTGGCTGGGACTCCATTGGAGCAGGACTGATATTCCTCCCGGTCATTCTGCCATCATTTTTGGGACCTGTGGTTGGCATGGTTGGCGATCGATACGGGCCTAAGTGGCTGGCTTCATTCGGCGTCCTCTTCGCCACACCCTTTGTTGTATGTCTGAGGTTCGTCGATGAGAACACGATTCAAGACAAGATCCTTCTTTGCGGGCTCTTGGCTGGTGTGGGCATCACAACCGCGTGCATCTTCGGGCCCCTGATGGCTGAGATCACTTGGTCCGTCCAAGGCGAGGACGGCACTGAAGGTGCGGGGCAGATTGCCCAAGCGTATGGCCTCTACAACATGGCATACTCTGGAGGGTCTCTGGTAGGACCTATAATGGGCGGAATGGTCAAGGATAGCGCTGGTTGGGCAACTGTCGGATGGAGTCTGGGTATAGTAGTGTTCGTGTCCGCTATTCCAACTGTTTTGTATACGGGCGGGCCACTGAAGGTCAAGCTTAGAGGTTGGGGGACACAGAATTCAACTGAAGCCTGAATAATACACAAACAAAATACAATTATTGTAGGTTCAAGATTGAGGTTATTTATATACCTTACATATAAAAGTATACGTAGTCCTTCACTGCCCGAATTGGATGTCTCGGACACCGCGGGCCATATCAAGCTAAGCCTAAAGGGAACAGCTGTTCATTTAGGTTCCATAGCAGGCAGCTCCAACATGTTATATGTGCACAGTCAGGCTCATGCTTTAACCAATCTTCTCTCAACAACATTTTCTACAACGCATTTTGCTCGATGATATATACTTGCATCGAAATTCTGTGATTCATATTCTGCAAAACGAAAAGTCCGATTATCGTCGTTGTTCCGCTTACATTATCCCGAATTCTTGTGCGTTTCCCAGAAACAAGCACTCTTTACATATCACCACACATCATGAAGGAGCAGCAACACATTGATGAGCTCCTTGAACGCTATCTCAGCCTGCTGGACGAATACAGCCAGCTCCGCCAGAGTCTATCCCAGATCCAATCTGATGTCTTTCACGATATCGCCCGCGCTAATTTCGCCGGCGAGAGAGGCATGAGGTACGGCCAGGATCACTACGATGAAAGAATGCAAGCAACACGCCTTCTTGCCATCGAGCAGGATGTCAGCCCAAGCCCAACATTCTCAATCTTTCCTGCTCCCAAAGAAGACAATGTAGCAGATAAGGAAGAAAACTCCTCAGCTGAGAAGTCTGATGATGCATCAACAGTAGAGGCCAAAGAGGCCACTATCCCTACAGAAAAGAAGCGAAAACAGAACAAGAACCCCTTGCAATGGTTTGGGTTATTCGCGCCTATGCCTCTCCGCACGGCACAAAAACATTCCTTGAAAGCAGTAGAGGAAATTATCCCCAGGCTTGTTTCTGTCAACGCTGAAATGCTACATGTGGAAATTGAGGTGCGACGAGCGAGGAAACGACGTGCTAAAGCGGAGGCAGCTGAAAAGAAGACAAGCCAAACTGCCGCAGCGACGCAACCACAGAGCGCAGCAGTTTGAATGCCTTCACATTGATACTATATACGTCATATATGGCCATGCTCGGATACATGAATCATTCCCAGTGCCCCCACAGGTTGTTCAGACTCTCGGCCAGAGTCGGATGAGCATAAACAGCTGCTTCTAGATCCCACCACTTCAAATTACCCATCATAGCAGTTTGCACAATCGACATGATTTCACCGCCTTCCAATCCCAAACATGTGAATCCCAAGATCTCACCGGTTTTTGCATCCACAGTCGCCTTCATCATACCACGTGGCTCTGCTGTCTCCAGCGCCCTTGCAACATAACTCATAGGCATCGTGGCAGTCTTCACTTCCCTTGAACTGTTGAGGAGGTCTCTAGCGTGGAGCCCAACATGGCCAAGCTGAGGATCGGTGTACATGACATAAGGAGTCAGAACTCGTGAGATCGACGCCTTTGTCGTAGGCATAGCTGGAGTTGTGGATGACATAGCTTCTGGAATGAGGTTGGTGCGGATAATGCGGGAATCATCGTAGAACATGTGTGTGAAAGCAGCACCTCCGTGGCAGTCTCCTATGGCGTAGATATCTGAAGCCGTGGTCTGCAGTTTATCGTCGACAATAATGTGACCTCTAGGAGTCGTCTTGATGCCAACTTCGGAGAGGTTCAGGCTATCTGTGTTGGGTACCCGGCCTGTTGCCAGCAGAAGATGTGTTCCGGAAACTTCCATCTCCCCTCCTGGAGTCTTGATGCTCACATCGAAAGGCGTCTTTGTGTCCTTGGTTGCTGAGATCGAGTTTACTGTGCTCGAAAGATGAACCGTGATTCCATCCTGTTGAAGGATATCCAGGAGACACTTGGCCACGTCAGTGTCTTCTCGGGGCACAAGCTGCTTGGCCGTTTGAATAACAGTCACTTCAGAACCCAAGCGGCGAAAGAGCTGCCCAAACTCAAGGCCGATATAACCACCGCCCAACACAACGAGACGCTGTGGAACCTCACCCAGTTCCATGATAGTAGTCGAGTTGAGCACTCGTGCTGGGTCAACATCGTCGAGACCTGTAATATCTGGCCTCAATGGCCTCTCACCGACGTTGATGAATATCTGATCGGCGCTGACCTCTTTCTCGCCCCCATTATTCAACAAAACTCTGAGTTTCTTCGCGCCGACAAAACTGCCATCACCCATAATCACATCAACACCTGCTGCATGCAAACCTCTGACACTACCGGCGTTCCACTGCTCCACGATTTCACGCTTGCGCTGCCTTATGCGAGCCATGTCGATCTCAACATTACCATTTCCTCCGTGCACGCCATAGTCTTTACCACGTTTGACCATGTAGGCTGCTCTTCCAGAGGCGATCATGGTCTTTGTAGGTGTACAGCCTACATTTACACAAGTTCCGCCGAGTGCCATGCGCTCAATCACAGCTGTTTTGCGACCAGCATTGGCAAAGGCTTTGGCGACTGGGTTGCCACTTTGGCCGGAGCCGAGGACGATAACGTCGTAGTGCGTAGCCATTGTATGAAGATGTTGGCGCTTGAGAGACTGACTGATGCAACTTAGACGCGATAAGCCAAGGAGACGTTTCATGAGCAGAGGCTATCAATTGAGATTTGATTCTATCAGGACTTAGAGACCAGCTAAATAGAGTGCATGAATAGAAGCCTCTTATACGAGGCACCATCGTTCAGCGCCATGTAAGCGGGTGGCTTATTCATTTCTTACAACGCAACGCCCGCGTTTCGTCAGCGTGATTGATGAAGTTACTGTTGGCCAAAGGGGATGCCACAATCTCGTGAGGGGTAGGACAGAGCACCACGATGTATTTAACCGCTTGACGTATTGACATAAGCACTATCTATTCCACAGAGTATCTAGCTCTGAACCGTCGTGTCAATATTATTACGCCTCAAAGGCTATCCCGTAGTTGTCATCACTCCTGCGTTAACGAACCCAATGTAGTGAGAACATCTTCTAACATTTCCCTCTCGGGGTTATCATGATTGACTTGCTTAGCAAGTTGAGACGCAATACCAAAGATAGCAGCAATAGAGTGCTTGTATCTCTGTCGCATGCCCCGGTTCGCCGCTCCAAGCACCGAGCAGCAAAGTTGCAAAGAGGATATTACTGCTTCCTGTGCCTGGGGCGATAACTCTGAATCAGGGATATCCCATGCTGCTACTGAAGTGATGAGATCCATCCAAGCTTCAGGAACACCGTTGGATTCTTGCTCAACTATGGGAAGTAGAATGCGAACAATGTCTGTAGCCCGAGCAGCCTCTTGCTCTCCGCAAGTCCGCGAGGCATGCTGCAGAATAGAATTCAGATCGTGAGCGAGAATTGTCCACCCTTCGTTGGCGAGCAACAGCTCGCGACCTTGGGGTAGCGTAGTCACGCCCTCGAGAGCCACGAGGACAGGAGACCGGAAGTCGAGTTTATGTTGAGAGCTGGATTTGTAAAGATCCATAAACATATCCATCAAACCAGTAGCCTCTTTTCGCAGGATATCATTCTCCTCTTCTCGCAGCCAGAGCGCCAACGCTCGCACAGCTGAAAGTATGAACATATCATCGTCAGCATTATCTTTCATTGAGTCCCAAGCGAGTGTGTGATGGACACCAGTTGATGTGTCTGTCGTGCCAGTTCGAGCGTCTGGATGTAGTCCCATGGCTCCAGCAACAGAAGCATCCCATCGATCGCGAAGATACTCGGCTGTGAGAGACATTGTCTCGGATATGCCCTTACGGAGCTTAAGGAGGTTCTCAGGGGTCATGAAGAAGGTTTCCATGGACTCGTCTTCCAAACACTGCACGAGGTATCCAATGAAGATTGAGATGACGTCGAATGCAGAAGTGAGGCGTGTTGAGACTTTGGGGTATTCGGGCTTATTTAGCTGTTCTAGAAGAGTGGGAGCCGAAGAGCGAATATCAATGAGCAGGAGGTTGATGAGTAGGTATGAGAAGGCCTTATCATCCTTTTTGTCGTCGATAAACACCAACTTCGGTGCCTCGGATGGGAAAGCTTGGAGTATCGAGGCTGTGGCATTTGTATATGCCGCTCGGGCTTCAGGTGTTGGTCTACTTGTGACGAGGTTTTGAATGTAGTTAACGACTACCTTGAGCCATCTGGGATGCTGAGGAAGGATCTGGAGCAAATGGTTAGATGATTCTCTCGGAGAAGGTGTGGAAAACGCACGGAGGAGTTGGCATGCCGAAGAAAGTAACCAAGGAACTCGAGAAGAGTGACAGCATCAGTTCCAGTGAATGATGAGACCAGACTCTGAATCGTGTCGTCAATCTGCCTCACCAGCGTAAAGGGATCTTCGATGGTTGTCATAGAATTGAGCCATGCAAAGCAAAAGACATCCAGAACCTGTGCATGGCTAGGAGCGATCTCTGTAAGGGAGCTAAAGTCTTCCACCTTGATAAACTCTTGTGCTCCTTGCTGTGAGCTTACTAGCGTATGTAGCAGTTGGAGTATTAGCCTTGTGGTATCTTCAGAGCTAAAACAGTCATTAGTTTGTTCCTTTTGCCTGGCGAGGGGGCTTCATACCTGTAGAGAACTGCATTGACAAGCAAGGGGATTCTGTCGATGAACTTGGCGTCACTCTTGGCCTGGTCGGGAAGAAGAATGGAGAAAATGTACAAGACAGATACAGCCAAATCCAACATCTCTTTTGAATTCTGGGTTGAAGGCTTCGAGCCTGTGCGTAGCAGTCGGTCGAGGAACTTGGGTGAGAGACTGGACCATAGACCTTGAACTGTCTGCTCATCCTGGCGGAGTTGTTCTGAGCTGTCGAGAAGAGATTTTAGGAGGGCCAGTCCAACAAATCTTTGGGTATCATCTTTGGCCTTGAGAAGTGATTGTATCTTGTTGACGTCTGTAGGTTGAGAAGCAGTACTTGTTGTGTTTTCAGCCATCTTGGTCCTTATTTTGTAGTAGTGAGTCGAGTTCGAAATACCGACTGAGCTGTAGTTTCCATACGTCGAATGTAACACGTGAGTGTCTTGGAGAGGATAAAGACGTGGCTGTATATGAAAATAGTTGCTAACTAAGATGAGAAGAGTATGCACATGTGTAAGGTAGAGTAGGTATTGATGGACTTGACTTGCGACAACTTTGTTGGGTCCCACTATTCTATGAATTCCCCTCCGTGCCTTTAGTAGATGAATTCTAGAAACCTCCAACATTGATGCCATAGAAACGGTGATATCAACGAATTCATTTTACATGATGGATAAATACTCATTAGATTATTATTGAGATCTAAGCATATCGGTCCAGTGTCGTATGTTCATCAGTCGATAAATAATGCGTCATAAATAAGTGTTTTAAGCCAGTTGCGACAAGGACAATGAAAGCCAAGATCTTCGCGAGACCAGTCAGTAACTAAGGCCCTGATCTGTATTGAAAGTTACAACTGAACAAAAGGTTAGCTGTGGAGCCAAAAGTGAAGCTATCCCCAATTGAGGCCCTGTTGGGTGACGAATCGTTAGTTTATTGCAATTTCCACTTGGTGTTGAGTTATGCAAGCTCGG
>SRZU01000072.1:0-206160 GCA_013183765.1 Fusarium xylarioides
CGCCCCCCCCCCCCCCCCCCCCCGGATAAGGGCGATTATCCCAACAAATCTTAAACAGCACAAGCAATTTTAGACCTGTAGACCGACAGACGCATTATTAACGCTCGCGGCAATAGGAGTAATTTGCTACCTAATGCCTTATTTTTCTTTCTTATTCTTAGTTTTATATAAGGCTATTAAGCTTAAATAGTAAGGCCTTTATAGTAAGCTATTATTATAAAGATTAAAATTAAAAAAAGTTAATTTACTTTAATAGTATAATTATTACTTTAATTAAGTAGTATAAATCTTACTTTTTAATAGTTATATTAATTTTCTTTTTTTATATTATTTAAAAACTCTTTAAATAACTTTTATTATATATTAAGTTTATTCTTTAACTTAACGTTTTTTATTAATTATATTTATTAATTATATCTATTAATATAATATTTATTATATAAAATAGGTTATATTTATATAATTAAGTTTATTATATTATTAATTATAACTTTAAAACAGCTATTAAGCTTACTTTAAAGATAGCTAATAAAGTAAAGTTTAAAGAAATATATATAATAATAAAAAGATATTAAAAATCACTTTTTATTAAAGTATTAATTTATCTTTATTAAAATAACTATTTTTTATTATAATTTATTTATTTTATTAGCTTTTGAAATTTAATAAATTTAAATTAAACTTACTATAAGCTATTAAGTTATTTAAACTTAAATAAAGACTTAAAAGAAAATTATTTCTTTTAATCAAACTAAGCAGCCTTTCTTACTGTCTTTACAGGTAACTTTTAAGTTACCCTATTTACATCTTTAGATTACTTACTTAACCTATAACAGGTAGCGTGGATCTAGCTGTACTGTATTTTATAGTAATTTACAGTATAGAAACGAAAGCCATGCCTAAAGTTACAATAAAGACATATATAAGATCACGCATAGTTACTGGTGTACCTCGGAGACTCATAATATAAAGGATAAAGCATAATATACAATTAAATAGATGTAATGAAAAGACTATCTCTGAGTTGCACTACTGAGGGGTCATGGCGATGGTGGCGCGAGTAACCAGATTGATGACCTCAGGAGATAAAGCAAGCCCAAACTGTGCACAACGAAAGTGAAATCATGGTTGTGATCCGGACACGTTTTCCTCTGTCATTACCGCCTTGAGCGCGTCCCTGGCGTCATCGCCATTTTCTATACTGCTCGACGGCTTCCTTCTCTTCTCAGGGGGTGGCAGACCCAGTGACCCTTCACGCTTGCCGGGGATAGATATTGCCTGTGAAGTCCTGTTGAAGTTGAAGTCCGAGGGCTGGGTGATACCAACAACAGGAGGCGGAGGCGATGAGTTGTTGAGGGTAGTAAATATAGGAACAGAAGGGACACTGGAAGTAGAGGGTATACTAGTAGACAGAGTGCTGGCAGCAGAGGGTGTGCTGGAAGGTGGAGCGCCACTAGAAGGGGTGCTTAAAGTAGGGGTAGGCGGAAGAGGTGCGGGCGTGGACGAGGTCTGTGCAGAAGGTGTAGGTGCTGGACTAATAGCAGAGTCAGGAGGCGTGTTAGAAGGAGGAATATCAGGACCACTGCTGAGAGGAGCAGGAGGATCGTTGGTTGCGTCAGCTGCCTGCCTCTGCGCCTTCATCCACGCCAGATACTCCTTGAAGGAGGGCCTTTTCTTCTTGTTTACACCGCTGGGCTTATTGGTGACTTGTGATTGAGAGGAACCGGGTCCCGAAGAGGGCGTACTGCTGGGTGCGTTTGATGTCTGCGTCTTCTTCTCATTGATAGCGCTATTGTTGTTATTCTTGTTTTTGTTATTGCTCTGATTGTTGCCCTTATTGTTATTCTTGTTGTTCTTGTTCTTGTTGTTGTTCTTGTTCTTGTTGTTGTTCTTGTTGTTGCTTCCCGCTTTGCCAACCTTTGAATCGCCCTCGGTCTGGGTAGTGCTGCCGACTTCCGATGACTCGGCCTGGAGAGTCTGGCCTTCAACGGGCTCGTTGTCAGCCGTGCTAGCTGTGTCGATATCCATGCCTGCAGCGGAGCTATCACCATCGCTGCCAGAAGACTGACTCTCACTCGGCGTCGACAAGCATGTAGTGTCTGTGTCGATTTCCATGGCCGCAAGAGAGCTGTCAACGTCACTGACAGAAGATCTAGTCACATCGGCTGTTGATGATGGAGTGCCGGAGTTTGTAACCTCTGTGCCCTGGATGGGTTGGAGAGAGGCAGTATCCGTACCAGTCATGTCGGCGTCTGGAGCAGAAGAAGATTCCTTGGGAGGGGCCGGAGATGATCCGTTCCCGGGAGTCTTTAAGAATTGGCCGAGCGTCTGCTGCCCAGGCTCCTTGGTAGGAAGCGCTTTCGGCCTGCCAACCGGTCGTTTCTCGGCCGCCTTAGAGGAAGATGCACCGCTTTGTTCGCCAGACGTAGCAGGCGAGCTCTCGGCAGGACTGGCCTTCGCCACTTTAGCCTTAGTAACGGTCGGAAGGATAGGCTTTCCAGCCTTGGGCAAGCTCTTAGCCCAGTAAGGCGAGAGCTGTCGATACCAAGCTGAGTTTCGGTGCTCCTCCATTGATAGGATGGTTTTGCACTCCGGAGACCAGGTGGGATGAGGGCCTTTGCAGTTACAGCAGCGAGAAGCCGCCTTACAGCCCCTTGTATCATGTGCACCAGAACATCGCCCGCAAAGCATGACGCTGACGGTGCAGTCCTCCTTGAAATGGCCTGCCTTCCAGCATCTGTAGCAAAATAGCGGCGTACCTTGTACGCAAAAGGGTCTTGTTCGGACAGTCAGCTCTTGTAATGATCAAATCTAGAGGGGTAACCTTACTTAACCTCGTAGTAATGGCCAAATATGTTCACGCCTGTCAAGCAAAGTCTGTTGACAAGATCGAAGGACTGGGTTTTCAGGAGCATGCGATCGTAGGTTACCTTCGCTTTGAGGTCCTTTACACCCAGGGCTTTCAGAAGTGCTTCTTCCAAGTCTTTATGCTCCATCCGATTTTTGGCCAAATGCGGCACTAGATGCTCGACGTGCATGGTATAGACCGGGGAAAGGCAAAAGACACCGTGCTCAAGACCGAACAGCTCACTCATCTCCGAAATGTGCTGTCGCATGTACTGCTCTGACTCCCGAGTCAGGAAATTGATGAGGACTTGGGATTGCTGATCTGCTGTCTTTGGGGGCCTCAGCTTGACACTTTCAATTTTCCAGCCAGAACCCTTTTCGCGAAGCTTCTGCGCTATCTCAGTTGGGTTCATCCCGTTCAGCTTTTGGAAGTCAACGGGGTCCATCACGAGTGTGATAAAGCCCGTTTCGTCATCAATTGCACCGTCAAGGTTGGCGAACATCCTATCCTCCAGGCGATGCAGGTTGCCTTCCAGGTTGATAAGACGCTCTTCAATCTTGCCGATGTAGCACTTAATGGAGTCATCAGACTCGTCGGTGGTGCCTTGGATGGAGTGCTTGAGAAATTTGATGTCCTCTTGGATGTTGAGGAGGCGCCCGTCGAAGACGTCAAGAGCCTTGATGTTCCCATGATCAAGCATACCGGTCTCGTTGAAGCGTGAATTGAGGTCATTGAAATGGCTCAAGCGCTCATTGATGCTTTCAAGAGCTGACATCGTTTTCCCAGCGCCGATTTCGCCGACCTCGACCTTGAGCTCGGAAATGCGATCATTCATGGTGCGGAACTGGTCACACACGAATTCCATCATTCTTTGCATCATGGCCTCAACCTTCCTATATTCTGCGGAGTCAGGTTGAAGGTTTGTAGCTGGTGAGATGCAGCTACTACCCCCGTTGAGGGCCGACTGAATGGGGTCTGACGACATGACGAGAGAATAGAGTCAAAAGCAGAATTGATTGTCAAGTGATAATGGGAAGAATGAAGATTGAAGACGAGAAAAACAAAGAGGCTGATGATGAACGGCTTTAATATTTATAGACTATAGAAGTAGTTAGTCCTGTTAAGGTATATGTAAATTTAAAAATATTTTAATTATTTTTATAATTTTAAAATCTAATAAATATAATAATTATTACTTTTTTAACTTGCTTTTATATAAGATTTAAAAAGCTTAATAGCTTTAAATAAAGCTAATAATAAGAAAATAGAATATATTAATAATTATATATAAGACTTTATAATTATTTTTAACTTAATTATTTTACTTTAAATATTTAATTAAAAAAACTATATATTATTATTATTTAATTTATTTATTTAATAAATTTTTCTTTTTTTAAATTAAATTAATAAACTCTTACTTTAGTTTATATTTTTATATTTAAGAAATAAGAGAATGTTACTATAAATCAGGAGCCCTAAAGAATACAAACACTGCCCAAGACAAAGGACCTGTAAAAACGGGAAATTACAGCCCTTGAGCCGAGAGTTATTAGCCCTGTTCTCAACAATTTTAGTGCCAAGCCTAGTAACGCGGTTGTCACCCTGATATGTTATGTCCTGCGGGCTGAATATAACGGGCGTCTAAAAGCAATGGATCACATACCTGATTTGACTTCTTAGTGACAGGCATGAATAAAAGTAGATTTCTATACAAGGAAATATCTCCTTAGCTACGGAATACCACCATGACATACAGCGGGCTGGATTTGTCGCTAGAGAGCGCCACAACTGATACCGTAAGTGAATATCATTACCAGTTCAGGGGCATGGACGGCGAATTTGTTGATGAGGCGGTAGAGAATGGTTGGGCAGGAATATCTTAAAACAAGCCCCATTAACAATCTAGAAGATGTAATTGGCCATAACACTGGCGGTCAGTAAAAGAAAAGACAAAGCGACACAAAAGGTCCTGACACAAATATAAAAAGCAATTTAGCAATGACTTATCACTCCTGCCTAGGCGGATTACAACGGAAGCAATCCGGGTGGAGCTGGGTGGATTCCTACATCGAGCTCTAGCCAATGAGAGCAACCCGCTCTTGCTGATCGAACCTCTTTGATTAAGGGGTTGTATCACTAGTTATTACCTTTATTTAATTAACCTGAAATTAATTCCTAACTCACCATTACCTGCCTGGTAAGTAGTTGAAAACCTTGTCTCTCGTGCGCTTAACAAGATCGACAGGAGGAGACAACAACAACAGATAGGAGGAGGCAACGCCAAGAGGTTCCTGATAGGACAACGGTCCGTAATCATGGAGCCGGGGATCCGGGCTCGATGGTACCAATAATACTCGTTGCTAAGAAAGATATGGTAGCATCACTTAGCCAACGGAGACCTTGGACGATGTTTACTTTTTTTCGTCTCGTGGTGTTGTCGTTCTCTCCTCTACGAGGCAAGTTTAGACAAGGGTCCTTTGTCGAGAGCAGTCACAAGTATGGCGAAAAGGGGCTGACTGTGCCCAGCCATCGCTATAAAAGACGGTATCGCCTGCCAAACAGTCAGGCTCTTTACCCTCAACATCAATTCAACCAGCCCCAATCATCAGCTTAATTGCCCAACCATTCATAGTGTCTTTCCGAGCCATTCCCTGAGCATGGCGCAAGAAACCCAAGCCACCGAGGAGCGCTGGTATGGCATCGGCATCGGGCGCCTACTTGGTGTAACCACAGTTTGGTACATATGCTCTATCCTGACCCGGGGCTATCCTGGAGCATCATGTATGTAACCCCCAATATGGATGTATGCTTGGACATTACTGACCTTGAACATAGTCAGGAAGTTCCCATCTCGTCAGGCTGCTGAGCAATGGATGTTGCATATTCACGAGATCGAGAACCCGGTCCTGATTGACCTGGCAGCGGCAAGGGCCGCAGTTGCTGTAGCCGAGGCAGCCGCTGCACCCAGAGCACTTCCTGCCTCAGTTCCCAGTTCATCCCCTCCGTTATCTACACCTCCGGCCCCTATGGGTCCGCTACTTCAGCTTCTTCAGCAGAGCCTCGGAGATCCTCGTACAGCGGAGGCTCTGAAGAACCTCCTTTCCAGTCCTGCGGCATCTTCAGCTGCGAGTTCTAATGATGCGCACGCTGGCGGCTCTGGCTCCCTTCCGGCACCTTCGTCTAGCCCCGATCGCCCCGTGTTCAGTTCCCAGGCCCCTCATACCGGGCGTAGGTCTCTAGCAATCGATTGGACTAGCGACGACGATGCGAATCCATCGTCTACCCGGCCCAGGCCTATGCCCACCGCTGCTCCGCCCTCCAGCTCAGCCGCGTCATCTTCGACCAATTCCACTACTATCGAGCCTCGTGTCCGAACCGCCAGACTCGCCCAATCGTCTGATCAAGCTCGCTCAGCAAAGAGGGCTCGCCGCACGTCCGGTGACCTCACTTTCGTTTCTGACGCTGCCGACATCAACGACCGCTTCGTGAACATCCAACCAGCTCTCGACCGTCTCCGCGAGATCTTCAAGAGAGGCAATGCGGCCACCATTACTGAGGATGAGATTGCCACTCCGGGAGGCGAGCAAGAGCGCTTTGATACCTTGCTGAGGCTTGACATTTCAGGTGCATACACCAAAGTCACTGCTGACCAGGAAGAGTGGTGGGAGGAGATGAACAAGTCTACCTCTAAGGGTAAAGGCAAGGCGAGGGCCCAGGCGTTGAAGTACGAACGTGATGAAGCCACGGGCAGTACCTCACGAGCGGTCCACCACCCCCTTTGGAAGGCTGCTAAGGGACGCGGTGCAGTCCTTCGTCGCAATGATGCTGATGGTGTCGATGGTGGCAACAAGAGCGACAATGGCGGCATTGGTGATGAAGGTGATAACGGCGATGGCGACGATGCTGGCAGTAAGCCCAAGGATGGGGATGATGGGGATGACAGCGACTGGGTGTCTGTCTGATGAGTGAGAGCCTATTTGGGGATGGTAATCTGGTGGTTAGAAGATGTATTGCTGGTTTCATGTATGTCGTTGCTCTGTGTGCTAGATAGTAGTTTCCTTACCAAATTCATAGTTCCTTTCCTGTCTCTAACCTCTGTCTTCGTACACTCTGCCCTGGGCTGGTTGAGCCTTGACTTCAGAGCTTGCTATCCATCACCTATACGCACCTAACATCGACATGCCCGAACTCTCATTCCTTCCGTAACAATCCTGTCCGCTGGTTACACGATTCGGGGTCTCACGCAGGCAACGGATTCCACCACGACCACGACTCGTCCAAGAGTTGAGACACCTCTTGCTCTTGGTGGTCTGCTTACCATAGCGGTACAGCGTGGCCGTATCTCATGTCCAACTTGTGTCATACCATCTCCGTTTGAGGGGAGACTTGGAGCGATAAGCCTATGCGAATATGGCCTTCCAAAATCTGAAGTTGTGTTGAGATTTCCCATTGTGTTGGCTTGATATGTCTCGTTGAGACGTCATAAGCTTGAAGTATCAACCATGGAGAGACGGCTTGCGCTACTTGCCAGCTCATAACTCCATGAATCACGAGGTGGTCAGATACCAACGAAATGTCCTCGTCTTCCTTTTTCTGGTGTCTGATAATGTATTTCGGTCACCTTGCGTTGATTCATACGTGCTCAAAAGCTTCTAACATTCGCATTGTGAGCTTGGTTGTCTTAAAATGAGGGCATCCGATGCAGTAGCACTGATTCAGCGTAAGACGGTAACCTTAGGTGCGGGCTTGATACAGGTTCATGCTAAGGTCGCAATTGATGCCAGTAAGATGAGATGTCACAGGACCAACGTGCTTATCTCTGTGGTTTGCAGTTCCTATTCCTCCCATAGCCTAACTTGAACAGTTGAGCTTCACACTACGTACGACCTTACATTGATCGCAAAGGTCGTTGTTTTATGTCTTCCAAGACAATGATATCCTCCCTTTGACTATTTTACATTGGAAGTGCATGCTCGAAACGCTACGATGCATGTCCCTATAGTAAATGAAGGTTAGTCGTCATAAGTCATTGCGACCGATCGAATAGCTTTTTCGTAGATTGTCAAGGTGATTGATTGATCGTGAAAGATTATGACGTCTCAACGGGACACAACTTCATGATGAAATTGTGTTACTATTGCCACGACCGCTATAAAGATGGGATTTTAAAGAAGGTTTGATGCCCAGCGCCAAAGGGTAAAGAACACCAATCAAAGCATATAGGCAATACTTATTGCCACGACAGTAACTATAAGAAGTCGGTATCTCGCCCGTCACTGCAATACAATTAAATATGTTCGAACCTACCTCTGCATTCTATGTTACATAGTTGGGGAGTCTGGGCTCTGGTTTCCTTTGACGTGGTCATAGTCATCATTCTGACGTTGATATGACGGCCAAGACTTTTCAACGTCACAGTGTTCACATTTCAGCTTCAATGATGCGATGTAGGACCAAATGCTCCGCAGATTGCTACCGAATCGCATGCATGGGAAATGTAATGGAAATAGTGACGATTTCGTGATGTGAAAGCTGATGCGGTGTAATACAAGCCACGAATACTACTGGACTGAGATGCATGTCCTTGGCTTGATTTGCAGCTGAACTGATCTCGATTGCCAATCAAGTCTGTTTAATTCGTCGGTGTCTTGTGTTGTACGATTCATCATCTGTTCCCATTCCTGCATAGCAATGATATACACCCTTTGAGCTCCCTCCAGCCCTCATGATCTCACTTTACCCATCTCCTAGGATGCTCTTCTCACTAGCCTCAGCATCACTCCGAGTCTCTCGCATCTCACGCCGCTGCACAGTCCAATTATCCTTCAAAACATACCAATCTACCATGGCATCATCCAAGTCCCAACAGTTCTTCCATACCTCGGGCGCGACAGACTCAGTCTGGGTTCATCAAGACCCCGTCTCTAACCGCCCATCGTTCTCCAAGCTCAATCAAGACATTGAAACTGAAGTCTGTGTCATTGGTGCTGGCATTGGCGGTATTTCTACTGCTTACGAGCTCGTCACTCGCGGGCGCGAAGTCGTCCTTCTGGAGAGACAGGACGGACCAGTGGCCATTTGACCAATGATCTTGACGATGGGTATACTGAGATTGCCAAGAAGCATGGCGATGAAGGCGCCAGAGCCGCCGCTGAAAGTCACGCCTGGGGAAGAGATCGCGTAGGAGAGATCTCCAAGTTGCTTGGTATTGAGTGCGAGTATCGCAAGCTTCCTGCTTATGAAGTTTCTCAGTATTCTACAAAGGAAGCGAAGGAGCATGAAGATGAGATGAATGATCTTCGTAAGGAAGAGGCAGCTCAGCGAAAGTTTGGCATTGATGCTAGATTTGATGTAAGTCTGGCCTATACTCATCCCTGATCTGCGGTTAACAACCTATAGGAATCGTTGACAGTTCGTGGCTGGGATGGAGCAATCGACCAGCGCGGCGGACTCATCGTCAAAGACCAAGCAACATTCCACCCAACAAAGTATCTGAACGGCATCCTTAAATGGCTCAAGACCCAGCCCAACTTCCGCTGTTTCGACGAAACGCGCGTCATGTCCGTTGAAGAAAAAGGCATTGAGATTCTCGGCATCGGCAACAAATCCGTCAACGTCTCAACAGCAGATGGTTACACCGTCAAGTGCAGCAACGCCGTCGAAGCAACCTGCGTTCCCCTCCAGAAACTCAGCGTCATCGCTCAAATGGAGTTTATGCGTTCTTACTGCATTGCTGCGCGTGTGCCCAAGGGTGCTATTGAGGATTGTCTCTTATATGATCAGGCGGAGGAGTATAAGTATATTCGACTGACGGCCTGTGATGATGAGCATGATTATCTTGTTGTTGGAGGGTGTGATTATAAGGTTGGGCAGGAAGATACGACTACTGAGTTTGGAGAGCTTGAGAAATGGACGCGTGAGAGCTTTTCTCAGGTCAAGTCTGTTGACTATCGCTGGAGTGGACAGATCTTTGAACCTGTTGATTGCATGCAGTTTATTGGTAAGAACCAGGGCAACGATCACATTTATATCATCACTGGTGATTCAGGCGATGGTCTTACGCATGGAGTTTTGGCTGGGCGATTGATCGCAGATGAAATCGACGGCATCAAGAACCCATGGGCAGATGTCTACTCCCCCAAGCGCATCGTATCAATGCTCAAGTCCCTACCAAGCATGATCGCCCACGACGTCCAGATTAACGCGCAGTACAAGCGCTTCCTACAGTCTGACATCACAGACATTGAAGATCTTGGCCGCGGAATGGGCGGGGTATTGAACAAGGTAATTGCCCTTTGTCAACCATTGCATACAGACTAACCTGTACCAGGCCGGCTCAAAGCCCATCGCGGTGTACAAAGACGAAGAGGGCAACGTGAAGCAGTACAGCGCTTTGTGTCCCCATATGAAAGGCGTCGTGTGCTGGAACACCACTGAGAAGAGCTTTGACTGTCCTGTTCACGGGAGTCGATTCTCACGAGAGGGTATTTGTGTAATGGGACCGTCTAAGGGAAACTTGGATCCCGTTGATGAAGCTGGAAAGGCTGATCAGGAGAATGTCGCCGGTAGCTAAACAAGTCAACAATTGATGATATTCTTATGTAAATCAGGTTCCAAAAGTATCCGCGTATAGGGTGAAACGTGCTTGGGTAATACGTACTAAACCTCTTGAGACGTTGTACGCGTACACATCATCAATCCGTAAAAAGGCGACATGCTCAACGCGTCATCTCGCCAATGAAATAGCTGCGTTTACGATTAGCCCAATTATTTGCGTTTCGCAACACCCTTGCCTCACGTCAGACCACGAACACCGAAGAAGCCGAACGTGGATAGTGACAAAAAGGATGAGACACATTCAGCCTGAAAGCTCACGTCATCTTTTCTTACATCCCATGCGGGGTAAAATAGCTGATGACGCCAACATTAGTCCCGTCATAGACATGAGCTCGATATAAATTCTGAGCATCATTGACCGTTTCTCATCTTGATAACGACGTTGGAGTGGCTTGATATTGTCATTTCTGTTTTCCATCAATATCGATTCATTATGAGGTCTCTTTTGGCTCTTACTTTGGCTACGGCCACTTCAGCTTTCGTGCTTCCCGAGGGTTTGGATGCGTTCAATACCTGGAAGGATGATCTGAAGCAGACGCTCGAAGACATTCCTACTCGCTTCCGCAAGACTCTTGATGAAGCGACTGAGCAGCTCTCCACTGAGTTCACAGCCGCAATCCACAACAGACTCCAAGACGAAGAAGCTTTTCTCCCCGCTGATGATGTAGACGACGATGAGTCTGCGGATATCTTTGGCCGGACAGGCGGTGACTTCACCGGTCACACGACGTATGAACTCATCGCCAAGAGCAACCGCACCAAGAAGTTCTTCAAGCTTGTTCAGAAGCATGAGAAGTTTGGAAAGTTGCTTAACAGCACTGATGCAAACTACACGCTCTTTGTGCCGACTGATGAGGCATTTGAGCATATTCCTCATCATCATAAGGATAAGCCTAGCGATGAGTTCGTCGAGGCTGTTCTCAACTATCATCTTGGTATTGGGGAGTATCCTGCGTCGCGAATTCTGTTCACGCATACTATCCCTACGACGCTGAAGGAGCCTCTGCTTGGTGATAAGCCTCAGCGTCTTCGTACCAGCGTTGGATTCTCTGGAGTGAGGGTTAACCTGTACAGCAAGGTCATCGCAGTCAACTTCGTAAGTGTATTCTACCGGCGCGAGTTTATATACTGACTGTTGCAGAAAACCAAGAATGGCATCATCCACGCCGTCAACAGAATCCTCGTCCCTCCTCCCTTCATCGGCAAGGAAATCAGCCTCTTCCCCGGCCAATTCTCAACTCTTCTACTTGCCTTCGAAAAGACCGATTTCGTCAAGTACATCCACAACATCCCCTTGGTCGGCAGCACCGTCTTCGCTCCCTCCAACGACGCATGGCGCCGTCTAGGTCCCCGCGCAAACGCCTTCCTCTTCAACACCGAGACAGGCAAGAAGTATCTCAAGGCCCTCCTCAAGTACCAAATCGTCCCCAACATTACTCTCTACAGTGATGAGGTCTACTACGGCGATGAAAAGGTGTCGAAGAAGCTTTATGGCCATGGTGATGACTTCCATATTGAGCTTCCGACTCTTCTTGAGAGGAGTGTTGGTGTTGATGTTCATACCTTTAAGAGTTGGACTACTATTGTGCTGAATGGGCATAATGTTATTGGGTTTAATGATGCTGTTGGTAAGAATGGTGTTATTCAGGTTCCTAAGACTATTCCTATTCCGCCTCATAGAAAGGGTGAGCATCCTTCTGAGATGGAAGGTGAGATTAGTGTTGAGGAGTTGAAGGAGAGATTGGAGGAGTATGTTGAGGAGGAGGATGAGGATGACTTTGAGAACGGCGAACTGTAAGAAGATTTCGTTCTTTTAGAAATTGAAGAGATGAAAAGTCTCACGGTAGAAACAAGACTCGGTATCATAGTGTAGGATAGTAGGGAGAGGGCAAGTTAGATTACAAAGAAACAATGAATAGTCTCCCATCATTTATGCGCGCCATGGACATGACACAACCATCAAGCCAATCACTCAGTCTCAACAGACCTTAGCTGCAAGGATCATAGAAGTATGAACATCACTTTACAAAGGCAAAAGGTTTGACAGAAGACCAATGGATTCTTAATCTAGATATCTCGTCTATTCCGTCCTGTGTATCGCAATTCCCAGGATCTCCGTCACTGGTAGTCCGGCATTCTGAGCTCAGACAATCCTTCCCAAGACTCTATCAAGTCAAGAGGTAAACAAACACAAAAACAAAAACAACCATGAGTGGGGGACTTTTCCGTCTACTCGCGCACTCAGTCTGGCATTCCAAGCTCAGACAACTTTTACCAAACTCCGAAAGCCAAATACATAGGGAAGCTGGTGAGATCACACTGGTGTAGTGGACTTAGTTCTCAGCAGCCTTGATGATGTACTGTCGCATTCCGGAACCCTCAGCCTTTCCGAGAGTCTCAATCTTGAGACCGACCTCGTTAGTCAGCTGGTGAATCTCCGCCTCGTATCGCTTCCAAGATTTAAACATCTTGAAAGTTGTACCCGCGGCAACCTCGATACCAAACTTGGTGCAGGTCATGTCGTGATTCGCAGTGACGTCGAAATAATGCATCGCTTTGTTGAGCTTGCTTTCGACAGTCCAGGCGGTTTTGGGGTTGGCACCGACAATTCCAGCGTGATCCTGAAGACCCCGGAGATAGGTAGTGAAAAAAGCGTCGTACTCGACGGTGTTGTAGGCAGCGTGGGTCTGGCTGGCTTCAGCGCCGGTAGGTCCATCCTGGCCAACAATGAGGCGGTCGACGGGAGTCATGTGGCCCTTGAACTCGACACAACGATCCTTGGCCATGGAGTCGGGAGCATTGTAGAAGATACTTCCGAGAGACAGGAAGAGTCGAGCGGTAGGACGAGTCTGGTTGAAGTACTTATCACCCTGCTCGAAAGAGCCCCAGAGACCAATGCACTTGACACCAGGGAAGGTAGCCTTAGCCTTGGCGATGTGCTTAACGAGAGAGGCGTGGGAAAGATCAAGAGCAACGTAGACGCACTCCTTGTTCTGAGCGATGAACTCGTGAACATAGGGCTCGAACTTCTTGGAGTTAGCAGCACCGAGGTCGATAATGTGGGTGCCGGACTTAAGTTGCTGAACAACCTGCTTGGCAGTAGCCTTGATGATAGACATCTCATCGGAAGTCTGGTAAGACTTGTCGGCGATCTTGTTCCAGTATTCCATGCCGGTAGTGTAGGCAACTTCCTTGGGGAAATCACCCTTGCCAAGGAAGGCCTTTGGAAGCTGATCGTCGATGAAGGTGAGGTTGATGGAAGAGCCACCAATGTCGATGACCTCGCCGTCGGTAGGGTAGGCAGTAGAAAGAGAAGACATATTGTCGATAATGACAGGGATGATTGTGAATGGGTTTGGGGTATGAGTATGAGGTTGATAGTTCTTGTGAAGCTGTGAAGACCAAGGTCGAGATGTTGTGAGCTTGGTGAGGAGGAAAGAAGAGAATTGGATCAACAGCAAGAAGGGAGTATTTATTGGGTTACTGGAAGTGAAGAGTCTCAGAGTTCACTTCGCAGTGGTAGAGAACAATGCCACTGGCAACGAGAACAACAGTCACTTGTTGCATGGTGACTGACGGTGCTGTTCAGCCTGGGGAGTTGCCAGCTGAAAGGGACTTCCAAATACAAAGTGAACGAGCCGCCAGTCCAATGGAACAAAGAGTTCGCAGTGGCAGATAGCATAAGCCAAACTGGTTGTTCATGATTCATTCTCTGTGAGTTGTTTGAGATCATTGTGGAGTTGATTGGTGAGAGGGTTCAATGGCAAGTCTTGACACTGTTCATATGGACAGACAACGGGGACGATTGTGCTTGACACGATGGAAATAAAGAGTTCTAGACTTTGGAGAATACTGAAAGTTTCGGTTCAAGTGGCTGTCTGGGCAATTGAGCTGATTTACACGAATTCACGGATATATCACAGACTACAGCTACAGAACGATAATGATATCTTCACTAAGTAAGTTTTAGGAGCATTGACATACACTTTACAGCACACAAACTTCTAGAAGCATTCATGAGATGATACGAGACACAACGAATAATGGTTCAGTACTAGCAAATCGTATACTCCGTCTCCAAGTTTTACCCACCAGGAGTCCATCCACTGGCACTCCAACTCTCAGGACTGATATCAGGCCAGTACAGTCCCTGCGCCGCATCATGATACATCGACGCATCAATAAACTGCAAATCCAAAACCGGCTGCGATAATAACTCCTGCAACGACGGCTCCGACAACGCCATCCCCGCCGTAGGATTCAGTACATCCAGCCCCAACAGCCCCGTATCTTGCACCACAAACTGTCCCCGTCTCGCCTCAAGCGCCCTCATACAAACCTTCATAGCATCAACATGTCGACAAAACTCCTCCGCTGCAAAATTGCCATTCTCTTTCAATTGGTGAAGGAACTGCGCTGCTGACTCAAACTGCTCTTTGTCACTGCGACATTCTTTGCCGTCGATTAGGCTTGAGATAGCGAGGACTGTGGCGGATGAGAAGAGGTATTGTGTGTAGAAGTAGTCGAATGTCGCGAAGGAACCGTCGATCCAGCAGTCAATTAGGAGGCGGCAGGAGTGGCGTGCACAGCGGATGCAGGCTTCGGAGAGCGTCATGGCTGATACGGGGATTTGAGGCTCAGTGCGAGGTTGAGTGTCCCAGGCTGAGACGTGAGTCCGTAGTACATGAAGAAGAATAGGACGCGTTGCGGTTATGGCGACTTGGTTAAAGTACAAATGCAGTGACAGAGGTTTTGGACTTGGTTCCGGAGCATCAGTCGGTTCAATGTGAAGATGCGGCGGCAACTCCTCCACAAAAGCCCTCAGATCCCTCAACGCCTCTTGAACCCTCTGCGAGAGTGTTTTCTGCTGTGGTCTCCTCGTGTAAATCGCATTAATTACCTTCGCCGCTAGTCTAGCAAGTCTCAGGCCCGCGATGAAATACGATGAGTCGGCAAAGTCATCTGAGGGCGTGTCCAGGACTGGATCAGTGGGGAGATCGACTTCGATGTCGTCGTCTTGAATAGCGACGGGATGACCAAGACGAGAAGCCCACATGCGATCGAAACTATATGCAGTCCACCATACGCGATTTCTATGTTCTCGGGCACCGGTGTCGCGGAGTTGGGACTCGGGGACGTTGAGGTGAAGACCCATTACGACGGAGAGACGGACTGATGAGCCGGCTAGAGCGTAGGCTGTATATCGACGGTTGAGCGCAAGAGAATAAAAAGACTAGATTGTCAGCTTATCCCCACGAATAAATGAGAGACTTACCAGAAGAAGACGAATCTCAATGGCGTCGATTCGGGGACGTTCGCTGATGATGCGAAGAATACGAGTCGCCCTCGCAAAATACGCCATACCCGGAAAATTCCTATCCTTCGCCGCCGTCCGCGTAGAATACATCTCCCCAATCGCAAACAAAACCCAAAGCTTACTCCTCAACAACGAATCCGCCGAATGCGGGTTCAAAATCGTCTGCTCCAACCCCTCCAAGATCTGACTCTTCCTCACGATATAATAAGTCCTACTAACATACTTCAACGCAACATTCACAAGCAACCGTGCCCTAGACGGTATAGGCCACGGACAATCCTGATCCGAAAGAGCAAGCAACCTCTCATCGGGTGCGTAGTTAACCCGTGGGATGTGACTATGCCCCGGTTCGGAAATAGCCTGTCTAACGCGTGTTGCAAACGCAGCGTCGGAGGCTTCGCCGATGAGGACGGGGGTGTGAAGAACGTTCATGTCGAAGAACCAGGGTCGTTCTTCGAGGAGTGTGCCCTGTAGGGATGAGGTCTCGGTGCTTGAGACATCGGGGATGGAGGGCTCAGGCCGAGGTTTGGCGTCATCTTGACGAAGACGCTGATTCTCGGCGATGAGATCGTCAATGTATCTGGACCAATTGATGAATATGTGGATATTGAGGATAAAGGGAAAGGGTCTTACTGTTGGCTGACTTTGACGAGACGGTTCTTTCGGGGGTATGAACATTCGGCGCCTTTACTTGCTTGACGGCAGTTTTCACAGGGCTGACCGCCTGAGCATTTAACTTTTCTGGCATGACATCGCCGACATCTAGATCAGTTCGTCAGACCTGAACCTCATTGAACAAGGTAGGGACTCTTACGCTGTAGATTTAGTCTTTCGCTGCCGTTTCCCCGGACTCAACGGCGTAACAGTCGAAGACCCAATATCCTCCTTATCCGAGTCACTCTGATTCTCAGCCATTGTCTCAAACCTTGTACACTCAAACAGGTGATCTTGCAGGCCAAGTAGCACAGTCTTAACCAATTACCCACCCGATATCTTCCTGATTGGATACCCGAATACCGACACGATCTGCAATACCGAACAGTGTCGTGTGACTCCCCAAAAATACAGAAGCAGACTCGGTTCAATGACGCCGACTAAAATCGGCGAGAATTTTACCTTTCCCGCGCTGACTCAGCACTAACCTCGGCAGAAAAGTATGCTTTTCGGTGGTATGAGGAACAAGCGCCGAAAGAGGTGAGCGGGGATAACACGGGCAGAGATAAAAGGTGTCCGACACCGCTGGGAGAAAGTCACAGGTCCACTATAAGTGAGCCAAGATGCAAGGAATTGGGGTGTTTTAAATACCTGATTGAGAAGGTGAAGAAAACTCTTTCTAGTAAATATCTGTATTGCATTTCAATGGATTAATTGGACATTCGTTTTTCTCACTTTGTGTTGATCAGCTTGCGCCTCATTATCGTCGTTATAATCATTCGTTACACTCAATATGGCCGAACCAAAAACAGCCCTCACAGCCTCCCCAGCGTCACCACTCCCCCCAATAGCCGCAGTCGACGACGACGTAGCCCAAATCCCAACCTGGCGAAAATGGGCCATACTCTTCGTAGTATGCTGGATGCCCCTCCCAATGACATTCTGGAGCACGGCCATAATGCCCGCAACCCTCGAAGTAGCATCCGACCTCAACATACCCGTAACGACCATAACGACCATCAACGCGGGTGTTTTTGTAGCACAAGCTTTGTCAGGGCTGATTTGGCTGCCTATTAGTACGATTATTGGACGCAGGCCTGCGTATCTTGCTGCGAATGCTGTGCTGTGCGTTTGCGCGATTGGATGTGCTACTGTACCGAATTTAGCTGGTTTTGCGGCTTTGTGGATTTTAGGAGGGAATACGGGGCCGTTCTTTTTGGTGGCTGGGCAGACTATCCTTGCTGATATTTTTGATCCTGTAAGTCTTTTTTTGTGAGTTTTGGGTTTGTTACTAATATGTATAAGACTTCTAGAGGGACTGCCGTTGGGTTCTTTCTTGGAAGTTGCGTATCGTTCAATTCAATCGGTAAGCCTTCCGAATCTCGTCGTTGTGAGTTGTACTAAGATTACAGCACCTCTTCTCGGTAGTATCATCGCGACATTCACCAGCTGGCGAGTCATATACGGCGTTGAAGCTGGAATGTGTCTCTTTGGTCTTATTCTTTCTCTCTTGTTCATCCCGAAAGCCAGTGAAGTTGAGAATCCCAAGTTGGCTGAGACGACACGTCCCCGAACAGCCAAAGAGATCCTTCGGACCTTTAACCCGATGCACGTCTTCTGTCAATTTAAATATCCCAAGGTCATTCTCGCTGTATGTATCCCCCAAATTGAACTAGTGCAACATTGACGTTACAGAACATCGCCTGCGGTCTCCTCGGCTTCAACCAATACGGTCTCCTCTCCTCCATCCGCCGCGTCATAAACCCTCGCTTCAATCTCACATCCCCTCTATCCAGTGGTCTCTTCTACCTCGCGCCCGGCGCTGGATTTCTCGTCGGCAGTACCATCGGCGGTAAAGTCTCCGATGTAGTCGTCAAGAGATACATGCGAAAGCGAAACGGGCAGAGAATTCCTGAAGATCGCTTGAACAGCAGTCTAGTCAGCGTTCTCATCATCCTTCCTCTTGGGACGTTACTCTATGGATGGAGTGTTTATCATAGACTGGGTGGTATGGCGTTGCCGATTATCAGCGCGTTCATCCAAGGTTTTGGACTCATGGCGTCGTTTAGTGGGTTGAATACATATGCAGCTGGTAAGTCAATCAACCTTGACAAGAAACGCAACTAACAGTCTTCAGAGGTTCGACCAGCGCATAGAACTGCAGTCATTACAGGAAAATACGTTATTCAGTATAGTTTCGGCGCGATGAGCGTTGGAGGCGTCGTCCCCATGATTGACGGCATTGGTGTAGGCTGGGCCTTCACCGTTAGTAAGTATATCTCTCCACGGTCATTTACTGTCCACTAACTGGTCAAAGTTACTTTTTCCTCAATGCTCGCTGGTGTCTTGGTTCTCCTCATTGCAAGGTTCAGTAAGAATTGGAAGTCGTAGATCAAAGACATGGCTTAGATAAAATTACGGATAGATAGACGGGGAATGATGATCGTTACGAAAAGCGGCTTTGAGATCTAGATGCGGGGAAATCTAGATCTACGCGGCGTTTAGAATGAATTACCATAGAAGGAATAGATAAAAGTTATTACTAAAGCGCAGTAGTCAAAACTCACTCCTCATTTTCGCTCCGAGGCTGGGTGGAAAGCCACGATATCCGAATTACTTCGGCTTGCATTCCTTCGCCAAGCCTCAATTTGACGGTTCGCATTCGGTCCCGAGGGGCTAATAATTAAACACTCGTGGATTCTGGGGATGGGGTTGGCTGGAATAAGCCATTGAGTTTGGTGGTGGAAGTTTGCGCTGACATGAGCTAATCTAGCTTGGTCGGATATCGGCATGTAGCTTTCCACGCTGAAGACATTTAGATGGCAGAGCTGCTGTTTTGGCCATACAATGTATATTAATCTCTCTTTATCATATATCCTTAGCAATTTCTTCGTTTAGAAAGACTGCAAGATGTATCGCGATTTGTTACTTCTCACTTCATTCCTCAGCTTCACGCTCGCGCAAAGTGGTGCTGATCCGTACGCCCCTGTCTACACGACATGTCCATCCTCCCTCAAGATCCGCAGCGCAAAAGACGTACCCAACATTCCCTACCCCCTCTGTCCACCATGTCTAACTCTCACAGGGCTTATCCGACGAAGAATCATCCTGGCGTGAACAGCGTGCCAAGCAGATGATTCCCGATCTCGAAGACTACCTCAAACTCGCCAACATTTCCAACTTCAACGTCTCAAACTATATAAACAAGCTCAAGACTGACGATGTCCCCATCGTTGGGCTCTCTGTTTCTGGTGGAGGCACGCAGTCTGGTCTCGGAGGACTAGGCGTCTGGCAGGCTTATGATGCCCGGTCTGCTATCGCAAGAGCTGCGAGGACAGGCGGCTTGACGCAGCTTTTCTCATACATAACTGGTCTATCCGGCGGAGGCGCCGTCACTGTATCCCTTCTGTAAGTCCACTCCACCACCATCCCAATCACCACTAACATTTCAGCGCCGCAAACAACTTCACCACAACAGACGGTGTCAAAAAATCATCCAACTTCTCTCTCGACTACGCATCCGGTCCAGACGGCAACCAAACAGCCTTCTTTACCAGCATATTCGAAAACATGGGCGCAAAAGACGAATCCGGCTTCCCCGTCTCCGTCGCAGACACATTCGGTCAATTCTGGGGAACCTGGCTCCCTGAGGATAAAGTATACAGCAATTACTCCGACATCGCCTCCAAAAACACTGCCTTTTCTCTCGGCGACGCACCTATGCCAATCGTTTGCTTCGCAGAAGTCATACCCGGGAAATCCCCCGAGATCGGAAAACTCATGTATCCGGGCTTTAACAAATCCACGCGCTTCAACATCACAGCGTATGAAGTTACACCCTTTGAGTTTGGAAGTTGGGTCGGTGGACGCGTGCAGGCGTTTATCCAGACCAAGTTCCTAGGTACTTCTATGACGGAGGGCAAACCGCAGAATAAAAGTGAATGCGTACAGGGCTTCGATAAACTTACGCTTATGCAGGGAACAACTGCTAATGCGTTTACGGCGTGGTTTATTGATACGTTTTATGGAATACCGGTGTTTGCGAAGCGATGGTTGGAGAAGAGACAGCAGGTTAACCCGGATATCAACGACGTTCCTGTTCCGAGGGATCAGTATGATAATCCGCTTGTTCAGCTTGTGAATGAGACGGCGATGTATTTTGATCTGACGTTTAATGAGTCGTTGTGGGCGACGTATCCGAATCCGTTCGAGGATTATAATGAGGATATGAAGGGTATTTCGGAGCTTCTTCTGGTAAGTTATACTACTGCGGTTTTGGATGATGCTGATTGTTTAGGTTGACGGGAGTCTTACGCTTGAGAGTAATCCTTTGCGTCCGCTGATCATTCCTGAACGCAAGCTTGACTTGATCATTGTTTACGAAGCATCATCTGACGCACCCAACTCTTGGGTCAACGGAACCAATCTCATCAGTAAGTTCTCTCACTTCATAGTATGTGATTTTGGCTAACCTCTAAGACACCGCCCTCACCGCATCCCAAGGCAACATCCCCTTCCCCAAAATCCCAGACGTAAACACCATCGTCGCCCAAAACCTCTCCTTCCAACCAACATTCTTCGGCTGCAACGCCTCATCCTCCACGCCCCTCCTCCTCTGGCTGCCCAACGCCCCATGGACAGGATACACCAACTACTCCTACACACAAACCCAGTTCACACCCAACCAAGTCGACATTGCGCTTGAAAATGCATTCCAGGTAGCTACGTACGGTAATGGAACTGTTGATGAGAATTGGCCTGCTTGTTTGGCTTGTGCGGCGATCAAGGGCTCGTTGAGAAGGTTGGATATTGAGTTGCCGAGGCAGTGTGAGGAGTGCTTTGAGAGGCATTGCTGGAATGGGACGGTGAATGATAGGGAGGCTACGGCGGGGGATTTTGATCTTAGGCCGAGATTGGATCCGGAATTGAGCTTTGCGAAGTGGAATGAGAGTGATTGGGAGAAGGAGGAGAGTACAGATGGTGGAAGTGGCAGTGGTGATGATTCGGCGGGTGTCAAGCTTGGGAATAGTTTGGTTGGGCTGCTTTTGTCGCTGATCGCGATGGCTGCACTGCTGTAGTCATACTTCAGAAGGTATCGTGTAGGTAGTCATTGGCGAGTACGTGTAAAGACGAACAACGGATTAATCTTGGACTCTTGCTTTAATAATTAATTACGTGATATTAACGGAATGAATTGAAGAAGATAAATCTCGTTGCACTTTGCTCACTGTATTGACGACTGACTGAAATGTAGTGAACGTGTTACAGAGGGTCAGCGTCGCGTCCACTGAACTACAGCGGGTCAACGCAAATGCACTAAACATCATGACTCAATACAGTATCATCCTTCAATTAAATGCCATCCTATCTCAACATTCTAGTTCTTCACCTGCATATTCTCCTTCATAACAGCCGGTTCAACCTCCCCATCTGTAGACTTATTCTCCTCAATCTTTGCTTCATCAACCTTTGTCAGATCAACAGCCTTGAGCGCAAACATAACAATCAGCATCGGCGCAAGAGAGCACGTCGCAGCAATAGCAAGAAGACGCTGTGTCTCGCGATATGCTTGGTCAATGGCTGCGCGAACCGGAGTACCCTTTGCGAATTTCTGAGCGACGACGATGGATTTGTAGATCTTGAGGGCGTTAGGTTTGGCTTGCTCAGGGAGATATGTGGTGAGTTTCTGAGGGAGGATGTTATTCCAGATAGCACCGCCAACGCTGTAACTGTTAGTGGTGATAGATCAAGAGGTTGGATGAACTAACCTGGTGCCGACGGCTCCGCCAAAGTTCATGGCTGCGTAATAAACACCCGTCACGACAGGAACGTCTTCCTTTGCGACGAGAGCCTGAATAGAGACTTGAGCGGCGGTTTGGTAGAATTCACGACCAACGCCGACGAGAGTCTTTGCTGTGATGAAAGATGCTTCGTTGGCGTGGCCTCCGTTCATGTTGACAAAGTGAATCATGAGACCTTGACCAAGAACACAAAGCGGAACACCGATAAAGACAAAGATCTGACTGCGCTTAGTGTACTTCATCAAAATACCGACAAGGACCGAAGCGATCTGGAACGCGACGCGAAGAGCGTTACTAGCAAAGTCAGCATTGTATCAACTATATGCGAGAGAGACTTACTCAATGCGCGTAGCATGTCCAGGGCTGAAGCCTCCAGCGACCTGAAGATAACTCGGAAAGAAGAGCGTAAAGCAAGAATAATGGAAAAAGTCCAGGATGGATAACACACAAGCTGCAACGACAGTTCGCTCCTTGATCATTCGGAACGGAACAAATGGAACCTTCGCAAACTTTGTATCCCAGACGAAAAACACGACGACGACTACAACGCCAATGACCAGCACGGCGATGTAGCTCCCCTGGTCCCAACGATCACTATTCCTCGCGCCCGTAAGCGAAAGCGGAATAAGCGTTAGTCCAAGACCAAGAACGAGCAACACAGCACCAAGAATGTCGAGATCAACCCAGATAAGGTTAATGATCCTCTTGCTCAAAGGCTGTGTCTTGTCCGCTGCATCCCAAGCGCCTCTTCGTCTATACCCAGCTTTTCTGGCACGTCGCTGAAGAACGTATAAAGTAATAATAAGCGGCGCCGCGCAGAAGGGTAGGATGAGAGCCCACATGCCGTAACCCCATCGCCACGTTGAGTGTTTAAGAACGCTGTCTGCTACGATGGAGCCGAGGTATAGCGTTGGGATGGAGGCGAAGGATTCGGGGAGGGATGTCCAGAGACCGCGGTTGATGAGGTTTGTTGTGTCGGCAATGAAGACCTGCTGCATGATGACGTAGCCGGTGTCGCCGATTGATTCAAAGATTCCGCCGGCCTAGATTGTTAGAACAGTTATGTAAAAGAATTGGGGAGCTTACGATGTAGGTTGCGATGTTTTGGCACGCTGCGTACATCACTTGGGATAGAACGAGGAAGAGTATTGAAAAGGTTAGACCTTCTGCTCTACCAAAGACCTGGGATGGTTAGTAGGCGTTGAAGTGAATGGTATGATATACATACATTGGAGAACTTGGCCATGATGGGATACGTAACAAGACCGATGATTGTACTGACGACATTGGCTGTCGCAAGCGCTGAATGGCGCTGGAACGCAGAGGTAGCGTATGCATCGTAGACCTTGGTCGCGTACTTGAGAAATTGGCAGACAAACGTCGTCGCAAACAGACTAAATTGTTAGACGAAACATGTAAGCAGAGGAGGTAGACATACCCAGTAAACGCGACGATCAAAGCCTTCTTAGACCAAAACTCCCTCAAAATATCCGTATTCGAACCCTTCTCACGCTCCTTCGGCGCAGCTTCAACGTCGGAGCTACGATGAGAATTATGATCTGCCATTGCAAGTAAGCTCACTCAGAACTGAATGCTGATCCTGCAAAGTTCAATGCAACGCTGTCTGTTTATATCTTCTGAGTGACGGATGAATTCCGCGCCCACAATCCGGTGATCCATCTAATCTTATCAGATTTTCGCACATCGCGTGATATTATTGGTCTGCCAAGACATAGCGTGGCATGACTTGACCGTGATCTGATAAAAAAGCCTCATGTTTTACAGGGATTAGGGAGCCGCGTTTGTTCTGAGTATAACTTTTAGGTAAACGTGAATCACATGAAGATGAGTTACGCCGGTGGACTTGCCCTTGGCGATGTTCCGAGAACAGGCGATCTCCCATGACACGTTTTTCTATCCCTGCTCAGAGTTTTCGCATCTGATAAATGATGAGATTTTTGGGTTTGGATGGCTTGCTGGGTGTTGCCACGAGCTGGAGTGATCTACCGTATGATCGAAATGTTAGTGCGTGAAATAACCTTGTTGTTATCAATCTGATCAGTGACGTGGGGGCATGTAAATCCACTGAGTCGGGAACGGCGACCATGCGAGAATGAGAAGCATTGTGACTTGCGAGGCCATCAAGCTCCGATGATTCGGAACCGACCGTTAGAGAGATGTCTGTGCGAATAAGTCCTGTAAGATTTGAGAGTAGTAGTTCATGCAGTGCATTGAAGTTATTCCCGACGCGATGGTACACGGAATGATCCGCTTCAGGTCCACTTGGGGAGCAAAAGCGCCGAGTTCTGGTCTGCAGACGAGTTACCGCTTTGGGATCATACATCCACCGTGTCTCACGGTGAATTTTCGTACCCAATGTAAGGTGAGATTCATGTCGCTAGATGTTGTTGGGGAAGTTAAGCGAATGGCATTCTATAAACGAGGACATTGACACCTCTTAATTACAAACTCTATACTATATACAAGTTGTTCACCAGACAACTGCCTTTCTATGTATCGCCCCATCTCAAGCCGTCAATTGACGACTGTCAAGCTCTGTCGCGTCTAACCAAGGTTGTTCGGGCTCTTGGCTCGAATCTTGGGTCCATATAGGAAGAATATGACGGGAACAGGTACAAGAGCCAGCGCCAAGAAGGCAAGGATACTGTTTCCCCAGCCGAGACCGAGATCATCATACATGGAGAGTCCAGCGAGAGGAAGCATAGCGCCAGCGATAGATCGGAGGACTGTCATTGCTGCGACGGCTGATGCTGCGTAGGTGATGTACGCGTCGACGAGATAAGTTTGCAGACACATCTATATCGTTAGTGACCCATAGTGAAAGCGAGGAGGAAGAAGACTCACCATGATACCCATAAGACCAAAGCAAAACAAGGCAACGCCAATCATGGGCACAATCCAATGAACATTCTGATCCGCCGCCCAACCATACCAAAACAACGCCCCCACAATGAGCAACCCCGACGGCAACGTCATCCAAATCGGCAACCGATCCTCCGGCACCGTCTTACCATTCTGCTCAATCTTCTTCTTAATAACAACATCCGTCATGACCCCAAAGACCATTGTACCAAGGAGCATTCCAATACCAGTGGGGAGATACGCCAGACCAATAGTACCAGTGCCGAAACCGTACTGCTGCGCGAACACAAAGGTGAAGGTGCTGAACATGAGGTATAGCACGCCGTAGACTATGGCGACGTAGAGGGAGAGGATGAATACGGGGAGATGGGTGAAGAGCATGCGCATTGGGCGGATGGAGGCGTTGGCGAGGCGTTGTTTGGGCGTGAGACCGTCTTTGTCGAGGATGGAGTATAAGTCGTGGTTGCCGGTTTCTTTCTTGAGTTTGGCGGCTTTGGCGCGGAGGAGGGTTGGGGCGTATGTCTCTGGGGCAGCGAAATAGCAAAGCGCAGCGATAAAGCCAGTCTAAATGATCAGTCACGATATGATACATCCAGAGGTAAAGGGACTTACAAGAATAGCAATCAGCCAGAATACCCATCGCCATCCAATAGCCTCAACCATATACCCACCCGCCAACGGTCCAATACAAGGTCCAAGAAGCGGTCCCGTGGCCCAAACAGCCATGGCCTTACCTCTCTCCTGCACGGGAAAGATATCCGATATCGTTCCACTACCATTAGTAACAGGCGTCGAGCCCGTGAAGCCCATCAAGAAGCGAAACACGATAAGCATAGGCATGTTTTGGCTCAGCGCCGTAGCGACGGTCATTATAAGAAAGAGGACGTTGGCGATGTTGAAGACGATAGCGCGGCCGTAGATTTCACTGAGCGGTGCGGCGAGGAGAGGACCGAATGCGAAGCCGAGGACGTAGACGGAGACGACGAACGTGGCGATGTTGCGGTTGGAGGTTTCGAATTCGCGCATGATGTCTGGGACGCCGGGGGCGAACATTGAGGAGCCCTGGGTTGTTAGAGGGGAGTGTAATGGGGTTGAGGGGGGACGTACGAGAGGTCTGAGATGTTAGTGATGGTATAGGGAGAGGGAGGGGGGACTTACGTGAGGAGTGTCATGACGGAGAGAGCGCCGATGCAAGTCCATTTCTTCTTCGCAGGCCAGTTCATGGGATTGTTTGGATCATCAGGTCCATCCCAACCAACAGCATTCGGGTCTTCAGGCTCAGCGATATCTTCTTTCGTAGCATTCTCTTCATCTTTCTTCGCAGCGCTGCCGGTATAAGAAGGCGTAAGGGTCCGCTGACTCGCAGGTCGTTCAATATCGAGTGAAGCTTTCGTTCCCGCCATCGTGAAGATTGAAACTCGTGAAGGCCAAATATCGAAAAGACAAAGAAGAGAGAATGAAGGGGTGATGAAAAGATATTTAACCCAAGCCACGACTCACAAAGCGCAGCCAACGAACCAATGAGCGACAGAATCGAAAGCGAAACCGAGAGATGGGGGAGGCTTGGCCAATCGCGTCGCATTCTCAGACCCGTTTAAAAGCCCGCGCCGGGTTGGTTGTGCGGGAGCCCCACACGGATCTGGCGATTTCCGTACCGTTAGTTATGCAGATTCACGGGATTTGTGCAAGTTTGTGCAGAGGGCGGCCGGATGGCCCCTTTTAATTTTCCCGGGAACGGAGTTGTGAATGCTTCATCTTGCGCCGCGAGGCGGTGACGCGATGCGTTGATCGGTATGGAGTATCTATTACGTTTGGACATGAGATAATTCTTGGCGAGGAATTGATTACTATTTTGAATGCATTTGTTCATGAGACGCGCATTTGTTGGTTGTTCAATTGAGAATACGTTATACGCGTATTCATTACTCCGCGGAATCCCCGGTCATGTGAGGTTAAGGTTATTTTTATCCCCAACCTTATCCTCATCCTTATCGGAATATTATCGGCATCAGTCACGTACACGAAGAAACATGGAGTAACAATTCAATGCGCGGCACGATCAATTCATTCTATCCATGTAAACAATCTAGACCACTCAGTTCCATATTACAACAAACCCACTCCATTACAACAAATTCACTCCATCGTCCCCTTCCAACCTAATCTAAGCCTTCCTCTTCTGCAACAGTCCCTTGAACGGATTCTTCCCTCTGAACCGCATCCACGTAGCAAAGTAAACCACCGCATAATTAAACGCGATAAAAGCGCAGAAAATTCCAAAGTCCCGCCAGATATTCCTGTAATACACACTGAACCCCGCTCCAAACTCATCACCAGTCGCATACTGGCAAAACTCACAGTATCCATCCGATCCAGTGGTGACATACCCTCCCGCGCGCTGAATAAACGGCTCAACGTACTCATCGCACGATTGACCGCTTGGCGGTTCAAAGCGCGCGAATTCACCCTCCTCGCAGCGAACAGGCTGGTCGTGAATCGCAGCGCCGAGGAAGGCCTCGAGGAGGTAGTGGAAGGGAGTCAGCCAGTACATCCATTCGCGCCAGAAAGTGGGGATGCCTTGAGGCGGGACGACGACGCCGCAGAAGGATACGACAAAGAGGAAGAAGATTGGAACGAGGAGAGATGCGAGGAGTTCGTTGGGTGCGAAAGCAGCGATGGCTTGGCCGAAGGAGACGTAGTAGAGCTCAAACAACAGAACGAGCAGAAATGCGAAACCAGATGTGAAGGCTGACGCGCGCCAGCCAAAGACTCCCCACCACCAGCAATTGAAGTAAATACCACCCGCGACGATACGATACGGGATCTCAACGACGACAACGGCTGTAGTCCAAGCAACCCAGCTGTAGATCTTGGCGTTATTCTCCCGCCACTGGAATATCTGACGCGATTTGAGAAACGCAGGCTGGAGCTGTTGAATGAGAGGCGGACTGATTGTAAGCGTCATGAAAATGGAGAACAGCCTGTTTTGGTAGTCAATCGATGCGAAACCGATCTTGTAGAACGTGAAACAGTTGAAGAGACCCGTTGCGATGTGAAGCATAAAGTTACCGAAGATGTAATCGGGTGAACGCCAGAATGAGACGAAACTTCGACGCACAACGGCGTATGTCTGTGTAGATAACGGCATGGCGTACTCGCGATCATCTTTAAGACTCTTGGACGGTTCAACATTACGTCGGCGCTCAATCATCTCCTCAATCTCTTGCGATCGCTTCTGTCGCTCTGAAGACTCGGCCCAGACATCACCCCAGTCTTGACCATCATAGTCAGGATTTCCAGCACCGATTGCATCGAGCATGTACTCCGCGGGGTTAGCGTGCGGGGGACACTTGGGACCGCCGTTGGACTCAAAGTACTTGATCAAGTTCTCCGAATCATTGCCTAGAGGACCGTGATAAACAACACGACCGCCTGATTTGAGGAGTAAAAGCTCGTCAAAGTTTTCGAAGAGAACGGCGGAGGGTTGATGGATTGTACAGAGGACGGCTTGGCCTGCGTCTGCGAGTTTGCGCAGGAAGCGCACGATGTTAAATGCAGCGCCAGAGTCAAGACCAGAAGTCGGTTCATCCAAAAACATAAGCAGTTCCGGCTTTGACGCAAGTTCAACACCAATCGTCAAGCGCTTTCGCTGCTCTGCGTTAAGACCTTGTCCAACGGTACCGATAATCGCACCAGCAATGTCGCGCATCTCAAGAAGATCAATAATAGTCTCGCAGTACTCCATCTTTTCCTGCTTCGATACTTCCTTCGGTTGACGAAGAAGAGCAGAGAATTGGAGGGCTTCGCGGACGGTGGCGGTGGGTTCGTGGATGTCCATCTGTTCAGCGAAACCAGTTGCGCGCTGGAAGGATTTGGGCAGGGGACGACCGTCGACGAGAAAATCGCCTGTTATGCTGCCGAAGTTGAGACGTTGGGCGAGACCGTTGAGAAGAGTTGTTTTGCCGGCGCCTGAAAATGTTAGTGTTGGGGGTTCAATTGAAGTGAATGGACTTACCGGATGCGCCCATCAGAGCGGTCAATTTACCAGGACGAACGTAGCCTTGAACGTCGTTGAGGAGTTTTCGCTCGCCTTTTTCGTAGGGAATTGTGTAATTGATGTTCTGGAAGGTAAACACGGTCTCATTCTTGGCGACTTCTTGGGTGATCTGTTCGTCGCTCTTGTTACGTTCAGCATCACCATTCGCGACAGGATCACGTCGACCAGTCTCTTCATCTTGTTTATCGCCCTTAGCTCTACCACCAGTCGCGATAGACTCTTCAACCTTTTTGGGGACTTGTCCTCGCTTGAAGACAGTGATCGCGCCGCCGCCGACATTGGGCTTCATGAGCTCCATACCCAACGCAGTGAGGAACACGAAAAAGATGAAGAACGCCCAGAGAAAGCCAAAGTTTCGCCAGAGATGGGAACGCGTGTAGGTGAAGGATTGTTGGATGTACGCAGCGCCAGATACAGATGTTGAACCAGGCGATGCACCAGCAAGAGTACAGCCCTGGTTCTGAGGTCGTGCATTCGGGCCTTGCGGGACGAGATATGGCGGTTCGCATTGGAGAGTAAGGTACGCGAACTCATTAGCCATGAGACACTCAAAACCATACTGAATCCAATTGATCCATCTTAACCACCCAAACCAAGGATGCATCGAGTCCGGTGGAATGAGATATCCCGTATACACAACGAGAATCTGAATCGCAACACCCGTAAACCTCGTCGCGACATCCAACGTCCCGCACCAAGCAGATATAGCCCTAAAGAACGCATACGTCACCATAGTCACCAGCCAAAGAATAAGATTCGAGATAAAAAACTGCGACGCCGTTCTCGCAAGGTTCGCCATGAAGTAGATGATAACATTAAAAATGATGACTTGTATAAAAACAAGCGGGACGTCAACGACAGTCTGGGCGATGGCGAATGCAGAAGGGCGGTAGAACGAGAAAGACTTGTGCTTGAGAAGAATAGGCTTTGACTCGAAGGCAGCTGTTTGTTCAGCGAGTGCGAGAAGGGCGTTGAAGAGAAGAAGAAAGAATAGTGCACCGCCGCGAGGAAATGCTCCGGCTGCTGTGTCGGGGAGATTGTAGAAGAGTGAGCCGACGATAAGACCTTGGAATAACAAACCGCCCCATTTTCCGAATAGCGATGCTTTATCGCCGAACATGACGAGGAATTGGCGGTGCGTGCAGGCCAAGACCTGTTTGTGGAAGGCAATCTCGTAGTTCTTCTTCTTACTCTTCTCACTCTCATTCCTTCGCCGCTCCTCAGCAAGTGTCGTAAGCTCAGCCTCGAAGTCATCAATATCTCGCAGATTCTTCTGATAGTCCTCGCTGCGGCGATATGCATCCGAAAACTCACCCGCTGAGCGCGGGATACGATTCTCCCAGCCCTCGCGAACACTGCGCTCATGCTCATCCGTCACACTCGTCAGAAAATCAGCCGTCGTCCAGCGCTCAGGACACTCAAAGCCCAAGTTCTGAAAATACTTCTTTGCGTCTTCTGCGCGACCGAAATAAAGACATTTTCCCTCATCGATAAGCAAGACTTTATCAACGAGGTCGTAGAGTGTTTCACCAGCTTGGTATAGCGACACGGCGGTCGATGTATCAGCCATATTGGTCATTGCGCGAATGGACTTAACATATTCGACTGCCGTGCTTGCATCAAGACCCTTACTGGAATTATCCCAACCTTGAACGGAAGCACGCGTTATCATTGCCTCAGCGATAGAAACGCGTTTGCGCTCGCCGCCTGATACACCACGGATGAATTCATTGCCGACTTTTGTACCGAGGGTATGTTCGATCCAGAAGAGTTTCGTAACGACGCGTAAGAATTCACGGACGTAGTCTTGACGCGTTTCGCCCTCAAGACGAGATTCTTTACCAGGCGTGCGAGTCTGCAGCGCAAAAGTGAGAGTGCGCTTGACAGACAGCGTGGCGTAGTGAAGATCATCTTCGGGGTTGTAAATAATCTCACCGCGGAAATGTTTCGCCATTGTCGCTGCGTCGGTTCCGCCGTATGTAACTTCTCCTTCAATTGATTCAAAGCCCGCGCGCTGGTTGCAGAATGTTTTGAGGAATGTACTACATCCTGCGCCTGGACGACCAAGAACAAGGAGTAATTCACCTGGTCGAACGCACCCGTCGAAATTACTGATGAGGTCTCTAACAGGTGGCTTCGCCATGGCAGCTTTAGGTCCTTGGGTAAACAATTTCCCCAGTTTGCGCGGTAGACCTAGGAAGAAGTCTCCAACGGTAGGTTGAAGACTCGATCCGAGACCGACGCCGCGAACAGTGAGGTTGCGAAAGATAACACCGCTATGTCGCGTCTTTTCCTCTTCGCTTTGTTCTTGGCGCTTTTGACCAAAGATACGAGACATGAGACGGTCGAGTTCTTCATTCTCTTCATTTTCGTCTTCTTTCTCAGCGGGTGTAGAGGCATTCGTGCGTCGACGCGAGAGCACGCGGAAGAGATCATCTTCAGTACGATGAGACTTGCGTTTCTCAAGGGGAGGCTTCTCATTCTCAGTGTGAGATTTGATCGGTGCGAAAATTGGTTCGTCGGCGGCAGAAGATGCACTCTTGCGCTTTTCCTCGGTGGATTCGCTGCGGGGGAGAACAGTGCTCGATGAAGAATTGCGATCGAGGATAGGCGCGTGCTGCTGTTGAGGCTCAGAGGTAAACGCCCCAGCTGTACCGGGTGAGGCTGAACTGCCGGCGGTGACATGATCATACGTCGCAGCCGCAGCCGCAGTATCACGGCCCGCAAACCCGGCCTCAAGCTGTCTATCAACGTTTCCCATTGGGGTAATCGAGTTGACGCTTGGCGTAACGGGGAAACCGCCTGGGATGTCTTCATCCCGAGGCGTAGGTCTCTGATCAGCCATTTCTACGAAAAATAGCAGAATAACCTCACAGTAACGATGATGAATACCCTACTCTAGGCTTACGGGCATTGACCATAATAAACAGACATTTTTTCACTTGTGATTTATCTATGACGACATTACAGAACAGTCTAGTCGGGCTTTCGGACATGCTGGAATTGCGACGCGGTCCGGGCGTTGAGTGGAGATTGGGCGTCATAGATACAAGAGTAAGTTTTTTTACCCTGGAGTGATTAAAGAATCAGTTTAGTGCCTCGGAGAGATTAATCTTGTAGGTGCGAGTAACAGACGCTACGAGTTGGGTTACGCATGACGTTGCAGCGGCATTTTTAATTGTCCGACCGACGGCAAGTGTCGTCAGCTGGAGCTTGTGATTATCAGCTTGTCATACACTTTGACTTGTCAGACACTTTGACCTTTTCGGGATATTTGTTAGATCGTATCGGTCCCGAGCGGATTGCAACCCAACCAAGGGAGAACAAGATTAGGGTTAATTGATAATGGAATATTGACAATTTTCTTTCATTTTTCTTCGATCTGTGCGATTCATTGCATTCAATGTCTCTCATGCGTGTAAGATTTTGTAAATGCCGTGTAACTGCGCCCGTGGCAAAAATTCGTCATTGACTCGAATGCGGCGTCTCGCACTCAAAGCCCCGTCTCACTCACTCACTCACCGTATTCCCCTCTAATCTCCACCGCTAATCCCATCACTTCTCACTAAAAAATACAGCATCGCGCGATGGCACTAAAACATTCCGATTACCAGGAATTCACCAGCTAAAAAACAACCCGAACTCGATCAAAAGACTAGACTAGACCGTTTTATTTGAAACATGACCAGATAAAAAATCAGATCATGATCTCCGATGAATATCGGGCATCAACGTTGCCATTTCAAGACTCGTGCAGCGCACGCCTCAATGTCTGTCTCAGCTCAACCTCTCATGTCGCAGCGTCCCAAAGCCGCCAATTAACCGCCGATAAAGACAATCCACCATTTCTCACGCTACGGGATGAAATGTTCCCGATTGTGATCTAGTGGGAGATGTACCCGCGCGACTGTTTATCTGATCTGGTCTAACTTGTACCTGAGTTAAGTCATGAAGCTAAAGCAAAGCTAAGCTTGAGGCTCAAAAACACCATCACCAAAGAACGTAGATATCCAAGTTGAAATGGGCATGTGTGATTTTTCGCTGTAAAAATTGATGCAAAAGTGCTGCGACATGTACTGCTCATGCGATTCACATTTTTTCTTTTCCCCTCAGCCAAGACTCAGCCCAAATGCAAGCCTCGAATGCATAGGGAGGTCTTGTGTTACACAAACCTCCAGGGCATTCGATGCCCAAGCCCTCTTATTATCATCGGAATTGGCCCTGCATGATTGATTCGCTACATCTACTGCATTTTGCTTCTGTCGGCGAAACGCTGTCCCCTCACCGGGCTGGCGCTGCTCAAGGTCTATATGAAGGCCCAATCCCCCCCAATGTTCACTGATAAATTCACAGGCAATAACGCATCTCAACAACACTACCCAACTTCTTTATATAAATTATCGTCACCAACACTAAGCAACCATGTGCCAAACGGCTGAAGGAAACAGCAACCAGCCCCAGCAGGAGAGCCAGAGTCAGAGTCAGAATCAGAGCTGCACGCCATCATCTTCGGCTACGGGATCGACGCAGGGTCCCAACCCTGCCAATCTGCCTCGATATCACGTCGAGACCTTCCCCATCCCCGCTCCCCTGTCGGAGTATGACTTTGATCATCGGCGTACCATGACCATTGAGTCCCAGCAGCGACTGTGGCCCCAGGACATCTGGATTCACAGCCCGCATGGACGACAGCTGTACCAGCCTGTGCTGATGTTTGAGACGGCTGTCCCGGAGGAAAAGCCCCAGACGAATGGAAGTGCTTCTAAGAGCGGTTAATTATGAGATGCGACATGGGATATTGGGTTGGAGGAGTCGTGAAGGGAAAATGATTGAATGGGCTTGGATTAACGGATCGGTATGGAACACACGCGACGGAGCTGGGGTCTTTCATGACAGCGCCAATCAGATCAATTGGGATTTTGTTTTATTCTGCATTTCGACAAAAAACTACAAAACAACAAGTAACAAGGGCTTTTCTACGTCTGTACCATCGCATTTGGGGTCAATCAACTGTACTAGCATAGCAAACACGATTGATGAGATTAATACATCACATACTTCCCCAGCATCAACACTCAAACCTCCACTCCACATCCTCCCAGCCCCGCCTCATCGCTATCTCAGCCCCCAACCCAGCGCCATACCTCTCAGGTCTCACCGTGCCCCCCGCAAGCTGCGGCCCCAGCTTCTTGACATCGCCAAAGCCCATACCTACAGCCTCAATCTCAAAACCTAGTAGTAAGGCAGACGCGAAGCCGATTATCTCTGCGAAAGCGAGGTTTCGGCCTGGACAGAGATGGCGGCCGCCGCCGAAGGGTATGTACGCTGCTTTTCGCTTGCGCTCGTCTTCTGCGCTGCCCTTGGATGCGGGGAGGAAGCGCTCTGGATTGAAGACGTTGACGTCTACGCCCCAGACACTGTCCTCGTAATGTGCTACGCCAGCGGGGAGTTGCAGGTCTGTATCCTTTTTGAGAAGATATGTTGTTCCTTCGGGTGTTGTGACGCTCGTGTCCTGGAGAATGCGTCGCATGCTGAGAGTCTGGTTCACAAGCCTTAACGTCTCGCGATAACAGCTCACCAGCAGCGGCATTTTCTCCTCAAAATCCACAATATTGAACGTCGCACTCCTCTTCCCATTATTGTCCTGCACAACAGCTGCATTCTCAGCTTCGGCTCGTATTCGCGCAAGAAGATCCGGTCGGTCGAGGATGTATAGCAAAAGCCAGTAAAACGTCGGTACGGCATTAAGCGTCGCCACGTTCGGGAGAATAACCTCAAACTTGCCAATCTCGTACCCTGTAAGACCATTCTTTCGTAGTGCTCCGGCGCGGTTTCGTACGAGGGCGGAGACGCTGGGGTCGTGAATGTCGTGGCCTTCGGAGTACCATTTGCAGGCGATGTCTTGCAGCGTGGAGCGCGCTTTGTAGGCCTTTGGCATTGTAATTGAGGGGAAGAGCGAAAGGAGAAAGTAGGGGACTGATTCTTCGAAAAGCCTGGTTTATTAGCGATGCCTTAACGTGTGATGGGGAGACATACCACATGTCGTCAATTAAAGAGGGATCGCGATTGAACGGATCAGTGTCGCCGTACAGAGAACGCGTTGTAGCGAGACTCATAACATCGCGACACCAAAGATATAAATTCTCAACATGTAGTCGTCCATTTCCGACCGTCTCTTTTCCCGCATTGATCGAATCGGCACGTATCGTCGCGGTGTTCAGCTTCGCAGCGATGCTACCCAGGAAATGCACATTCATATGCTGCAAATGCCTAGCCTGAAAGCTCGCATGGATCGCCTCGGTAAATTCATCGTAAACGCCCGGTACTTTAACTTTCGCAAACGTTTCCTGCTTCAGCGCGAATGTCTTTTTCGCGTAGTCGAACACAAAGGGCTCGAAGGACGCGGCCTTGTTGCGGAGGAGGGTTTGGAGGAGGGCGGGATCGAAGGCGGCGTAGACTTTGCCGTTGAGCATGGGGAGGGTCGCGATCTGAACGTGAGGGTTCTCATTGCTGCGATTGAACGTGTTAGGGGTTGAAGGTGAGGGAGAAGGGAGGCGGACTGGATGATTCTGGGGTAATCTGCTTGGTGACGAATTATCCCGATGATGTGTCCGACCCACGGAATCGACGGTTTGATGACGGGCGGTTCACGTGGGTTGATGCGGGGAGTTAGTAGGCGGTTTAGCAGGGCGAACGCCACTATAGCCGCCAAAACGGTCGTGCTCAGAACTGTGACATTCGTAACGCGATAGTCAACGAGACTTGATAATAGAGATTGCGAATCCATTGTCGCTGGTGATGGGAGAGGAAGTGGGAATTTAGGCGGATTTATTTGATGAGCGGTGAATTGTTAATCGCGCTGACTGTATTGGTGCCTGGCATCGTTAGTGCTGAGGCCGGAGGAGTTGGCTAGTTATGGTGTGTTCGTTTGCGTATTAGTATTGTCAGCGCTTAATTTGCGCAATTGAGATTGGATTCGTGCAGAAGATGGCATTATTGAGCTATTAAACTATCTGCTCCTTAAAGGCGCGAGGTATAATGGCTGATACTTGACCATGGCCAACACTTGAAGCGGCATGTTGATGCTCCAGCGAGGATACACTGAAGCTTCCCCACTGCAGACGAGACCAGCATTCAACTGCCGACAGTACAAAACGTTTCTATCAACGACCACGGTACAAACTCAATACAACATGACTAAATCTACAGTCCCAACTGCCGCGAAACTCAAAGCTTCGCAACCGGTTTCTCCGCCTTAATCTGCGCTTTCAAAACCCTCCTCAGAATCTTCCCACTCGGACTCTTCGGTATGACATCCAGCACCCTAACCCCGCCCTTCAACCATTTATGTCTAGCCTTGTGACTCTCAACATGCTCACAAACAGCCCTCACAACGTCCTCCTCCTTCAAACCATTTGTTTTCTTACTCTTTACAATAAACGCCAACGGTACTTCGCCTGCGCGCTCGTCGAGAATGCCTATGACTGCGCAGTCATCTACGTATGGATGATCGAGGAGATGCGCCTCCAGTTCTGCGGGGGCAACTTGATGGCCCTAAAGAATCAGCAATGCTTTTTAATAAAAGGAAGAGGGTTATGAGGGTACCTTGACTTTTATAAGTTCCTTGATTCGATCGACGATGAAGAAATGCTCGTTTCCGCGTGGTGATTTCCGCACGAGGACTTCATCGCCTGTCCTCAACCAACGCCCATCCTCACGGTGTACAAACGTCTCTGCGTTAGCTTTCTCGTTGTGAAGATAGCCTAGTACTACATTCGGCGCTTGGACGTATAATTCGCCTGGTGTTTCGTAGGCTGTGACTTCAGAGCCGTGCTGGTCGATGATCTTGACTTTGGCGCCGGGGAGTAAAGAGCCTGATGAGCCGAGAACGGGATCTGCTTCGCTGGTGTGAAAGACCGATGGTGAAGCCTCCGTTAAGCCTGGGTTGTTAGTATGAAGATATACTGTTGGTGGTGAAACGTACCGTAGCCTTGGCTTATTCTCCATTTTGGATATAACTCGAGTAATTTCTGGATCGTTTCGCCTCCCAAGGGCGCTGCACCGGAAAATACAAGCCTCACTGAGTCGAGATTGTATTTCTGGCATTTATCCTGGTTACTCAGAATCTGCACGATAATCGGCGGTACGACGCTGGGTTGCTCAATGCGGAATTTCTGAATAGCCGCGAGCAGTTGATCGAGCTGGAAGCGCTGTAGGACGATGATCTCATCACCGCGATACTGTGCTATATGGGCGATTACAACGAGCCCGTAAATGTGACTAAATGGTAAAAGACCGAGAGCTACTTGCGTGTCGATGTTGTCTTGAGCGCGGGTTATGGACTCGAAGGTATGTATCATGAGGGTACATGCGATGACGTTGTAGTGAGAGATCATAACGGCTTTCTACGCTTGTTAGACAGAACAAGAAGGATAGGGTTTACGTACGGGAAGACCTGATGTACCGCTTGAGTAGCACAAATACGCGACTTGTCGTTTTCCCTGTCCTGGCGTCCAAGCTGCTAACTCCAACGGCGGTAGAGTCTTACCCTCCGCGATGAGATCTTCAATTGTTTTGAAGGATTCCTCAGAGGGAGTTTTAGGTAAAGGGAGCAGAAAAAAATGCTTTTCGGGAATCCCAACGGCAGAAGCTGCTTTGAGAGCGGTGCTGAGAAGAGGAGCGCAAGTGAATAGTGCTTTTGCGCCTGATGATCGAAGTTGATGTTCGAGTTCCGACGCTGAGTGCGCTGAACTAGCGGGCGTGACGATGCCGTCTACACGATGGATGGCGTGCGTAACGGGGATGTAATCAATCTACTCAAGCCATTAGATCTGCTGAACTCTCATAAATTGAGGAGTGTTACCGTGTTGAGAGCGTAAATTGCCACGACTCTATCCCACGCCGTTCCATCATTTGGATCAAACCCGACATTTTTCGCTAAACCGCGCGCAAGAAAGTCAACACGCAGCGCAACATCCTCCGCAGTCCGCGACGTCCCCGTCACACCACACGTATACGGCCTCTTCGACTTATCAAAAGCCCTTCTACCTGCTTTTTCAGTATTGATAAAGTCTGCTACGCTGATTGAATCAGGTATTTCTATACCTGTTAGTACTTCGTTTGTGAGGCAGGGCGCTATCCGTACCTGGGAGGTTAGGGACCCAAGAGGGAGGGTAAAACGCCATTTTTAATGATGATGAGGCTAGAATTGGTATTGAGGGTGTTTGAGGATGGGATTGGGAGATTGTTTGGTGTTTTTAAGCTATACTTGGACCGAGGTTTGCCTGTTCAAGTTCCGCGGATTTAGATACCGAGCTGTTGAGATGGTATGGCGGGTTGACCAATGAGAGGGGAGGGGATTGAGGAGCGTGGGGAAATCTGGGGAAGACACGTGAGGGATCTTCGTGGGTTTACCCTGAAGATGGGGTTTAGCTGTTTTGGTGAATAAATGGCTTTGTGAGGGTGTAGGGCGAGGGATGTCTATGTAAATTACTTATTGATTGAGTTATTTTGCTTTGAATTATTGCGATTCAATGGATGTAGGTACAAACTTGAGAGTTTTGAGACTGAGATAAGCTATGAACTCAAACTGCGGTGTCTACCAATAGACGTTAACAAGCTTCAACCAAGATAGAAGAAAATACTGCATAAATGAACTCCACCTCTATAATATCTAGAATTTTAAAAGCAAAAAGCCTGTCAGATGGTATGAAACTGTAAGCTGTTCCATAAAAAAGCAGTTAACGCTCTTATTCACTCAGGGCAACAGGCAAAAAACGTGGTTCCGCCCGGGATCGAACCGGGGACCTTCTCGGTGTTAACGAGATGCCATAACCAACTAGACCACGGAACCGAGTACTGGCTTTGATTGGTCAAAAGACGTTTGCGAATTAGAGTCCAAGTTGGTGACGCTCACAGCACGGATTGGCCAGACCGCCAACGTTATGTTCTCAACGGTGAAGCTTATCGAGTTTGCAACGTCGCTGGGTCAATTCAGATGATACTCTGGCTTGCTAGAGCGTCGTAGAGAGAATATCAATTTTATTCATGACTTATATCTTCATTAATATGCCGACATTGCCTGTAACGCCTATGATCTGCATCCGTTTACCTCACCAGCCCAAATTTCATCACCATTCTGGTATAGCCTCACCCATCAAACTGGCAACCTCGTCTTCGCCCTACTCAAAGTCTCAGCACACCTCCTCGCAATATCACTCTTCTTCCCCAAAATCCAAAGTATCCTAATACACTCCTCCCCCCTCCCCAACCTCTCCTCCAACTCCTCCCCCGCCTTATCAACCTGCAACAGCTCATTAACCTCCGCCATCCAATAATTCGCCGCCTTGCTGAAAGCACGTATAAGAATAACCGTCCACGGCTCCGTGAGTATCATGCACTGATTTATCGCGTGGTGAAACTCTGAGAGTGTTGGTACGATGAAGGTCCTGTTGTCCGGGGCGGTCACGCGCGCTAGGTCGGAGAGTTCGCGGGCGCTGCGCTCGCGGATCCGCATCACCCATTTGCAGTTGGAGCGGGATTGGCTGGGCGCGGGTAGGCCGAGGGCGTGGTCGTCTATGTGGTGGATTAGATCGGCGAGGAGGAGGACGCCGAGATTCCAGTGGGCGCAGATGCAGATGAACCAGCTTTGGATGCGGCCTGGGATGGAGTTGTAGTTTTGAAGAAGTTCTCTAAAGAACGTGCCACTACACAAATTAGTACCTGTATATAATAGAAGCAGTGAAGACTTACTATGTCGTGTTCCAGTATCGGTAAACCCTTGCAGACCGTTCAATAAACTCCTCCACCTTCTCCCCAGACTCTCCCTGCCGCAGTAAATTCTGCAAATAGGCTACATGTCGAAACATCAACACCTTGACCGGCGCAGATCTCGTAACCGCCTCAGCAGCCTCTTCATACGAACAAGGCCAGTGAACATTTTGCCTCGGCTTCTCAAGACTATCCTGAATAAACAGCGGGACGTTCCAATCTGTATCACCACGCGCATCATCATGCTGACTATTCGCATCCACCACAACAAGCGGCCTCTCACTCATCGTCGAACTAACCGTATCAAACATAACCGTTAACCAGTACAGCAAACTCACGGTCCCTGCGTCTTCACTGCTCATCGACGCCACGAGATTAGCGCGCTTGCGGCCTTTGGTGAGACCCTTTCGCTCAGCGTCAAAGCGGTATTTTAGAGTGTGCATCTTTCGCGCCGCGCGTTCCATGAAAATTGGCGGGCCGTCGTTTTCGATTATGCTGGCGATTTCGTCGGCGACGGATTGCATGTCGTATACATCCTCGAAACAGCCTGATGTGTCGACGTCGCTGTGCTCTGTGTCTTCAGGGTCAAGGGGTTTTTGGGTAAGGCCGAAGATCATTTCTGCGCAGACGACGCGGTAGGATTCTACGTCTGCAACGTCGTCTAACGCGCGACGTGCTTGATCCCAGATGTTGCGTTGAAGATGACGATCGAATTCTTCTTTAAAGTCATCCATGTACTCGTTTAGTGGATTCTCTTCTGCGATGTCGTCTAGTGAGGGATATCGTTCTCTGTGTCGTCGTGAACTTTGAGCCCATTGTGTTGCGAACGCCATGATACAGAGATGAAGAGCTTTCGCGGTCGCTGAATCTTGTTGACGCGTCATGTGAATCAATTGCGTTGATTGAGCCACGCGATCGAGGTTCATTGTGCGTCGTAGAACTCGATTCGTCCATGAAGATCCCCATTCCGCAAGATTCCCTGGTTGAGAGACAGTCTTCTGCTGCCGACCAAACGGACACGTAACTTCATTCAACCAACACGATAAATTATGCTCCAAGACGTCGTGATAAATCTGTAGTAGATTCGTCGAGATCATCAGGTTATTAGACTTTGTCATCATCGACTGATCCATAGTGAACGACGATAACGAACTACTCTGCGTATCGCTCCATGTAGTCGAAACACGACGCCGTTTCGTTCTTCGCCAGTCTTTCTCATTGTTCGGACTGACTGCGATGAGAGACTGTGCAGGTTCCGTGGGACTGACGGTGGGGAACTGCGACATTGATGCAGCGTCGAATTGAAGTTCAGGCGGGACCGTCGAGTCTTTAAAGAATTCCCAGGGTTCGCTTAACGGTTCCTCAGGTGCAGTGAGATCCTTGAATTGAATACCGTAGAAATTAGAGTCAATAGGCTCTGTTTGTTCAGGGACAAAGTCAAATGGTAGTGCATCGAGTGAATTGTCGAGAAATGACGGGACGTCTAGACTGGTGTCGATCTCTGAAAAGACCGGCACTGGAGGAAGTGACTGCGAAACAAAAGATTGCGCTGCTGATTGCGCATCAAAAGTGTTATCATCTGGCACAATAGAATTCGGTGTATCGCGTGTATTCTCTGTTGATGTCGATTCTCGTCGTGTAGAAGTTGAATCCCGTCTCGAGGGGACAATGCATTCAATACCTGGTTCACCCCGCGCAGCCGCAGCAAGAGCATAAGAGATCTGAATCTGCGTCCACGCCCGATTCATGGTACATTTCTTATGAGTCTTGGTGCAGTACGAACACGGCGACGATTGAGCTAGAGGTGCTACACCATATGTCAGCGCTATCACCAACTGAACTGCTGAAGCGGGGTCTTACGCTTCTCGCCTACAATCATCTTGCCATCGCGGAGAGGATCCATATTTCTCGGAATCTCCAAGGGGGGAGCGTCGCAGCCCCTCTTTGACTTTCTACACTGATCGCAGGCATATTGCGTTCTCTTCATGGCTGCAACTGTAATGATGATGTCGATATAGGAGGTAAAAGATGGTAGCGTGAAAAATTGCATCAGCGACAAAAGTGGGCGGAACTTGGGTTAAAGCTCTCCCCTCCCTTGCAGATATAGGTAGGTAACCCCCCTCCGGATCCCCGGATTCCCAACTGATCCGAGCGCTTGTTTCCTCGCGTTCTTTGCTCTTTTGGTTTAGTGCATCCAACCAAAGTTTGTGATACAGTATCTTGGAGGGGAGGGGACCCCTGGGAAATGTTGGCTTACGACTAGCCAACAGCCTCATTCTTGATGATTTCACGGCGTAGATCGAGATGACCAGAGTTTCTAGACTCTTCCAATATCGAGGTCAATGTGTAACTTTACGCGAGGCATTGAGGCTGTGAAATTTTGAATGGGTTACGCCGCAATGTCTTAGCTGACTGACTCTTCGATTCTGACTCAAACTAGCTTAGGTCTCAATCTCATCTCATCTACAGAACAGCCTTGTAAATCTCAGTCTCAACAGCGGCCCAGAGTCCCAAGACCTTGGCATCAGCAAATGGCAGAATCTGCGTGCACACAATTCCTCCAATGCCATGCTCGCGATCAGCCCACCACCAAAGATTAGCCAATCCAGCCCACTGAACCGTGCTCTTCGATCGCCCTGAGAAACCTCCATTGGTGAGCATGAATGTCAATCCCCAGCCCTGCAAGTTGAATGGTTAGTGTGTCTGCTGAAATGCGGGGGAGGGAAGAGAGCGTCGTACCTGGGGTGGATTTCCATCGACGGGGTATAGCTCGCCGATTGGGTTGGTCAGATCTGGTTTGGCAGCTGGGATGGGCTGACGGCTGAAGTTTGGGAATTTCTCGATACTATTGCTCAGCATGAGATCGACCGTTTCCTTCTTGAGGATCTGAGCGCCTGTGTTGGGACATGTTCCGCCGTTGAGCAGAACAGTAAGAACCTCTGTTCAAATCAGCATCCATTCGCCCGCAAAGCATCAACTATGTATACTTACTTCCGTACTCTTGGGGCTGCGCAAACATTCCCGCGCCGCCGCTATGGAAGATTGAAGCGATTTCACTCGCGTTGTCAGTCACGAGAGGAAGACGCTGCAGATGATCGCGCGTTCGCAGTGTACCGTCTGCGTCGCGCTGATGCATGTGAGCTAGTTTGGCGCGCATCTCTTTACCAGGAAGCATGGACATGTTTTTGATGCCCAGAGGCTGAAAGACGTTCTTCTGGAGAAAATCGTTGAGACGCAGACCGCTGGCTCGTTCAAGCGCGATGCCAGCCCAGTCAATCCCGACCTGAAATGTTAGCCGACGTTGAATGAGCGGAAAGTAAACTTACACCATATTCCCAGCCTTCGCCGGGCTGGAACAGAAGAGGAAGCTTGACGATATCCTCAATACGACCAGAAAACTCATCAATGCCAGCAGGATGACTCCAATCCCTCAACCGCTCATTAAAAAACGTATATCCAAAACCCGCAGTATGCGTCAGCAGCATCCGCAGCGTAATCAGATTCTTCTTATCCTCAAAGCTCCCATCAGGCTTCAAAACCTTCAGACTCTTGAGCTCAGGAACAAGACTCTCAAGATGTTCACCATCATCGAGTTTCAGCTTTCCCTGCTCCACGAGCTGCATGCACGCAACACCAGCAAGCATCTTGGTGCACGAAGCGATCCAGAAAATGTTATCAAGCGTCATGGGCTCATTTGACTTGACACCGCGCGTACCCGCTGAATGAGCGAATATCTCACCGGATTTGTCGACTAATACAACAGTAGTACCGGGAATACCGGTCTTTTGGTCGGCGCATGCATCGTCGATTATGCTGCGCAGCTTGGATGTAGCTTGGGCAGTGATAGGCATGTTGGGCAATGCAACGTAATTTGAGATTTTGAAAGGGGGTTGATCAATTGTTACAGAACTGTCTACCCCTAGTGAAGCTATCTATTTATACTGCTAGTCGCTTGATTCTAAGATAGTGCAGCCTTGGCTCGTGGCCCGCGCCAGCTCACAAAGGTTTATTAAGTCATATGACAGGCAACCACCCGCATACAGCACCATACTCTATCACGACCCCGCCCTTGCGCAATGTAACTGAGTTCTGTTGACCAAAAACACCAAGGATTCTAGTGTAGATCCCTTCCCTAAGCTTGCGGACCCGCAGCCGCAGATACGAGTGCACAGACGAGGGGTAAAAAAACCCAAAAGCTCCCAGCTTAACAAGCATCTCCATTTACTGAGGATGCGGCGCCGCTTGCGCTCGGCAGTTGATGGCGTCCGAGGCCCCGTGGGGTTCGATCCGGGGTAGAGCATGCGGGGGAGGCGCTTGCTGTAACCTCGCTGTGTCTCGTTTGGTGGCACTGCAAGCGGAGGGATGTGACGAGGCGGATGCGGGTACGCAGTTACGCAGGGCGGAACGGAGGCCGGTTGCGTTGCCTTTCACATGATGCTACTGTAGAGTTTCACGGAGAATGCAAAGTGTTTCGATTTGACCAGACATGCAGGACCAACATGCATGATGAATTGTGTTTATAAACTGGTTGTATTTCCTGTAGAAATAAATCTTTCATCACAAGCAAGTCTTTTCATCTCAAGCAATACTCTGTTGTTAAACAATACCTTTCACAATGGGCGAGAATATTCCAATTCATAAGAAGTTCAACACTGAGCTTACGGATTACTCCGTCGAGCATCATGGCGATAAAGGTGTCTATGCCGATAATCTCGAGGTAGACGCTCTTGTCGTGGGTGCTGGCTTTGCTGGTATTTTCATGCTCAAGACCCTTCGGGATCGCGGTTACAAGACTGTTGTTTACGAAGCTGGTAACGATACTGGAGTAAGTAATTGACTGCCAATTTCACCATTGAAGGCTGACAGTATAGGGCACTTGGCGATGGAATTGCTACCCCGGTGCTGGTGTCGACTCTGAAGTCCCTGAATACGAATTCAGCTGGCCTGAGGTCTACGATACCTGGACTTGGCCTTGCAACTATCCCACCTACGCTGATCTCCGCGCTTACTTCGATCATGTCGATAAGGTCCTTGACATCAAGAAGGATATCGCTTTCAACACTGTCGTTGTAGGCGGCAAGTTTGACACCGAGAGCGGTCGCTGGCACATTCGCACTGCAGACGGTCGCGTCGCCAAGGCCAAGTATCTCGTCCTCGGAACCGGCTTCGTAAGTCTACCTGAATGACAAAAGTGACTTGAAACTAACCTCATAGGCTGCCCGTCGATATATCCCTGACTGGCCCGGCATGGACAAGTTCAAGGGCATAATCCACCACTCCTCCTTCTGGCCCGACGAAAAAGTCGACGTCACCAACAAGCGCTGCGCCATCATCGGCACCGGCGCCTCAGGCGTGCAGATCACACAAGCCTGGGGTCCCGAAGCAGGCCATCTCAAGGTCTTCCAACGAACCCCCAACCTCGCCGTCCCCATGCGCCGCAAATACCCCCCCGCCGAAGAGCAGCAGCAAGCCAAGAAATTCTACCCCGAGCTATTCCGCTACCGAGAGGAGAACTTCGCCGGCTTCCACTACGACTGGTACGAGAAGAATACCTTTGACGATACGCCGGAGGACCGCGAGGCTCTGTACGAGCAGGTCTGGAAGGATGGTGGTTTCAGGTACTGGGTCGCTGTGTACAAGGATAACTTATTCAACGCGGAAGCGAACAAGGAATCTTATAAATTCTGGGCCAAGAAGACGCGCAACAGGATCGGCGATCCTAAGAAGCGAGATCTTCTTGCGCCGACGGTGGATAACATGCCGCATTACTTTGGTATCAAGCGACCGTGCTTGGAGTACGATTACTACGAGCAGTTTAACAGGGAGAATGTGGATGTTGTTGATATCAAGAACAATGCGATCAAGGAGTTTACGGAGACGGGTATTACGCTTGAGGACGGGACGCATCATGAGTTTGATGTCATTGCTGTTGCGACGGGCTTTGTAAGTCATCTGAAGAGTCACTGGTGGTGGAGCGATGCTAACGGTTATAGGATGTCGTCACTGGTGGTGAGTACGCTTATGGGAGGGAGAGTTGAGTTACTAATGATTTTAGTGATGACGCAGCTTGGTCTTCAGAGCATTGAGGGCGCTGAACTCGAGAAGGAATGGAAGACTGGCGCGACGGTATGTTCACTCCTTGATTCTTCATATTAGCACTAACATTATAGACCTACCTCGGCGTTACTACTCCCGGCTATCCCAACATGTTCCATATCTACGGTCCCCACGGCCCAACCCTTCTCAGCAACGGCCGTAAGTCACCCCCTCCTCTCTCATTTCCTCACTAACAAAACCAGCTACATCCGTCGCTGTCCAAGGCCGCTGGATCGTCGATGCCATCGACAAGATCAAGCTCAACGACATCAAGTACCTCAACCCCACCAAGAAGGCCGGCGAGGACTGGAAGAAACACATCGTCGAGCTCAACAACAGGACTCTCTTCCCCACCACTCGCTCCACGTAAGTCCCCCCTATGCTACAGAATGAATGACCGTTTGCTGACGATGGGTGTAGATACATGGGCGGCTCTATCCCTGGTAAGATTTACGAGCCTGTTTGTTACTCTGGTGGTATTCCTGCGTACAAGATTGAGATTCGCGAGGCGCTTGATACACTGAAGGGTTTTGAGGTCGTCAAGAATAAATAGATGAGACGTGGGGGGTTTGTACTCTGGCTATCTCGAGCTCTTGCTAGAGTGTGAAGTGTTGGTAGATCTTAGCTTTTAGTTGTGCAATTTATGTTCTGTTCTTTCAAACTACTGCGCATTGCATTGGGTGATGTCTTTGGCCTCTGATACTTTGAGTCTTGATTCGTATCTGCAGTTTGGAAACTCGCCCTGAGCCTTTGTGAGGCGTCTTGACCTTGATTGGCCTTGAACAAACCACCGCTTTGAGATGGTGAGCAGTGCATTGAGTCACGACTCTGCGGTTTCCAATTGCAAGTAATGATCTTGCGTGACTGATGCGTTGGTGTTTGCCTTCTGGGTCATTGCTATCGCAGTCGCGCCGCCAAACCTACCTTGATGTCTGCTCCACCAAGACAGATATGACACGAATGTCACGTCGCCTTTAGGTTCGACACGCGAATCACTTCCAATGGTCGCATGCCAATCACAATATCGTCGCGCATTAATTTTGGCGGCATAGTAAATGGTCATCACATCTGCTCATCCTCGTCGAGCTTGCCTCTGACGCGACTGTCCCGCGTATTTATACTCCAGTAGCATCGCATCGCATCAAATCGTCATACTGAATCGCACGCACGTCATCCGGCAGTTCCGCATAGCATCTCATTCCCGAGATCCAAATCTCGAGATCCTAATCTTGAGATCCTTTTCGTAATTGGAACATCTCAGGCCGAAATGTACCTGCATTTCTTCGGCGTAGGGTCTGACGGGTAACCCGGCTGTACAGGCAAACTTCGGTAACGCGACGCGCAACTCAGCAAAGCAATTGTCTCCTCTCAAAGCAATCATCTACTCGTCCCGATTCGACAGATCAACAAACATCATCGCTGTATCTGATTGCATATCCACCACGATCAAATATTCAGATCAAATTCTTTCCTCGGCAATGCCTTGGATAAATAATACCAGCCCAAATTCTCATTATGTCATAATTTCGGAACGTCCAACACCGAACAAACCCCGTGAGTAGAGTCATCCAACCGGAATAGGAAACTATGGGGAGATACCCCACAAATACACGTGCATTCGAATTTCTGTTACGAAATCGTCTCGAAAAGATGCCAATAACAAAGCGAGCCCGGCTCAAACGGCCTGGGAACGTATTACTCACTCTCTTTTGCCCTGTGCCTTTCACTGGCATTTTTCGGCATTATGGAAGGTTATGGTGTTCTTTTGGTGGGTGCATCTCCGCGGCTTGGGACACTGGTATAAGGACGTTGGTCTGCTCTTTTTCGTTCTGAGGGTATCGTCAGACATTCATCAACAGAGTTTGGACACGCGCTGGGACAAACAAACGCCATCATTCCTAATTTTACGTCATATTTCGTAGTCTCATCTCAATTTTCCCTCTTTCATCATTTTGAGCCGCGTTTCTCAAACATCACCTGATTACCCCGGATTTTGATCTCAGATCAGATCAGATCTCATGGCGCGTCTTGACCCGACATCGTGGACTTTCGATATCGATCGATACATCAATCCATTTATTCCATCACCACCATGGCAACATATTCCATATCCTATCGCATACATCTTTGGATACCGACGCGATAAACCAAAGAGCATTGGGTCAATCTTACCAGTGATATGGGCATTTATCGGAATATTCACCGCCCTCTCAGTGATTGAATTGGCATCTGAGCGCATTCCCTCTTTCGTTGAACGAGGCGCTCCCATTATCGTTGGATCTTTTGTAAGTTTTTTCTACGATTTCTTTGATGGATGTCGATACTAATGGTGTAGGGTGCTGGCGCTGTTCTTGAATTCTACGCCATTGAATCTCCCCTCGCCCAACCACGAAACTTCTTCGGCGGCCAAATCATCGCTGCAACAATAGGCGTCAGTATAGGAAAGCTCTTCCTCCTCAGCTCAAACTTCCACTCCATCCAATGGCTCGGCGGCGCCATATCCTGCGCGACCGTAACATCCATAATGGCCCTAACAAAAACCATCCACCCTCCCGCCGGCGCAACCGCTCTTCTCGCCGTCGTCGACAACCGCCTTCTCGATCTCGGCTGGTTCTTCATTCCCGTCGTGTTATTCAATTGCACTATCATGTTTGGCGTTGCGCTGTTGGTCAATAACATTCAGCGCGCGTATCCGGTTTATTGGTGGACGCCGGAGGATCTGAGGGAGGTTAAGACGGAGGGGAAGAGGGAGAGTGTGGATGAGGAGAAGGGGAGGGCGACGGAGGATAGTGATTCGGAGAGGCATGAGAGGCATGATGGGAGGGAGATTATTATGAAGCCCGGGGGGAGCTTGGTGCTGCCGCAGAATTTGTTCCTTATGCAGGAGGAGTTGCAGTTGCTGGAGGAGATTGCCAACCGTTTATAGGTTGCTTAAAAGTATCGCATTGCATAGCAGTCAATTTAAAAACAATTAATCTGGTTTCATTCATGCTATCAAAACATTATCTCGTGACTCATTGGTCGTTTCTCATAAAGACGTGTCATTCCCGTAACGTTCATAGTGCCAAACCAGTACAGCCTTATTTGACCAACACTGTATCCTCAATGCTCAACCATTCTTTCTCCTACAAACACCAAAAAGGCTGTCAGCAATATCATATACTTAGTCCAATGTCAACACAGGATCTCCTTCAGTCTCTCAAGTAGCCCTCCAACCCGTGAGGCTACACTTCGCCGTATTGGGTAATGGTGGGGTATCGCCAACCAATCAACACAGTCAACATGCCTTAGTAAAAGTCATAAGGGCTCAGACGACCACTATCCTCTGCATCTCTCACGCTGAATCTCTCCACAAACCGCGGCGCACCATGAAATCGACGCCCTCGCGAAACAGGAATAGTATTGCAAGGCGCGTTCTCACCATCTCGCAGTCGCTGCTCATGCTGTCGCTGAAGACCCTCAACATGACGCTGATACTGTCGCAACCCGAATCGCTCCTCTTGCATTAGACGGCGACGGAGCATTTGAGCGTGATTAATCGCACGTCGCTGATTTCCCCGGTTAATGAAGAATTGGAGATTGCGACGGATACCATGACCGTTGATGCGTCCTCCGAGTGTGTTTCGCTGGGGACTGGTTCGAGGGGAGGGTGCGCGGGATGGGATGGGTCGTTCCATGTCTTCGGGGGATGGTTGGGGAGGGGACAGGTCGGGCGTGGCGTAGAAGCGGGGGATGTCGTAGAGTGAGGGACATCCTGGTGATCGAGGAACCTCTACGACATCGTCATCAGTCTCTGGAGATGGCTGCGGCTTTATAGTGACGGTTGCTTCATTCTGAGGAGAGTCGACGGCTGCCTCTTCAAGATTGACTGGAGAGGGGGTTTGTGAGCGACGAAACGGCGGGATATCGTAGAGATCTGGCGATCGAGGTGACTCAGGTGCCGCGAGGGTATCCGGCGACCCAGGCTCGGCCTTCACAACTGAGTTCTCTTCATCCTCTTGAGAGATGACAGCTACCTCTTCAGCATCGACCTGAGGAAGCATATCTAAGGGAAGAAAGAGGTCATAGTCGTGCGGATACCATAGGCTTCGGGGTGACAGGTCAGTCACTGGGAGAATACGGCCGTGTGCTCGAATCTCAGCGATGACATGTGACATATCTCTATGCAACATCTCACCCATATGAGCGACCCATCCTTGGTACATGAAGTCGTAATGTTCCTCTTCTTCATCCATCTTGATGCTGGGTCCTGGTGAGCGTTTTGAGGCTCGAGGGATCGGCTGGATTGTAAAGCAATGAACACGAGGGTTACTTGGTCTTGGTGTACTGGGTTTAGGCGTTCGTTGGGTATTGGCTGGAGTCTACTGTCATGTTGTCAGAAGAGAAGCTGAGGAGAGGTTGATGAGACATACCAACCAAGTGAAGGATCGTGAAGGGCTTTGGTGAGTATGAAGTTCGTCGTTGCGTTGTAGAGTTGACAAGGACGGGAGACTTTGGTGATGGATGTAGATATCTTGAGATGTAGATATCTTGAGATGTTGATGAGGTCGATGATAGATAATATGATGGAAGGTGTTGTGAAGAAAGAGAGTTATGGGATGTCGAAGACACATGCGAGAGTAAGAAGAGGTCCGATGTGAGGAGTACACGCATGGAATCAGATGGCGCCTGGTTGCCTTAGATGCCAGTGCCAGCTGGCGCTGGCATTAGTTCCTGTGCCGCATGTCCAAACGAACACCGAGCTTAGAGTCCCAGTTCCACTGGCAAGCCTTAGTCTTTATTGCTGCCTGCTAAGATGTCTGTTCGCTCACAGAACATTGTCAATTTCTTGTCTATGAACACTGGACAGGCAACGGAACATCAAGGTCAAAGGTTTCTCACGGAGACGAATTTAAGTAAGGAGAAGGAGACGAAACTATTCGGTCTTATAGGTAAAGATACATAATTTAGGCGGGCTAGATAAATACACCAATTGCGATGGCTGCAGCAGCGACCATACCCTTCGCCCTCGAAGCGCTATTATCCGTGACTGTAGCTGCAGCCGCGGAAGTAGTCTGGCTCGCCACCGAGCTCTCAGAACCCGTAGTCGTAGTCATCGCCGCCGTAGTCCCCGCCTCAGTCGTAGTCACGGCCTTCGCTTTGGTAACAGTAGTAGCTTCAGACATAGTCACCGAAACAGAAACCGTCTTGGACGAAACAGGCAATTTGATCCCACAAACAGCCTCGGCGTCGAAAGTGAAAGAGATTCCGTGAGCATCGCAGTTATTCGAAGATCTCTCAATTTGCTCTGCGCCAATTAGTCACAGTTCTGTCAATTGATGGGGAGACATTACCTGGTAGGACGTTCTCGGCGCAATTGTCAGCGATGCAGCAGAAGAACTTCTCACGCATGTCTTTGAGGGTACAGACACACGCTGGGTTATCGGCGTTGCATTTATTCGTGAAATACTTGAAGAAACAATTATTCTACACTAACATTAGCGTTATTATTGCCAGGTTGTAGAGCTAACTCACGTTGCATGTTGCATCCTTGTTCTGCTTCTCCTGATCAAACTGCAAAGCTGCCCACGACACTAAGAAGTACCAATACGTTGGGTAGACGAGTCATTTTGTCGATTTGGTATTTTACAGACAATTGTCAGAGCGAATATCGTGGGTATAAGTAAGGCATTGACGCCCGATTAAACTTAGCCGGTAGAGATGATGATTGGTTGAAGAATGGGTCTGGAAATTACAGGCAGGGGACGATAAAACCCAGCGAATGAGGTGCACGAATTGAGGGTTAGTTTCTCTGTGCCTTCGCCGAAGGATTCATCGTGTATTTTTGGATGAGAATGGCCAATGGTTGTTTGGCTAAGACTGTTTGAGAGCCGATTAGCCGTTTTGAACCATGTGAATATCATCCGTCTCATATTGGCTGATTCATCTACGCGCTATGAATACTCTGTGAAGAGTCAAGAGCTAGGTTCATATTCAATCGTATCCAGATGAGCGTCCATGGACAGCCAGTCTCACTAGTAAACCATGTCGAGCAGATATGATGTGACGTTACACTTGCAAACATGGTGAGTTGTGCCATAGCAAGCACGAAAATCCTTTGACCATGGAAGTCTTGCTGACAGGAGCTTGTGCCAGAATAACAACCAGTCAGTTCCTGTTCTGAAAGCTCCATGCGCATATTCATTCTTATATAACTTCGTCCCGAGGTACATCGGCTTCGGACATCCTGTCTGACCATCTCTAATGTCCAGTGATATCCATAGTCGCTCCTCGTCGCAGTGATCATATCACCCGAAACATATTCGACTTAACGCCTCTCTTCAATCCCTCCGCCCTACCATTCTCATACTCTACGCCCGCACCTCCCCCATCACCAGACATACCCTCCAATTTCTCCCTCAATTCCTGATCCAGTTCTGCACTCGTCTTTTTCCGAGGCGCCATCTTGGTAGTTGAAGCGTCTTTTGACTCATCTGTCGTTCTTGATTGAGTTGGATTTGGTTGAGATTTCGTGGCGTTGGGTGCGTTTGGTGAAGCGCGTGGAGCGATTGTATGAAAGGCGCTTCTTGTCGCATGAGCCCGGAGACTTGATGTAATTAGAGTGCGCTTCATCTTAATGATGTTGTAGTGATGAGGTGATAAAGGTTGAAAGTCTGGCCACCAGAGTCTCATGATGAGTTTTGTGATGACTAAGGTAATACGTCATTGGTTGGTTGACGGCATAATGCAGTCATTCCTAAGCGTCGATATAACTTGAGAAAATGTGAGAAACTCCACTAGAATAGCATGTCTTAATTGTTTTGACCCATGGTTCTTTTTGCTGTCCCTTGAAAGATACAATGTTGCTGTTGTACAGAAAATATAAGCCCTGTTGCCTTAGGCCCCTAGTGTAGGGACCTTACATTTTGTAGGTCTTTGGCACAGTGGTTTAGTTCAACAGTTGCCTATTTCACCCTAATCCCTCGTCATTTACCTTGTCTCATTTTTCATACACCATGGCGATGGCCCTAAGAAATCTTCAACAACCATCCATCAGCCTCAGTCTCCCCCTTCGCATTAACACCTCCCCACATCAAAACCCCCTTCCCATCCAAGCACCCATCAGCCCCAAAGAACCCCCTCGGTCCTGGGTGAACCTTACCCGCCTCCTGTGTCATCTCCGCAGGCGCAATCTCAAGCTCATGCCAACTAAACGCCCCCGACTGAACACCAGGAATCGTCTCGCGAATAGCATCTTTGACTCGTGTAGCACTATAGTCATCAGAAGGAAGCTGAAGAGTCCACATGTCGGAGTAGAACGGGTGTTCTTCGGTGTAGGCTTTATCGCTGGAGATGGAGGCGTCTTGACGGCTGCCGAGGAGGTAGAGTAGATAACGACGCCCGTGGCCGGTTGTTACGGGAACTAAAGCGCTGCCGACGCGGGGACGGGGACCAGGGACGAGAGGGTTGGAGGGAAAGTCAACGGTTGTCCACTCTGGTAGCGTGTCGAGAGATTCATCCTGGATTGTACCAGTCTTGATGTAATGCACCGACCCATGAACATCCGACTCTGCACTAATAGCGTACAAGGTCCCCTCAACAAACTGCGCCGCCAAAGGCTCAGCAGGCGCATCAGGCAAAGGATGCCAAAGCCGCGTCGTAAAGTCAAACAACCACGTTGTCTTGGTGCGCTGCCCATTCTCATACCCCCCATGAAGAACAAGATTATCCTTCTTGGCATCGTAGAAGATCTGATGGCCGTAGCGAGCTTGGGGCGCTTTTCCGGCAGCGGTTATTGAAGACCATCGCGCGGCTTTGGGCTCCCATTCCCAGAGGGTGAATTCATCGTCGACGGGCTCGTCATCGCTGTTTTGCCCGCCGTGGATGATGAGCGTGTCGCGACGTGTGCAGGAGGCGTGGTTGATGCGGGGAGAGGGGATTTGGCCTTCGTCGCCTACGGCTGGGTAGCATGCGTATTCACCTTCGCCTTGATGATCGCCGATGGATACAGCGTGGATGTCGTTGTTGCATAGTTTACCGTCATCTTTCTTGCCGCCGAAGATGTACGCTTTGCCATCGATGACACTGACGCTATGATGAGATCTCGCAAGCGATAGACTATTCCCGTTAGCATAGCTCATAGCAGTGCTTGGAGGGACATACGAGTTATCCTCCTTTGGAGTCGTAGCGATTTGGCTCAAGACTGCAGTGAGCGGCTGGGTAGGACGAGCTACGGTGGCTGCGGCGCCGACTTCAAGGCCGGTTGAGACGACTTGCTCGACTGCGATGACACCTGCTGCGACTTCTGCCATTGTGAATGATGATTTGGTGAGATTGTGTTGTTGAGAGAAGCTGAGATATACGAGGCTGAAAAGATGACGGGGAGACATGACGTATGACGGATGCGGGCCATGACGTAATTTGACGAGAGCTGGAATGTGTAATCGTCGGAATGAGATCGACTGTCTCTCTTATGAGAAGTCAATAATGACTATTTATTGAGATGCTATAGGTGCAAAATGAATTGATGGTTTTTGATACTATTTTATTCGGGGAGATGCGATGAGACTCTGTAATTGATAGCTCATGAGCTAATGGTATCGCTCACCAATCTGACGTCAGAACCAATTCTTATGTCGCATCAAAGACTTGAGACTCAAAAATCACATTGTGCTCATCAGTGACATGTGAAAGCATCAAGATTTTGTATGGAATGGAATCGGAGGCTAATAGCGAAAACGGCAGCGAGCCAATCGTAACTTTTCTTGCGTCTCCGGAAATAAACGGGCGTATGCCAATCCGTCACGTTCCATTCAACTCAGCGATCAACACGCTAACAAAGACGCGCCACCAACTCATGATGACACGATGCTGAAGACGCAACAGTTATGCAGGATCAAGACAGTAAAAGTCACGGTGAAATTGGGGCGTAAAATGATAAATGTACGCGCTCAGAGCGCTGGAATTAAATATGTACACTAAAGGTTATCGGCCATCATCTCTATCTCAATCTATAGTCTAACGTCTATAAGAACGTTCCATCATGCGCTTATTTGCTGCGACGCTCCCACTCATAAATAGCCATCATGAAAGGTCCCATACCGCGAGTATCGTTAGGAACAACAGGGACCTCAGTGTAATACTACAAAAGTCAGCTAAATCCATAAAATCACGAGAGACAAAACTCACCTCGAAAGAAGCATCGCTGTTCAAAGATCCAACCTCAACGGTTCCCTCCCACGTAATAGTACCATTGTTGTTGTTGGTCACAAAGTCACTGATGAGGCTCTTGTAAGCTTGCTTGGCGGGCTTGGTGTACGTCTTCTTATCGAGCAGTCCGCGTCGGAGACCAGCTAACCAGCCGTAGGTGAACATAGCGGAGGCAGAGCTCTCGATGTAGTTACCCTCTACACCCTCGTACTCCTTGTTCATAACGAGTTCCCAAAGATGAGACTCATGGCCTTGGGCGCGGAGAAGAGCGGAGGAGAGATCCTTGTAGTAAGTGACAAGACGCTTGTAGCCGGGGTGAGACTTGGGGAAGACGTCGAGGACTTCGATGAGCGACCAGATGTACCAGCCGACGGCGCGGGACCAAACGATAGGCGAAGCACCGGTCTCAGGGTCAGCCCAGACAGCGATCTTGCTCTCGTCGAAGCCGTGCACGGGAAGACCGGTTTCCTTGTCAATGGTGACCTCTTGAATCTTATCCCACTGAAGGACAATGTCATCCCAGGCAGTGGTGTTCTTGGCATCGAACTCAGCAGTCCACTCAGCGTAGAAGCTATCGCACATGAAAATGCCATCCAGCCACATCTGATCCGGATACGTCGGCGAGCGATGCCAGAACCCACCAGTCGGCGTCCTAGGATGCTGATTGATCCTATCACGGATGAAATCCGCAGCGATCTTGTACTTCTCCTCACCAGTCTGCTTATACCAGTACAGCAAGTTCAACCCGATGCGGTAGTTGTCAAGCGAGTACTTTGTCAAGTCATAGTTGATGATGGTGCCGTTGGGGTAGACGACGTCATCCATCTGGTCGCGGTACCAGGAGAGCAGGGTCTTGTTCTTGGTGAGCTCGATGGTGGCTTCGATGCCCTCGTAGACGACTGCGCGGCCGTACCAGTATGCGCGCTGGGTCTCGCGGTTGTTGCGGATCCATGAGTCGGCGGTCTTGGCGAGGAGGTTGTTTGCGAGGACGAGGTTGGCCGAGGCCACGGTGAGGAGGGTCTGGAACTTCATGGTGAGCGATGAGATTGTCGAAGTCGATGCCGATTGAATTACCTGGGCGTTGAACTAGGTATTTAAACAACGTTGCAAACATTCGATGCGATCCACTGTCATTTTGGAAAGGGAGGTTTCTCCGTGTCTAGCAGACGCTCTAACCAATAAGCTTAATTGTCTAACCTTGAGCTTATCCATTATCTCTTTTTTGGAAGACGGACGTTTCATATACATTAGGTCAATTACCGTGCACTGTTACATCCACCGCGGATTATCCCGACGGACCCTTATTCTCCGCCGACCGGATACGATGGGATGAGCGATCAGCGAAGTGTTTTTCTTCAACGCCGTTGGATTTCATCCGAACTGTTCATTTGTGCTGGGCTGGATTGGGAAGTTCACCGTTGGGGAGATTGATAGCCGCATATACGAATGAGCTTGGCGCAATGACATTGAGCGATTATCCACCTATCGGACGCTTATTTTAAAGTATTAAGCTTGTCTTTTGGTTTGTTTTAATTACGCTTAAGTCTGCTGAGCCTCTTGATGGCGCAATCCCCCACGATTGCCCCCAATGTCTGCAAGTGCCGTGATTAAGGACACGTTGGGTTACGCGTCGCGGATGGCGAAATGCTCTTGCGTCTGCGCTATCTAATCTATTGGGGCAGAAAGACTACGGAGTATAGACTTGATACGGATCAATGGAGACGAAAGCCATTCATATTGGTCTTTCAACATTAAGATTCTGAATTGCTGTCGATCGCGAAAAGTAGAAAGATGGCATACACACGGCGGTGAAGGAGGCTTTCGACACAAGGACCAATTTAGTCCGCGATATCTGTTTTGAAGCCCGAGAAGTTGCATACTGAACATATAGACGTCTCAGTTTATGTATAACAATGTTGAACGGCAATACTGCTACGGCAGAGAACCAATTGGGGTCGGCAATTGATCGATACCAAGAGATGTTCGCCCAAGCGACCCCACGAACATTGGGATCCACAAAAGCTTCACGTCTTCATGCGTATTGGACATGAGCTCAATGCCTTTGTTTTGGTACCATACAGTACAAAAGTGAACGACAGAAACACAACGAGAGCTTCAGTATAAAATAATCTAAGTAGGGATCCTATAGCTTATTTGAAGCAGCGGAGATTTTTAAGAACGCGACATGCCGAGGTTGCAGGCAAGGCATCGCGGAACCAAGATGTTCCGCCATCAATTTGCCTTCTTTCTTTTAGATTACCGATGACGAACAGCACTTATGAGTCAATGTTTCCCAGTAATCAAAATTGAATAGCTGTCTGACCATTACATATTTTTTTTGCTCGATACTAGCTTTCTCTATGCACCAGGACTCAAATACAGAATACCAGTTCTCCAAGTCCCGGGTAGTTGAAGATGGTTGATAGCTGAGATCAGATAAGGCTTATCTTATCAATGTCGGAAGATAAGGATCACAAGAAGCACGAAACGAAGCGGAGGGGTCATAATGAGGGCTGCGGCCTACTCCATAGAAACTAACATCATGGCATTTTCTAACAATAAGATAAAATCAAGTTGGCCTTTAATTTCAGCTTATACAACCGTGAGTGGGCAAACGCTGATCCACCTTGTTACCCGTGTCGACTCTTCCCGAGCCTTTAACGTATCCGACTGCACCTAACTCATCACTCCGGCTTTCTTCCCCAGATAAAATGAACAGGAAGATAAAGATGAATATTCGGATCAGAAAGATCCTTCTTCACCTTGGCCATGAACACCTGAATCTCCTCATCACTCCACCCAAGAATACGCGAGAAGATACCAGGAGTATACGACGCAATGACCTGTGCTTCCTGCACAGACTGAAACTTGCCAATCTCTTTGAGCTTCGGGTCCCTCGGCCATGATCCAATAGGCACCTGACTTCACCATCAGCAAACACCCCAACAAAAAAGCAAGTGCTTACCTTGAGAATCTTTTGCTCAACATCCACAAACCCAGCATCCTCCATCTCCTTCTTCCACCGGGGCGCCACATTCAACGGCTTTCCAAACTTCGCAGACCCCTCAACCATAGTCTTCATCCAAAGCAGCGCGTTTTTCGCTCCATCTTTGGTGTTATCATCAGATTTGAACTCAGAGTGCACAGCCTGCATTTCGAGATATCCACCCGGCACAAGACTCTGCAGAGCGCGTGTGAAGAACTGCGCGTTGTTACTGATGCAGCCCTCTAGTTCGCGCGCGTGGATAAAGTCGAAGGGTTGGCGGAAGAGCCAGTCTGATTCGAAGTCATCGACTTCGAAGAGGCAGTTTGGCGGGGTCCTGGGATGTTAGACGGGTGTTGGGGAGGGAAAGGGGAGTTACCATGGGGGTTGGATGGGGCTTAGATCGGTGCCGAGGACTTCGGCTTGGGGATATTCACTGGGGATTGTTAGGCATTGAATGTGAGGAATGAAGGAGTGCGTACTCGGCGAAGTCCATGGCCCAGATACCTGTTCCAGTGCCGAGGTCAAGAACGCGCTTGACTTTATCGCCAATAGGCGCGAGGAAAAGATCGCCACCGAGGACGAGACGGTAGATATGATGGCCTAGATCCATTCTATCTTGCTCCTCGTCATCGTTGGGCTTACGATCGTTAGTGTATGTTTGTGTTCAGACATCTGTCCACTTACGACTAGGTAAGCGCCTTCACGGAATGCATGATATCGTCGTCCATTCTAAACCCTGTCAGTCAAGACAATCGTCCAAGCAGGCTCCTGAAGCCATACTTCGTATCTGTAGGTGAATGGTTAGATAAGAACGTATTACATGGATGGAACGTACTTGTAGTTCAAAACGCTAGAGTTGAGAGAAGTAAGATAACTTCCTGACTCAAGACTAGACAACAGATCAGCGGGCATCCATCATACGACAAGAAATCACGTACGAGGCAGCCAATGCAGAATCATGGCTCAAAGACGCAGCATCCTAGCAGAATTCAGTAAATAGTCAACCCTTCCTTGGAAAGCTTACATCTGCCTGAAGAGGGCCTTCGTGTTCATTTGCTTCTTGCGCCATTTCTATCCTGCCTCAAAGTCTAGATGGAATTGAATGCGCGATTATGTGTTTTTGCTAAATTGCGCGCGCCGCATTTATCAGATCATTGCGTGGCGGGCGACCAACGCAGGGTTGTACTGGATGCCATATTCGGAAGCTGTTCGTAATCAGGGCGGGGGCTGGTCATGAGTCGGGTGTAGGACAACGCCGCAAGACAGAGATTTATGAGGAAACGTGTTTTAATTTATTAATTGGATTAATCTGAGACTGTCAAATAACTCAGGCTACCTCCTCTTAGCGAAAGGACTGAGAAATAATTGGCATTGCGCATCATGGTGCTGGCCCGGTCGAGCCGAGCCGAAACTGTCAGTATTTGCCGGAATAGATATCTATGGTGAAGGCGCACCAGCCTTTGGACGACGAAGCGCAGGAAGCGAGCTCATGTCGACTTTGAAACGGTTAGGTGCTGCCTCGCATTTATATGATAAACCACTCATCACCCCATCAAAAAAGATTTGAGATTCGACTGGTGACGTCTCTGTCCGATGTCTCCGCACTTCCTCCAGCTTGATCTTCCTGCCTTGCTCAGTCCAGGAGAATGGCGGTCCTAAAGCAAGCTCGACGCCCAATTTCGCTGCTGCAACACTGCTTGCTGTCGCCTGACGAAGGATTCTGTCTCGGATCTCGATGGGAAGGCAGTGGAGCCTACTGAGTTTAGGTTCTGCTTGATGAACGCCTGATGCCCAGAGAAGCAGATCAATAGCAGAATCAGTGGGAGGAGTATCGCTAAAGAGTTTCTCGGGTCGTGTGTACACCAAGCCGCCGTTGTGGACCCTGCAGCAGACGATTTGTTTGAGGGTCAGTATTGCGTATGTCGCAGTACTAGTCGTCGAATCAGTCATCGCCGCGCGGGTTTCCATATGTTCTCGTATCATCTTCATTCCCTTGGGTATATCTCTTGCTAGGACAAACCACCATGTACCAACTCGCACGGTCGTTTCGTTCGGGGCATCCCATTGTGGCAAGTCTGTCACTCCGACATATGACCCGCCGCGACCAGCAACGTGCTCGAATCCCGTACGTTCCACTATAGTGAAACCCAGATGTAGAATCCAGATAATAGCATATGCGAGCTTCATGAATGTGACGTTATTGACTTCCCCCCGCAGCAAATGGCGCCATGTATGGCCGAAGTCGCGGAGGATGCGACCAAGGAATGCCTTCTTCCTGGGATCGACACTACGTTGAAGGTCATAGTACGGTCCTGGTATAGTCTTCTCCTCTGCGGTTATTTCAGTCGGGGTTTCCAGCGTTTCAAAGTCATCCAGAGTAAGTAGCCGATCGCGCGCCAGACTGAGAGGTGCAGAGCAAACCCGATCATGCTTGGTGAGAAAAAGAACATCCTTATCGAGGTCGAATGTCCAAACGCTATTGAAGGCCCGACCTCTTATGTCACCGAACGGATTTACAAAATCGTCAACATCTTCCCATTCGAGTTCAATGGTATTTTCTAGTGCTCTTGAGATTTCATCTGAGATTGAGTTAGAGAATGTTTGCATGACGAGATGGTTTGACGGACCTGGGCAATTGTCACGGCCAATGAGAATGCGAGAAAACAGTTCGAGAAACGCGACGTCATCTGCATTGAGCCTTTTTGACAAGCACCGGCGGAGGACGTTCCCTAGAGATCAAAATTAGTTCATCATCGCGTAGATTGAAGTGCGAAGTTCACCTTTGAGTATGTAAATAAGTACAAACAGGACTGACATCGTGATGTGTTGGTGCAGGAGCAAGAATTGGCTGATCCATTTTCGGAAATCCGTGGAGGGGATGGCAGGGTTCAGTATGCACGAGCCATCAAAACAGCGCAACACGAGGTCGCGATGTATACCTACAGATGGCTTCTATTCAGTGTCTATATGTCTGGGTTTCATTCTTTTACGTCCTTCTTATTCTCGCATTGATTTCAATCATATTGTTTGGTGAGATTCTGTACTCCACGATCCACTCAGCGAATATTAAGGATGCGGCACGGACTTGGTCGCGTGAAAAGACGCGCTGTTTCACTTTGCTGACATCCTCATCCTCACCGGTGATAAATCTCAATCATTCCAATAACTACAAGATTCGCATAAAAGACAGTCTATTCACTTTCAACAAGAAGCCCCAACTGCAAGCTCTTCAACCATCGCCATCCTCCAACGCCAAAATGTCAACATCAGTCAAAGACCTCCTCCTCATTCCCTCAGACGCCATGACTCTCCATGGAAAAGTCCTAGGCGCAGACGCCATAGCAACAACATATCTCCTCAACTGTCCACCCGACGATAAGACCTGTGAACGAAACGGCCAAACAATCACCCTAGGACCATGGGCCGAGAAAACACTCGCTTCAAGCGCAGACCCAACAGGAACCATAGACGTAGTCATTACGGAGCCACAAGACGGTACGAAGTGGTTTTACTCCCTACACTGCGAGATGAGCAGATCTGCTGCGCAGGAGTGTACCGTGATCAATAGACCGGCCAACGGTCCCTCGACAATTGGAACGAAGACGTATAAGGGAGAATCGGCTTTGAGAGAGATTTATGGCCCGACGTTTGAGTATGGGAGGGTTACGCTCACCGCGGGGCTGGACAAGCTTAAGAGTGAGTATCCGAGTGCTACTATGGCTGAGGGTACGGACTCCGTTTCTAGGGAGACAGGCAGTTCTACAGCCAGCGCTGATGCCCCACGGGAGTCGAATGGCGTTTCCGGAGCCGCAAGGTTTTCTTTGGCTGCAGTATGCGCTGGTCTGTTTGTTGCAACCATGTTGTCTGGGTAGAAACATTCGTTCGTGGCCTCGGAGAAACTTGACGGATGTTCTGATACTCAATGTGTCACTCAAGGTAGACAAGAACCGACAAGAAAATGTACTGACATTACAGAGGGCTTATGGCGAAGCGCCCTTGTCGTGCTTATTCATCACGGGAAACTGACCTTTCCGGGCTTAACAACCAACAGCTCGTACGAAACATGGTGTTGCCCGAAATAGAAACAAATGGCGCTTATCACAAGATCATATGACCGGCAGTGATAGGTTTAGAAGAGACTTTCATTGCACTAAGAATCCGGTATAGTTGCGAAGCCGTACACCACTAAAACTGATGGCATTCAATTTCAAATTCAACATACGAAACTTGGGGGTTGGAAGGATAGTTTGGATAGTCTACTACAATTTCCTGATCATGCACGGAGCTATACTGTTATCTCCTCAAACTTCCTTATTTCCCGTCCATTGTCTAATACGTAACATAACTAGATCTGCGGGTAGCGACTGTATAACAAAAACAAAAACGCCTGGAACATTCATCCAACATTCTAACCAATCTTCAACATTGCAGGACAGGTTCTCAGAGAAAGCCTCACTTGAGTCGTTGGCATACCGACTGGCACCGCGCGTGTACCAAACACCAACCAAACAGCGTCGTTCCCGTTGAAGCTCATGATACGCCCGCACTGGATTCTGATGCTAATGATAGAGACCACTGAAACATCGCAAGAAATGCTCACTGGCTACCCTGCTGAATGAGACCGTGTTCCCAAAGAGCAGGAATAGCATACCACTCAACCCACTCAGTGCACTTCCAGAGGGGCTGCTGCTCTTCTCCTGGAGCGTAGAAGATGAACTGATAATCACCTAGCTTCTCCTTGAAGGGCTCGACTTGCCCCTGCTTCTTCGGATTCGAGGCCTTCTGTTGCGGTGGAGTAGGAAGGGAAGCTAGGACAGCGTTCCACTGGGCTGGGTGGATATCGGAGTGAGTGTAGCCCAGGAGCTCCCAAGAATGGAATGTCTGTGACTGAGGTGGATTCCGGGTTTTCTTACTTTCGTAAGTCATCCCCCCCCTGGAAGTGATGTCGCCGGTAACATGATAAAGAGTACCGGAGCGGTCTTTCTTGGTTTGAACGAATATAGCATGGTGAAGCCTGCCAGCAGGCATGTGAGGGTCAGGGAAGCTGATGTTGTACTTGACTTTGTACACGGGATACCACTCGGGAGCCATGATAGAAAGAAAGCGCGAAAGTAATAGATAGGTGCTTGGATAAAAATTGATCGCTGTAGAACTCTTGATTTATTCTCACAGTATGCGGGTATCTGCCTGTCCTTTTATCTCTTCTCGGTCCCACCATACCCTGGCCTCTACACAACCAACACACTCAGTCTAAGTAAGACGGCGCCTACAATCAGGCAAAGGACTGCGACCATCATACGTACGGGCGCGGCTACCATGATGTGAAACAGATTGCAAAACCGAAGAACCTTGCATCGTACGTTTTTATCCATTGCAAGCCGCCTCAATCGAAGAGCTAGCTCATATCGCGGTCTCGTTGTACGTTGCATTGCCCAATTAAATCGTTTCTCATGCGGCAAAGACACAGAATGTGGTTTTCCATGAACCCTTGGCAGTTTCAGTTAGCTCAAGCGCGCTACTGATCATAAGTTGCTATCTAAGAATAGAAGCACAAGTTGTAGAGTGGTTTTCTACTTGTATGCGTGGTATACTAATAGGACGACTGGGAAGCCCAGTATGCTGTGATAGGTCAGTTACGGCGTCAGCCGCGCTGCTTTGTCATTGGTCCCCGACCCCACCCTTATACCCCGCTTCTTGGATGGCGAGCCCCCAGCAACATTCACCGCCATCACAATATCCTTCGACCATCTGGTACATGATATCTTGTCCTCAAACACTCCAGCAACGATGGTATCAGAGCCAACAAAGCTTCCATACTTCCGCCATCCAGAAGAACTGCCTGGCCCGCTCCCCACCCTGTCCGAAATTCATGATGCACCAGATTCTCAACTTTCGCCCCGGAGGAGCGGCTGGACTGACCCAGGTGGCGTATGCGTCATCAGGAACACCTTTATCGTCAAGTACGGCACCGACGTTACGGAATATGAGGGCAATGTCCTTCTTTTTGTCGAACGGTATCTCAAAATTCGCGCGCCCCGGTTGTACGCCATGTACCGTGATGAATCGACAGACTGCGTTTATCTGATCATGGAGTACATCCAAGGTGTCAGCTTGGAAACAATATGGCCTTCCTTGTCAGATGTCTCAAAAGCTTCAATTATTTCACAACTAAAACAGATATTTGATGAAATGGGGTCCCTTAAGCCCCCGGAGAACTTCATTGGTGGTATCGACGGTGGCAGCCTCCGTGACCCAGCTTTCCAGACAGAGAGTCCAAATTCACGGATCAATGGCCCCTTCAAGAGTCCAGAGGAGGTAGGAGTAGCTCTCGCGCTTGCATCGGAAGAATATTGGGAGGATAATGGGAAATCTATATGGCTACCTCGCTTCTTCTCACGACACCTCGGCGCAGCATTGAAAGATCACGAGGTCAAATTCACGCACGGAGATCTTTATATGAGAAATATTCTGGTTGAGAAGACTTCAAAGGCGAATGGAACTCTGAACGGTGATGGACTGAAAACTGAGCAGTACCGAGTAAAGGGTATCGTAGATTGGGAGGCGGCAGGATGGTATCCCGCATACTGGGAATATGCGACGGCAATGTCACGAGCGCAGGCACAGAGCGAATGGCCGGACCACATTGGAAACATTGTCAAACCTTTCCCTCTAGAATTCTCTATGATTCTGCTAGTCTTACAGAACCTACAGCTTATCTTTTAAGACGCCCCAGGTATCCGTTATTATTTGAACATTTTTGACCTGCTCATGCACTTCACCTGTCTGTATTCCCAATCCTTCATGAACGTCGGCAGTGAAGCAAGAAGCGCATTCCAATATTCTAAGATAGACATCAGGACCAGTATATCCCAGCAATTGTTTATAATAACAACCTTCTAGATATGCAGGATCAAGTGACTCTCTACTCTCGTAGCTCATCCTGTTCGCTGAAGTGACGTCGCCGGTGACATGGTACAGAGTGCCAGAGCCGTCTTTGCTGGTCTCCACGAATATGGCGGGATGGAAACGACCCGGCAGCATGTGCGGATCTGGGAGGGCCATATGCGATTTCACTTTATAAACTGGATAGCTGTCGGAAGTCATGATGGTAGCGGTGAGGAGATGATGTCATGTCTCGGAGGTGACGGTTGTGAAGATCAGTTTTCGGGGTTCCGCGGCACGGACCAGCGAGTCTAGCCTTACCGAAGGACGGATGGCCACGCTCTGTATCACGCAGCTCCAGAGCACCGAGGCGCGCGTCTCACCCAAAGGATCTCAGCTTTGCAATCGCCTCAATTAATTTGGGGTGAATGATGTTAAGTTAGCTCTTTGACGTTTTAGACCAATTTACGGATCCCATTGGACGCATTATGGCTCAGGAGCTGGTAAGGTCGCGGTGTTTACGAGTCCAGAATTACAAAGCTTAACCTTATAGGCCGCCGTCATCCATAGAGCTTGACATACGAAATTCAGGACATGGAAAGAGAAACGCCTATTTAGTTATAAGCGTGTTCACATTAGAAGGGTAGGACGGTACGCTATGCACTGGTATTGAGATGTATTTACGCCTTGATCATGGGTCCTGCAAAACAGCCATGCGCTCAAGATGTCCTCGCCCTCTCAAGCAGTTGTCATTGCAGCAGATTCGTATATCTATAATGAACAGATGGAATGAAATCTAAGCAGTACATATTCCAAGCGATTTCAAAGTGGTAGTCTCTACGTAGTGCTTTTAGATCCTTCAGCCGCGATCTTCGGATGGAGGAACGACCCTACAATCAGCGGGAGAACTCAAGGTTGAGACTGGGGACATGTTGACATGGTTTGAGTACAGGGCCGAGGGTGCTATTGCATTTGGGTCAAAAGACTGATACTTCTGATAACTGAGCTATCCTCACCGCTACAAAACTTTGCGAAGAGACGCCCTCGTCAGGATGCACCAGTGATACAACGTAACATTTCATTCTACCCATCTATAAGATTTACAGCTCGACCAAAGATCCATTATTATCTAATATTTCCGAAGTCTCATCCGCGATGAACGGATTTCTCGGCCTCCGGATATGACTCCTTGGTGTTGAGGCGCATTGCATTCGGCATTTCCGAAAACCCATTTTAGTGGAGTCGAGGCTGTGTCCCGGAAAAGCGGCTCATGGGATTCACGATTAGCGAGGCCAAGACGAAGCTTATAACACAATTTGATAGGGCTACTAACGTGGTGATACATGTGATTGGGACTTTGGTTCTGCATCGTGGTATCCTGCCAAGATGATGGATGGTACCAGAAGTCAAAGGACTCTAGCCTGCTGGTTGACTAAGGACAGGAGATGCTTTGCCAAGGCCGAGTTATCCTGAAGATCTCCTCTGTATGTACGTGTTATTCGGCATTCAAGGAGAATGTTCCATTGTGATCTTTTGAGGGGTTTGCTCCGGAGAGTGTTGGACAACCCTGGGCCCCCTAACAAGGGCGACGTAATCCGCCGTTTACAAATTCAGGCTAATTGACAACCTCCTGAACAGTGATACATCTCGATGAGCGCTTTTCAATTGGTTCATTTCACTCTGGCGATATCAACGCTTCGCCTTCCCGTGAGTCGTAGTCCGCGGAGCGCACGTGCTCCGCCACGGGACAAAACACCTGGATGTCTGTTTCTCAAAGCTATTCTGCGCTTGGTCTAGCGATCAAACTCAAAAAGTATAACTTGCACTTGATGGTGAATACCAAGGGTTACAAAGCTGAAGTGGGGCTCGGCCGTAGATATCTTATACGGGATAGTGTTTATGGTTGTCTATAGGCTTCTACATACGCTTAAACACCATTAATTCGATGAGAATATCTGTTTGCGACTGTTTTGAAGCTTCATGTATGGTGAATACAGCGTTGCAACCGTTCCGAGCCAAGCGTTCCGAGTTCCGGAGTAGTGCCGAAAGTGCGGAACGGAGAGCAGATCATGATACTCCCTTTGATTCTTGGCAGTATCAGCTCTTAAACGACCTTGACGACTTGTTTCGTCAATCACTGCCGTGTCATATTGTTTTACAATAGTTCCGCTAGTCACATATCCTCCTCATCACGGACAATTATCCCAAACAGGCTCGCCGTACCTCACAATCACCAATGCAGCGTGATTCCAGCATCAAAATTACAATTGGGATTGTTCTCAGCCCCTGGGAGCCGCGTAATTCATCTCGATCTCAACCTCTCTAATTCAGCCTTATCGGCTCTTGAGTGCCGAAAACGTGCATGCCAAGATGCGCCGTTTCAGGTGAATTGGGAGACACTGTCAAATATGCATGATTCTTGCTTCTAAAACAATCATTGAGGCTTACGCAGTTACTCTCAGAACTTACTTCTCTCGGTATGACACAGACGGTTCCAGAGTCTGTGAGACCCATGTTTCAGCCGAGCATTGGTATGTGATTGGCTGCGTCGTAAAAACAGGGATTGAGGCCCTGCTAGCGTGATATTCCCCCATACGAAGGGCACCATCCAACGGCCTCAAAATTCTCTCGCTTTCCCTGCCTTTGCTTTGTTTTTTTCGACCCAAGCTTTCTCGTAACAAGCCAAGTACAAAGGCAACAAATCATGACTACGTCGACGAACCAGCTCGTAATCTTGCCCAAGAAGGTCAAATGGCAGCGCGCCTCTAGACCAAAAGTTCGCACTGGCTGCTTAACCTGGTATGTCTCCCTGCGCTGTATGCTTAATTGACGAATCAGAGACTAATATTTATATAGCAAGTACGTATTTGTGTTTTAATTGGACACTGAACTACTTCTAATCACTGTGTTCTTGTAGAGTCAGGCACTTGAAGTGCGATGAGGAGAAGCCGACGTGTCGCCGCTGTCGCGATGGCCGTGTTAAATGCGACGGCTACGCAACGCCTAACAAGAACCAGATCCAGCAGCGCGCTTCAATGCCCGTCGCTGGATATACCATCTCGTCTCTCAACCCTCGTATAGCCGAATCATCCATTGAGAACTGCTATTTTCACCACTTTCACCACTGGACCTCTACTCAACTCACCTGTTCTCCCGGCTCATCAAACTTTTACATCAACTATGTCCTCCCTCTTGCGCATTCATGCGAACCTATTAGACACGCCATCATCGCTGTTGGTGCTGCGCATAGGTTCTACATGGCCGGCCAGGAGACGTGCTCACCGCTGCAGCAGCTGAAAAGCTTGGCTATGCAGCAGTACAACAAATCCATCCAGCGGATAATACCCCACATGTCCATGGAGTCTGCCTTCGACTTGCAGTGTACCTTGGTGTGCTGTTTGTTATTCGTTGCGTTTGAGGGTATCACTGGTCGGTATGCAGAGTCGATCCGACATATTCGCGCCGGAACGAAACTGCTCTCGTCGCCCCTTCTGATCAACGGCGCGAAGGAGCAGAAGATGACGAGGAAGCTTACAGAGGTGTTTGCGAACCTTGGCGTTGAGGCTTCGATGTTTATGGAGGATACCATCATCCCGGATATCAACTCTGGCTGTCTTGATGTTCTGCAGTGCGGCGATGGTTCGGATCAGCCATTCCAGGACCTCGATGAAGCAGCGAGCTACCTGCGCAGACTGGACGTCGAGACCGTTGACATTATCGCTCAAACGCCATATTCATGCTCGATGAAGGACGACGGTCAAATCGATGTGTTTACCCTCGACGGACCCCAGAAGGAGGAGCTTGAAAGGAAATGGGCCGAGATGGACGCCAAGTTTGAGGTTTGGAACTCGCGCTTCGAATTGACAAAGAAACATATCGCGACGTGGGAGTGCCAGGAACTAGCATCCCCGCAGCTCACATACCTCAACATGCAGCAAACCTTTTGGCGAATGGGCATGTCCTGCGGTCCCGAAGATCTCTCCGAACCAACCCCCGACACCGCCGAGGCATTCCTCAACGCCGCCGAAATCCTCGCCCAGCGGTTAATAACACCTGGCCAACTGAGCTACTCCCTCGACGGCGATTTAGTCTCTGGTCTATCAGTGGTAGTATGGTCGTGCACTGAGGGACCGCATCGGGATAGAGCGCTGGATCTGCTGCGGAGGTTGAATAGACGCGAGGGGATCTGGGACAGCAAGGAGATTGTGCAGATGCACGAGGCGGCGCTGGCGATGGATGATCCTAAGTTATGGTATAACATGGAGATTCCGGGTGGTGTCCCGGGTTTTGTTGCGGAGCTGGCTAAGATATCGCCGAGGTTTGGGTTGCATCGCTCGGGGCTGTTGATACCGGATTTTGAGTGTATTTAGGTTAGGCAGGTTTTGGTGGGCGATTGATGGGTTTTGAGTAATATCCCCTTGCGCGCGATAGTCATGACTCGAATAAAATAAGTATAATCATTACGTTACGTGCGGAATTGATTGAGTCTTGGGTGTGAGAAATTAATCTGTTTTGATGCTTACCTTATCTGACGATTCCCCGTGTCATCTTGTCAGATCAGGCCACTACGTCATTAGCCGCAAACGAGATACAAATGCCCCTCTCCCCAATGCCTCACCTAAACCGCTCGCTACAGCAAACAGAATTGACGCTTACACTTCAGTAATTGTATAGACGATTTATTCCCATTGATCAACATGTCCCAACTCGAGCGCTCCCTCAAAGCGACCAGTGTCTCAGAGACTCTCAGTACATACAATGAATGGGCAAACACCTACAACCAAGACGTCGAAAAAGAAGAATACGTCGCCCCCCAACTCGCATCTCAAGACCTAGCCACCCATCTCAATACTCAAATCTCCTCCGCTAAAATTCTCGACGCCGGCTGCGGAACAGGTCTCGTCGGCGAAGCCCTCAGCCAACTCGGCGCCTCAAACATTCACGGCATCGACCTAAGCCCCGGCATGCTCGAAGTCGCCGAGCGCACAGGCGTGTACAAATCACTCAATGTCGCGAATTTAGCTGAGAAGCTTGATATTCCTTCACAGAGTTACGATGCGGTTATTTGTGTTGGGACTATGACGGAGGGCCATGTTGGACCTGAGGCTTTTGATGAGTTTGTTAGGGTTACTAAAGCTGGGGGCGTTGTTGTTTCGACGATTCGGGAGTCGGTTTGGAAGGTGAAGGGGTATGAGGATAAAGTTGATGGGCTTGAAGGGGAGGGGAGGGTGAAGATTGTTGGGAGGAAGAGGGAGCATCAGAGGATTGGGGCTGGTGTTTATGCGTATTTTGTTGTTTTGCAGGTTCAGTAGGTTTGCTGGTGAGCCATCGTGACATTAATTAGTTTAGAAATGTCTGAGTGGAATATTATATGATTGGTGTCTGATCGCGCGAAATACGTCGTGGCCTCATCTTAGGGATGGTCATGCTGTAGGCTGACCACGATCCGGCTCACGTCAGATCATGGTGCCATTGAGAATGATGTGCGACATGCGATAAGCAAGTGAACAGGTCATCACGGAACTGATAGGTCAATCCATTCATGCAATGCGTTACTTCTACCGGATGAACATTGACGAGAATGGATATGAACCTGAGTCACCAAGATGAGATACATGCCGTGTAGCCATGGGATGACCTGAATGAAACATTACGACAGTATTACATAAGGCCCATGTCTACAAATGGCAAGCTCTCGCACGAGATAATCCCTCAAATCCCTAAGGAATAGCATTTAGAAATGAAGTTCTTTTGTCTTTTGAAGTGAGTCAATCCATGACTCAGGCGCAATTAATCCGCCTCGAGAATTGACTATCGCGAATTCAGGTCGTGACTCACGAACCATCACCAAATAGGAAGGTGAAAGTGGAGGCGCCATGCATTGCTGACCCTGCGCTTAGATACGTGCCGCATTCCCGATGCGATAAACGACCATCTACAGCTACATAAACCATAAACACAACCACTTTCTTTCGTTCTGTTCATCATCGACATCATGGACATCTCAAGCGTGACAAAGGCGTTCCAATCGGAGCGCCTTATTTATCGCTCTCCAGAAAATAACGACAAGGACAAAGAATTCTTCTTCAAGCATATCGAGAACGACCCGGTCGCAAAAGCACTCGCAGACCCTTCTATTCTTCGCCCCAAGAGCAAAAAAGGTGTTGAAGACTTCCTAACAGAGTTTCAAAAGTCCACGCTGGCAGTAGTCCTCTGCCTTTCCCCCACCGAAGCCAAAAAGCAAAACATTGAAAGCGAAGAACCTGTCCCTATTGGCTTCATATGTATCGGCTGGGGCGGCAATCCCAAGAACCGCGAACAGCATCGCGCCACGCACATTGGTATCGTAATCGCGGAACCATTTAGGAATAAGGGTTATGGCGGGGAGAGCATTAATTGGGCGCTGGACTGGGCGTTTAGGTTTGGTGGATATCATCGTGTTGGGATTGGGACTTTTGGGTTTAATGAGCGGGGCCAGCACTTGTACAAGAAGTTGGGGTTTGTAGAGGAAGGGAGGAGTAGAGAGGCGCTTTGGTTTGATAGAAGGTGGTGGGATATGATTGACTATGGGATGCTGGAGCATGAATGGGAGGCTTTGAGGGCAAAGGCAAAATAAGGTTGATTACGTATTGTGGACAGAAAGGTTAGAGGCGTGTGAAATCATTCGCTGTTGTAATTCGACAGCCAATGCTCCCGATAAGTCACGATGCACGGTGATAAGGTTGGGAGTTTTTAAAGAGGCTTCGGCCCGAAGGCACAAGGTAAAGAACCTCAATAAACACATACGGGCAATAATACTCCCCTCTGAGGGTTGTTCTAGAGAGGCCAATGAGAGCATGCATAAAACTGGCTCTGTCGTCAGCAGTACGTGTCATTTATATATTTTCAGCCACAGATCTCATCTGCAAATGATCTTGATCGCTTTGAATTCAGACATTGTGTTTGAGAAAATCCACCAGTAACACTGTCTAGGAGAAATGTTATCTTGGGACGTTATCAGCTTACGCTGAGCGATTGGCAAGTCATTGTGGTACAATGTCTAAGTTGTTAGCTAGATGCGTGATTTGCAGCGGAGGCTTGTGGCTGAGAGCTTAAATCACCAGAAGGGACTTATCTTGTGACGTTTTTCTGTCGTGCGGGAGGTATAAGATGCTAGATCTACCCGCGAGATGGCTGATGGCTGCCTGCCCTTTGATCCTTCGCAATCCTCGCCAACAAGGTTTCATTTATCGGTGCCTGGCCCCGTGGAATTAATCCGAACCATCAGAAGGCTTTCAACAACGCTAAGTATTGTCACAAGCAAGCAAGGAAACAATACAATCCATCACTAGCAGCAATGCATCCCAGATGCGCTCTCTGCGGAATTGCCATCCCGTGCTCCCATCACCACAATCCGGACGAAGGACGGGTTTGGTGGCGCAAGGTCTTCGCTGGTAACAAAAAAGAACCTCGCCGGTAGTTAAAGCCCTACTGACATTCTTCAGTCCAGCGGGAAAACGATCAATCGCCCTTCTCACTTGAGGCTCTTGGATATGCTAAAGATGGATCTTTGGAACCGCGCCCAATTATTCCATCGACAGAAGGATTCTTCACCCACCAAGCATGCTGGCCCATCTTCCGAGACCAGATGTTCTTGAACTCAGGGCGACACTACAAAACAGAGGATATCCTGCAGGTTCTGTTTGACTTCATCCAGAGTATACCTAGAAATGGCGATAGTACGTGGGTATCATATCTGTGCCCCGAGAATGAAGGAGCGGTGTTTCACGCTGGCGGTAGGAACAGTTGGGAATTTCTGAGAGCTGACCCTAGCATCTTTATCGCCCTTCCTATTACCCATTGCTTTGTAGATGGAGGTACTTATGGTACGCAAGCATCGTCGGACTTGTTCTCGAAGCTTTCTACCGAGTTGAGCCACTGCATCATCAATTTGTTAGATACAGTGTCATTTTTCAACCTTCGACTTGCATCAACGACTATTGCAAACCTCAGCAAGCCCGTCGACCTGCCCCAAAGCTTCTGGGCAAGCCGTTTCTCTCGCGATCACGAAATGAACTTCTTTTCGATGGATCTCGGCACAACAGAGACATGGCGAGATCTGTACTTCAACGTGAAGCGTTGTCTTGAAGACGGCTCTACAACGGGACACATGCGAAATCGGAAACGGATCTGGAATGGTCTGCAGAATATAACGCCCTGTCTGATCTCCATGCTTCGCCAGCGCCTACGCCTGGAGAACACAGCTCGTTGTAGAGAGGAACTGGTTTCGTTAGGATATCAAATGACACAGAAAATACAAGGATTCGAAGGCGTGCCGGACACGACCCCTTCAGTGGGTATCCAAGCCACAGGCTCGCGGTACCTGAACCTGCGACTCGACGAGGCGGTGAAGATCTCGGTGTCTAGAGTGTATCTCGATAAGAGGTACTACATATGCGGCTTTCGGGCGACGAGGCGAGATGGATCTGTCAAGTTTCACATGGGCTTGATTCAGCCTGACGCAGAAACACGCTTCATCATCTGGCCATCTCATCAGGTTATTGCTATTAAGGTTGCATCTACCTTTGGTGGTATAATCGGACTTGCCTTTCGGATCAAGGACGAGCTCGGTGGACTATCTTGGAAGCTTGTGGGTAAAGTTGACAAGCCTGATGAATATGTCGGCATCAACATACTGAAGCCGGAGAACGGCCCCTACATAAGGGGTCTGCTACTTGGCCTCGACGTACGTGTTCCTCTAGACTTTACGAATGAAGTAACTAACGACTTGACAGGCTTGCAAAGTCGTTTCTATTCAGTTGGTGGAGAACCTAGGCGATTCGACTAGTGTAGACAGGCCTACTTCCGGAAAACATGCATGGCATCCTGCACCTCCTCAACTTGACGTGGTAACTGTATTACCTCACACTGTCGATACAGCCGCACCGCAGCCAGCCTTCCTCTTGAACATGGACTTTGGCGGCCCTAGTGGTTCACTGCTTCCACTTCTCAATCGAATCACCCTTTTTCACGATGATATACATTCCAAGATTAGAGGCTTAGGCTTCTACTACACTGATGGAACGAAAAGGGAGTTCGGCTTCCGTGAAATCGTGCACCATTGCCGAGAACGAAGGTGGAGTGTTGAACAGTCGCTGTTTATCAATGGACCGGCTGGCGAGAGAATCACTGGCGTTGGGTTCCGAACCGAGCAGCATCACGGTGGCCAGACTGTGGTTGATCCTTACTCCATCACAGTAGGTCACACCAATCGTTCTAAAGATGATTTCAACTGATGAATGGTTGCGATTTAGATGACTACCAATTTTGGGCGGCGTTTGAAAGTGGCTAACGGGGGCAACCCTAAGTTGGGTCCTGAAGATACCCATCTCTTGCCTGGAGAACATTACCTGGTTTCACCTCATGGAGAGGCTATAACTGGGTTTCTGGCACAAGTCCATGTGAGTATTAAGCCGGCTATCTGACCTTTTAGATACTGACTTGAGTCTGTCAAGATAGCTGTATTACCAGGCACAATAGAATCACTGGGGCTGGTACATCTCAGTGATCGAAATATCTTACAGCCGAACTCGCTACCGCTTGCGTTCAATTGCTCCGGAGAGGAAGCTCGGTCCCGAGTAGACTCCAAGGACGTACATTTGGCGATACTTTCCCCATCGTCGAGTGTTCGTTTTAACGGTATCAAGCGTGTAGGGATCTCGAATGGAAGAGCAGGGCGCAACCGACAGCCAGATCACGTATCAGGTTTCTGCTTCGAATTTTTGGACGGAAGGTCGCCGATTTACGTCGGACAGTGGTTTCAAGAGATTGGTCATCTTGACCTTGATATTGACGACAGACTCACGGGTTTGATGTTTTGGGATGAAAGCGTGATTCCGCCCATTGGCTTCCCCCAGGAGTATGTAGCAACTGGGAGATTCAGCGGAGTCCGGATCGAAAAGTCCGGTGCTGCACCGAACGCTGTTGAGGTGCACCCTGGGCCAACGGGAGATATGCACGAAACCCGTTGTATGGAGAACATGTTTGAGAAATTGGTGAGTCGCGGATGATGTTTCAAGGCGCAAAGCTGATTATAATTTAGGACGGGTTTGTCTGGGCGACGCGCAATACGGTTGACAGGGTTCAGGTAGTCGCGAAACCTTCACTGTTGGCCAAGAACTGTCTTTCTAGAATGCCTGATCTACAGAGTGAAGTGTCGGCAAAGAGCGAGAAGCTCTTTTGGGAAATAGAAAGCGACGAAGAGGACTGGACGAATGTATCGCAGATAAGCGTTTTCTTCAACCCTGACGGCCAGCGATTGTGCGGGATGGAGTTCCTATACTGGGATGAACAGACGAAGCGCGCTGGCTACACCGAGGGCGCGAAAACAACGCTTATACTTGACCCAGGAGAATTAGTAACAGGTGCATCTTGGAAACTCCTCGGAGCGAGCATCACGCCTACGGTAAGTTTGTGTTCAAGCCTGCTAGGTAGGGAGTTAGTTAGCTAACGAGCAAAGTTTGATCTGAGCAGTGGTCGAAGAATGACGATGCATGCGGATGGGACGACGGTCGAGGAGGAGGAGGAGGAGGATATCTTGGACGGTGTGCGGAATTGCCAGGTTCATAAGGTGCCACGCCATACGTGTGAGGTTAAAAGAACAGAGGGCGCGAGGAAGTGTGTCGGGGTCTTTTTGTCAATGGGGCGAGCTGTGAAGGCTAGTGTTAATGTTCATGATTATGGGGCGGTATACGTTGAACTAGCAGATGAGGAGGAGGAGGAGGAGCAGGAAATGGAATAGAGACAGCGTTGAGATGACGTGGCTTTATTCTTCGGGTCAGTCATTGGAGGGTCACTCAATGGATGTATCGTAGCTAGACAATGTCAATTAGTCTAAGGACTACCAATCAATACACAATGCCCAGGAAGGCTTACGAACACGTCAGATATCCATTTATTTAATGATGCGCCCCTCTGAAAGGTTGCAGAAGTTAGATACTGAACTTTGACAAGTGGACGATGGGCCAGGTCCGTTGTCCAGCGATGTTCAGGGTAGGCAAGTGTGACATTTCATCAGCTGAATCAAGAACATATATAGGCGAGTTTCGGAGGACAGAATGACAAGCCATGAGTAGTCCAGAAGGATATCCACTGCGCTGGGATGTGAAGATAGGCGCAATGCTAAACAACATGGCCGGAGTGTTAGGTAGTGTTATCCAAAGCTCACCACGCGCGACTGCTTGACAACGTTTTGAGAGTGTATCCAAAGACAATCATAATATGTAACCTAAGGTATTGCTCATTTGCTCAAGTTGGCGTTAAATGAAGGCTTTTGTCTACTCCAGACATCTGATGCTGGTGGCCGGGATGTGCCAACGGCCTCTACAGGGTAGGCAAATTAGACTAGGTGAATTTACATCAAATCAACAATTGATCAGCAACGTTCGAGTACGTTACTGCTGGACTTGTCGCAGAGTACATCAAGAATTAGCAGGTTGGACTGGCTGGTGGAGAGTTTAGAGTGCTATTTACGTGATTGAGTTCGGAACATGTCGGTGCATTCATTGTCAGAACGCTCTAGGGTAGGCATGTCAGACTTGGTGAAAGGCACAGTTTCATGGATAAGCTGAGACTGTCTCAAGGGAGCCTATTGCACGCGACCAAGAGTTGAATATGCAGTCTCGTCAGTCCATTCACAATGATAATAGCGTCGCCGCCCGTCAGCGAGATTGCCATATGCCTTCTGCAATTACTACCTACCCTCTTTACAAGCATCCGTCTGAGAAGTTTCTGCAGTCCTCTGTAATGATTCCAAATGCCGCAAACACCATGCTGACCATTTTGTGATGATTCGCGAAAAGTGTTTCCAATGCCATTCTGTCGCGCGACTGGTATAGGGTAGCTCGACACTGTTCCCGAGCGAGGTTGATTTAAGCTTGTGGGGCCGGGAGATTGGACTTCCCCAGATTTGCACAGGGATTGGAAACTAGATTCACCCCGCGTCATGTGATCACCGAGATTAACCTCGACGCAAGATGTTCCAAGCTTTCCTGTCGACGGGAGGAGGTGTCGCTTATCTTCCTTTTGTGCGAGCGACGTCTGCTATTTCATCACTAAAATTTCAGATCATCACTAAAATTTCAGAAAGTCTGTATCACCCAGGACTCGAAAACTGTAGTCACGTGACATTGGTGGAAAGTGGGATAGGAGGATTGGAGAAAAGGAGGATAGGAACATGGGGTGTCTCAGTGGAAAGTCGTGCAAACCTGCAACTTCAAAATTCTAATGTCTACTGGCGATTGGTGAAGTATAACTACTCCCAGCTTTGTGCGCACCTAAACTTTTCTTCACCATCTGGCAGCCTCTTAAAGAATAACATTATGCTGGGTTATCCAATGGGTTGGCAACAATCTGTCATTGGACATTAGCACGTGGTAAAGTTTCCAAGACTGGTCAGTAACCTCATTACCTATCTCGTTTCTGTACCCTTCTAGAAACCTTGCGGCTCTGGAAATCTTGCGGCTCCTACGAACTAGCCTAGAGCTTGTGTCCGGAGCCTTGCCGTCTTTTTAATCATTGAACTTTAAACACAGAAAAGCCATTCAAGAACGACCAAACCTTCCTCCATGAAGCGCCGGCTCTCCTCATTTCCCAATGGGTACTTATGCATCCACCTCCAAATTCTATTCCGGTCCACTAAGTTTTGACCACAAAGCATCAATTGGCGTCCAAGGCGAAGTTTATCAGCAATAGGGCAGAGCGTGCATCAACCCTACCTTGACTCTAAAAACGCACCTGCGATCCATTTCCCAACATTATCTCTACCGCAGACCGCACTTCCCGACGTCGCCATGCCGCTCTTACTCGCACCATACAATGATGCCATGCGTCTGGTATGTTCTTCAACTACTTATGAGAATTTGACCGCTCTTAGAACTCGCCATGTGGACTGGTCAACCATTCTGTCATAGGTACTCCTGTTTGAGATCATTCGTTGACATCTATCTGCAGGGCATGGGGTTCAACTCGTACACCCAGACAATGTGCATCGACAGCGCCGTCGAAGCTACGGATGAGACCATGATAACTTCGGAGACACTCCCACCGAAAATCACGTCCTCGTCTAAGCTCTTCGAACGGGTGTCCGAGGTCGTTGACACGATGGATATTTCGCGCGCTGCTACCATTACGGCTGGCAGGATGGAAGTCCACGGACACATGGATGCACTTAACGACGCTGAGGTCGACGATGCCGATATTAGTCTGATGGTATCAGTGCGGGTGATGAGCAAAATCACGAGTCTGAAAGGCTCTGCGAAATTCCTTCCAATCGATGGCATGGAGGCTGGATCGCCTAGTTTCAATGAGACATTCGGAGATTCCTATATCTCTGGTATGTAGTAACTAGACGTACATTCTGCAGATGCAATCTGACCATGGCAGGCTTCGTAACAGGCGGGTTATTCACCAGCATCATCTCCTTCATCGCCTCTGACCCGGATCGCAAGGATAAGCTGATTGAAGCGTAAGAATTCAACGAATCATCATACATGAAGCTAACTTCGATAGTGTTAAGAAGGGTCTAACTGAGCCTACCATGGGCTTGGAGAGTGTTTGTAAAGAATTTGCGATCACATCTGTCATCCAGGGCGTGGAGGTCGAAGGCATAAATTGCGCTACAGACGTCGCGTCTATACTGAGGATAGCGGGCGTGTTTCCTAGTCTTGTTGCCCAGGATCCTCAGAGAACTTGGTAATACTAAATATTATAGCACTGAATCCAGACTAATGAAGAGTAGGGCTATACTTACCAAGTACAAGGCAAATCGTAGCTTCAACGAATGGTCAAGATATCAGATCCTGAAGCCGCTCAATTATGACATTGTTGCGTCATACACCTCTAAGCTCTTCGACAACTACATCCAGTACAGTCACTTGTCAAAAAAGGTTCAGGATATCATCTCTCAACGCGATAAGTATTGTATGTCTTGTGTTATTCTGGTATGACACCTAAGTGAACTGACACCTGTTTCGTAGCTCAGGTCGACAAACCTAGGGCTATTCCGCTTGAACTCAACACTCTCCTGGCTGCACGCAGTGCGCTCGATAGAGAGATAAGTAAGATTGTTGCAGTGGTAAGTTCAATTTGTCGTCTTCCCTGCATCGTCTAACACTATGCGAACTAGGTGAATACTTTGACACGACACCCAGAACTACTGCCCAAGATCGACCTTCTGAGCGCGAATCTCAAGGACGACCTCGTGCAAGACATCGTCAATGAATCCCTTTCGGATTCTTCTCGACCTATCTCGCACCAAGAATCCACGATGCGAGAAAATCCTTTCCTGTCTTCTGTTGCGGACTACGCACCGAGCGAGTCGAGCAGCGGCGCCGATGACCTTCCTACACCTTGCTCTTCTGATTTTGACTCTTCCAGCATCAGTGGTAGAACCCTTGTATTTCGAGATGAAACAGTGCTCTCCACTGATCTGGCAATGGGCGCGTTGATCCCGCCTGAAGTTTGGGCGGACTTACTACCTGTGAAGAATGACACTCCGACCAGTCTCGTCAGCCAGCCAGCCAAACCCGCTCCAGCACCCACCGTGAAATACAAAAAGCTCAAGATTCTTGCTGCCGTATGTGGAACCTACGACGTGGCTGCTAATCTCCAGAAATTGGTGAGGCCCGGCGAAAACGGAGATCGGCTGGTCATCCGCTTGAAAGACATCAAAACGCTTGAGCAAAGCGATTGTCGTAGGGGCTTGGCACCAGGGACTACGACCAGCTTGTCATTCGTCTACAAGTACACTGATACGCCCATACGTATTTGTTCATTTGATCATGACGCCCAGTCAACTGAAACACTGGAGATTACTCATGAGTATGAATCACAGAATGCCACATTTGTTCCTACTTCGCACAACACCTGTCATATACTCGGTGTAACATATGGTGGCAAGATCTATACTTCCCCTGATGATCTCCAACCGTTCGTGGTCAACGCCGATCATATTACACCAAGTGACTGGCCTTATGTCCACTTTGGCCACAAAACCATCAAAGACGAGCATTTGGGCAATGATGGCATGATAGGTGTTGTCTTCTATACGTACGGGATCCTCAATGGAGTTCAGAGCGCTGTTTCCGTCGGTACCACAGGTTGCATGTTGGTGGATCAACGACAACTTGCCACCAGAGCCGACACAGCCAAAGGGGTCACAGATAGCTTCTCAAGCAAGGATAGTAGGGAGGCCAAGCCAAACCAGGTCGCTCTGGCGAAAGGCATCAACCCGTATCGTAAGTCAGATAGTGGTCCCAACACTGTACAACTACTAACCTATCTACCAGAGTACTCTTGTTCCTTCCCGCCCGGCACCTTGAAAGTCCGTTCCTCTGAGACATCCTTTCTACAGTTTGAGAATGGCGTCAAGTTTACCTTCCGAACCAACGGTAGATTTGAAGTGTTTGACAAGCAGGGTGAGGTCTTGTGGTCCAGCGGGGAGCCACCCGAAGGCCAGTCCCCTCGGTTGTTAGAATTTTGCTCTGACGGCATCTTGCGCCTTGGGTATACGAACGGAAAGGTATACTGGTCGCCCTGGATCAAGCAATTTTATCGCTATGAAAGAAGGCTGGTGTTTTCAAGTGAGTTTCCATACTTGAGTATCTTTGACAATGATAGTGAGGTGTGGAGAGCACCTGGCCTACGGTCGGTGTAGACCGGGAAGCCGTAATATCTCGGGGCAATGAATCACGGGGGAAAAGCAGAACTAAAAAAAAACTTTCGATTGTTTGAATGATAACAGACACTTTCTGAATTGTTGAGTTGCAGTTGTATTGAGACATATATTCTGGGTTCGACCATACCCGGTAATAATGAATAGCCAAGTCACCACTTAGTGCAGATCGCAGAACGATAGGTTCACCGCGACATTTACACTCGCATTTACACTCGCATTAAGGTCCCATTCTCGTTACATACCTCCGCAGCATGTTTGCAACTTGTATGCAGCATGGGTCTGATCTGCGATGTATAGCCTCAAGCTCGTGATAGTAGTCATCTGATCCTCATCCGGCTCTTAACCTGAGGCATGGATAGAGTTTACTTTCATGCGTATTATCATCGCTCTCATATATTTAATCTATCACATTGTTGAAAGGAAGATCTCCCAGAGCTAACAATTGAGTCAAGGTGAACCGCCGCGTAAGCGATATTGCCTGCGCCAGCGAAACCACAAGTGCCACGAGTCCCATCAGAGATAGAAAAGGTTATTTGGCTCTATCTACGGCCAGAGACGCATGTGACAAAGGCAGTCAATTTATAGATTTATATAATAGCATGACCGCTCGTAGGACTAGCCAAAACTCTGAAGAATCATGCCAGATATATTCTACACAAATATCCCTTCGTCTGCGATGCACTGTTGTTCTTCAAGGCCCATGATTGACCCTCATCCACAAGCGCAACACATAGTGTGCCCAGGCCGGGTTCTGCTTCGCGATCCTGATTGCTTTAACTTCATTATCTAGCAATTCATTTCTCCTATTACACGCAGGTTTCTTCTAGCAAAGCTCCTTATGCAATATATATATATAGGCGCTATAGCTAAAGTAGATAAGATCTACAAGGACTGCATCTTCTATACTACCTTCTCTAATAGCCTTATAAAGGCTTATAAAGCCCTTATTTATACTAAGCTTTTAATATATATTAATATTAAGGTAATAGAAATTAATTTATATAAGGAATATTATATTTCTATAAGGTATTTATAGCTAAGCCTTAATTAACTATATAATAATTATAGTAAAGGTTATCTTAAAAGTATTATTTTAAGTTAATAGACTTACTTATATTAAGTATTTTACCTTATATATAATTTATATACTTTAAGCTAGATTATTCTTATAAAAGAGTAGTAGCTACTTATTTATATACCTTTAGAGTTAGTTATTAGAAAATCTAACTTTTTAGCTAAAAGTAATATCCTAGGTAATAGTAAAGGTAATAAGTATTTTACCTGTATGTGTTTATTGGTATCCTTTACCTTTGTGGCCTGGGGGCTGAAGCCTCTTTTAAAACCCTAACCTTACCGCAGTTCTTCAAGGCCTTCGGTATAACTTCGTAGCGTACACCAAAGATGAATTGAACATATATGAGAAACGAGCCATATGCCATCGGGAGACAGCTGCCCACTTGCTTAGCTGAAAGCTGATGGTACATCTTCATATGGAGAAATCGAAGTTCTGGCTGTTTAGGGCCAATGGGGACATGGAAGTCTTCCATCATCTGTCACGGTAAAGGTCCTCGTAACTGACATATCCACTTCGATCTTGATGGCTCAGAGCTAAGTAAATAACTCACGAGCGAATACTGTATATGCCACCTAAAGCGAAGCCGTTGCTCTCCAGATTGTATGGGTGAAATGTGTACTGGGATTTGTCAACGTAAGCCTTATAACCCAGGTTCCTCCATTTTTTCCCTTTGAGCTGGGCATTAAACCATGAGTTCATATCCATTACCCTTCTTACATAAGATCAGTGCTGAAATATGGGGACGACTCTCCTGGATCGCCGTCTTTCCTCAAAAGGTTGGGAGATTCGTTGCGCCAATGCGGTTGTGTCGCCAGAAACTAACCCTACGTGTTTACTGAATGAGACCTTGCGAATCTCCCCAATCTTTGTATTCTGACAGATGTCAAGTTCAAGAAGCCAAATTGGCCGACTTGATGAATTGTTGCAATTTGTAGCTTAATGCCGCATCTGCTCCCCTGCTCCCCCAACGTACAGCCGCCTCACTCATACTTGCGGCACAGAGGCAAATGGTCCGATTACTCAACTGGACTCTGAGACACCTTGCAGACCAAAAGAGATATGGCGAGACATCAAGGTAACACTGAATAATAATGCCGTGACGCAAGCTTTATATCCCTCAGTCGCTATGTCATCCCGACCAAACTCGGAACATCCGGAACCAACACCGGCGGCCCGAGATATCTCCCTCGGCGTGTGAAACCCCCTCTTTACGTCAGATCAGGTTATTTTACCTGTCAGAAGACGAATGCGACGGCTCCGATCTCGAGTGGTATTGCGGATGCGATTTGTGGAGTGTCCCGCAATCACATGCATTAGTTCACTGATCGTATGCTCTTTACAGAGCCTCAACGTAACCCCAACGGGGACAGTGGGGTATCATCGACAAAACAATACATAGTATTAGCTGAAAGAACGTTGAATGGCTTCTGTCGCAACGGGATCAGCGGCTCCTCCCTCAACGCGCCTCATCCGTTGCGCCCAAACCTCGTTCATCAACCCCCAAACCATGATCAATCCTCAAACGCGGGGTCTTCCCCAACTTCCCATTTCAATCTCATCACTCCACGTTGATCAGGAGATAAAATGTCACAGAAACATGTCATGGCACCACTACCCCAAACGCGGGCACGTATCGGAAGCTCGGCCGTTTATTTCCCCGTGGGGTTAAAGGGTCTCATATGCTTTGCGGCTCCGAGAAATATTGGGGTCGTCATCGCCCCCCGCCATTCCGGAAGTGGTGAGATTTTGGGGTTTTGGGAGGGATATAAGGACTTGCTTGGCGCCAACACTTTCTGCTTCTTGCCTCATAGCTTTATGCATAGAGAACTTCACTAAGCTTGTACTCTTATCGTTATCTTATCACCAGAGTCACATTCCAGTCATGTCTATTGTACAGCCCATCATCCGAGACCAACTCGTCATCAACGACGATGACGACTGGGACTCAGTGTATCACGTCGAATGGGAACCCGATGCCAACTTCTTCACTGGTTCTGAACTTCGACCCAGAACACCACTATGCAAAGCAACAGCCGATCACCAAATCACACTAGCCCGCGCCGCAGCGCTGATAATTCGCGCATCTCTCAACAACATCCCTCTAGATATCCCGGACTTTGATCCATCCAAACTTACTGGCTTCCGCAAACAATTGTATCAATGGATGCAAACCTACAATGCATCTCAGGCAAGTAAGCTGGTTTTGGGTGATGTGACGATGACGGTTACGATTGAGATTCTATCGTCGCTTATGCGTATGGGCGTTGAGGGCGAGATTTTGGCCAAGATTGGACCGAACTTGGGAGCTATTTTACAGGGGACTATTGATTCGATGCCGCTGCTTTTGGAAGGCAATAAGTTCAGTCGCATGCAGGATGGAATGGAGTTAATACAGAAGATGAGAACGCATCTCAAGCAATATCTCTCATCATATGCGACAAAGAAGCCAGTTCTCAACGTCCTCGAAGTTGGTGCCAGTACGAGCAACAACACGCAGACGATCTTCGATGCACTTCGGGAACGGAAGAGTGTCTCGTATACTCTTACAGACTCGTCGCTTTCAGTGCTGGAGCATACCAAGTCAGGCATCACCAAAGACTTCCTCAAGCTCAAGAGCCTCGACATCAACCGCGATCCCATCGAACAAGGCTTCAGCCCCAACATCTTCGACGTTATTCTTGTCAACAACATCCTTCATACAGCCAACTCTCTTTCAGAAATACTAGCCAACTTGCGCAAACTCCTCGTCCCAGGTGGTTGTCTGGCCATGGTTGGACTCTCGGACATATCGCCAGCTTACAGTCTCATTCTAGGTATGAATGAGAATATGTGGTCAGGTACGTGTCCCTCTAGTAAAAGTGAACACCAGAAGTCACTAACAAGTGCATTAGATGAACGTTGCGAACAATTGCCATGTCCTTCGAATGATGCCTGGAACAAGCTGCTGCAGGGTAACCAGTTCAGCGGTCTCGAACCAGCGACAAAGACATTCGACTACATCGGTCAATCTTGCTACTGCGTTATCTCTACTGCAGTCGCTTCCACTCAGAGCTTGATGGTCAACATTCTGCTGGGGTCTCAGGGTAGCCTGTTCGGCTTTGCGGAACAACTGGCTTCTGCACTGGCAGAGAATGGTACAGCCTCTACCATTACACCAGCACAACTGAAGGATATCTCGCCGCGATTCGTTTACGTCGTTCTCGATGATGGATCTACCTCTCTGAGCGAGTATGAAAGTCTCCATAAAGCGAACAACATTCTTTGGATCAACATAGGCGCTGGGTTCCCGACACAACGAGACATGAACATCATCAGCCGTTTCGCTCGCGACGCTCAGAAGTATAACGACAGTCTCAAGCTCGTGAAACTTGACGTTAAGCATGAGTATCCAGAGTATGCAGACCTTCTGAAGGTTATCATGCGGATTATTCGAGTGTCGTTCCAGGAGGATCGTGGTTCGAGGACAGAGTTGGAGTATGAGTATCGGAATGGAAGAGTTCTTGTACCGAGGGTAAAGGGATCTGGAATGACACAGAAGGTTGCTTGAGAGGATTTAGCCAGGCAGAGGGATGGACCTTAGCGAGCTGGAGTTTGATTCTGTCTCATTTAACGCACTGTTCGGCGTACATGTTCGGTAGTTCAATGAAGTTTGAGATAGCACTTATATAGAACACTCGCCACAAGTGTTCCGTCGTTCGCTAAATATAGTACTCTAGTGCTTCAGATTGACTTCCCGTTTCCTTTGTACAATAAATCTGAACTTTGATGAAAACGATGATCGATAGAGCAGGACACCTGGGAGGGAATACGAGAAACCCAAGCTGCTCATTATTTACCCTACTATGGTTGGCCAAGATCATGTGTACGATTCATTATCGGTGGGCCTCAGTTCGAATGGCTCATGAGGTTCATTCGTTCTGTGCCCAGACGTCTGTCACAGGAACGCGCGCAGCCATGATACGTGTAGTGTTAGCTGTTATACCTCTGCCAGTGCCAGGAAGCAAAGCGGGACAGATGTTCCAGTCATCTTCAACAGAATTTGGTCTGCCAGTGTCAAACAAGAATCCCCAATGCTCGATATACCTTCCATTCTATCATCCCTCCGTCTCAGAATGACCTCTTCCTCTCACAACAATCTTCCATCTCTCACTTCCCAATACCCATCCCTGACAATCTGTCTTTCATCTTACAACACATTGCCTCTATCTCATCCCTCAAGTGTCGACTCCCATCGAGACACCTTCTCATCTTCTTGACTCACGATACCTAGTCTTCTGCAACGAGGTTGGCATTCATTTCTTGCATCGTCTCACCTTGGACTTCCTCACTAATCCTCTACTATAGTAGCGACATCGACTCTTTACGACTCTGCATCCTTTAACACTCTGCCACAACATGTCCTCTGATCTAGTCCCTACTGGAATGTCCGACCTGGATGTCTATCTCTCAGATAGGTATACTCTTAAGGATGATGCCAGCCAGTTGACTACCTCATCTGGAGGCGCGGCGGACATTCGCCGCAAATGTACTTACGTCCGCACAAAATGGTACTTTCCGTTATTGGAGAGCAACGGTCCCATCGCAAAGGGCCTGACTAGACCTCTGGGAAAGCCCAAAGCTGATCTTGGGCTATTCGAAAACCTCCCGAGCGATGTGATGAACAACATCCTCGTTCAACTCGACATTCAGTCGTTCCGAAACTTTCGCAATGTCAATGCCGCGGCTCACAGCATCACGGGGACAGCACTAGACTGCAAGGAGGTCCTGGAACATGGACAGAGCGCATTCGTCAGTATCATCCGTGCCGGTTTGAGCCGCAACATCACCATTGGCGAAATTCATCTGGCCCTGACATCTTCCAAGTGCGGGTTTTGCGAGGAGTACGGACCACTCCTCTTCCTTCCCACCTGCACTCGGGTTTGTCACGAATGTCTCTGTACATCGCCTCGCACGGCGATGATTGGGTCTGAGGAGATTCTTCCTTTTTATACTAGATTTGGCATGTACCGAGGGCATGGCAATAGATCGCACCTACTCAAGTCCTTGGCTAAGTCATCCATCGCGAGTGTTCGAGTCCGCAACCATTTACGCCCCGACCAAATGGTGAAGGGTATTCGAGGCGTCCTGGTTGATGACCTCTTCTGGTACTGTGAAGAACTGGGGATCGAAACTACCGATGCCATGCGGTTCCTGTTTGAAAACGAGTGGTTGCAGTACCGGACCGCCGCCAGCATCAACTTTCCCTATCTCAACACCTCAACGGGCGAACTTGAGAATGGTCGCAGCTGCAGGGGTTGCCAGGAAGCCTTTGAAGAACAAAGCATGCAAGTAATGGTACCACGTGCCACCGGGCGTATCTATGCTGGTGCTGCAGACCGTGATACTGTCTACTCACATGCAGGCTTCATGAAGCACTTTGAGACTTGCGACCATGCACAGCGAGTCTGGGAGAGCCGCGCGCTACCTGGTCGGGAGTCCTGGTTTGCAGCGAATGGGGGGATGCTTTGGGGAATCGAAGAACGAGCTGAGTACTGTCAGCGGTTAGTGGCTCGATTGCCGCTGGTGAACAACGAGGATTTTTGGGTATTGGCCGGCGTGGCCATCCAAGTCGTCTTCTACGTCTGTGTACTGGTTGGTTTTGCCATGTGGCATTGACTGAGCTGCTAGTTCTGAAAGAGTCTGGTCAGACCGTAGGAGAGGGTGAATGTAGGCGAGTTAGTTTGGCTTTGTTTGGTTTGTTATGGGAGTTTGGCGTCTGGATGAGATCTCCTGCGACTCTGTTGAAAGGGTTACGGGCCTGTTGGTATATGGTTATGAGCAGAGGCAAAGCTAGTAGATAGCAAATATGTAAGAGTTTCTAGAAGGTATCCTCTTGCTGTTAGACATCGATTCACACCGACGGTTTAGACAAGTCAGTCGCAGGGCGCGCTACATCTCAACTGCTATCAACATATACCAACGCGTTCTGCGCCACGCCCCAGACGCTCTTAACGCTTTGAGACGAACAGATCTGAGCAGCTTTGTGTCATACTCCGATATCTACACCGCACTGACGACAATGAAGTGTGCTTTCTGCGGACAGTTCGGAGATTTCTTATTCCTCCCGACTGCCAAACGCTGCTGCTTCGAGTGTCTTCGTACATCACCGGAGACAGCTCTCGTCAACAAAGCACGCATCAGTAGGAGGGAACAATGGAAAGGGTTATACGCCAACCATGCTGATGCCCTTACCAACGCCTTGAAGTCAAAGGACATACGTACCTTCAAGACACACAACTGGGATGACACCAAGGAAATGTCCAAGACCCGTGGCGTTCTAGCAAAGGACTTACTAGCCATCTATATCAAATTCGACAGCACCATGGAAGAACCTGGCCAAGCCCTTCTCAAGCCTGGCTGGCTACACTACCGCCTCGCAGCAAGCATAATCTTCCCCTGTCTCAATATCCGCACGGGGAGGCCCAAGACGGGCGTGAGTTGTATAGGTTGCCACCTAAACATCTGGAAGCAAATCGACGCATCGTTGATTTACTTGTCAAGCGCAAATATCTTAGACGAAGCTGCTGCGCATCTTTCTCAGTGTTCGGAGGCGCAGAGGATCTGGTTGGCGGGTGATAAGAGGGTACAATGTTTGTTTGTTCAGCAGGGAGGAATTTATCATTACAGGGCCAATGAATGGCGGCGAGACGAGGAGAACTTCGCGGTTTAGGGAGGAGGCTTGAGTATTGCATCGAGGAAGATATGTAACCCGAGCGTTATGAGTATGCAGGGAATTGAACAATCTCACCAGTCGTTAATGATATCTTGAACAGACGTCTATGTGTCATCTATCATGGCTGCTCTAGCTGTTCATCTTCAAAATAAAGCAATCCATTCGAAGTAAGCACAGCCTCACTACGTAGCTTCACAACTGGATCCCTTCGCTCTCGCTTACCCTGAGCCTCACGCACTAGTCTCGATCCGTCAAGCCATTCGAGATAATTCAGCCGCGTGATTGTCGGAGTCTCCTATTGGTTCAGTATCTGGGTTAATTCAGATCTTAGGGCTGAGCACGATGCCGTTATAACCGATGACGAAGTGGCATTTAAGCCGTGTTTGCCAGCTATTTAAGATCTTACGGTCGCTGATTTATTTATCGTATTCAATTCTCTCATCTCACTTTTATCTTGCTTCTCTAACGTCACCTAATCTTTCCTTTGATCTAACTTCTTGCCATCATGTCTTCCTCCAAAGAAGCAGAGCATCTCGCCAACCAAACTCAACCCTCAGATCCCTCACCAGCCTACCAAGCAGAAGCAGGCCCCTCATCTGCAAACGAGCCATCATCCGATAAGATTCCAACCGCCGAAAACCCCTTCAACTTCCCCTCCGCATCTCCCCTCCCAAGCTACTCTGAAGCTTCATCCGCCCAAGAACCCCCCATCGCAATCCCCCAAGAGAACCCCACCCAAACATCTCCCTTCCTAAAAGCTTACGCACCCGCTCTTCTCGGCCATGGCATCACAAAAGAGGCATGGGGCTCCTTTCTCGATACCATCTCCGCCTTCATGACAGCCAAGGTTGGAGAGCGCGCTATTAATCACGCTGGAGATGTCGCAAAGAACATTGGCCAACAACCCGTCAATTACGTCAAAAATGTGCAGAACCATGCTAAGAGCGTTGGAAAGAACATCGCAGCCAACACCAAGCGCGGAAATATCCTCGGCGCAGCAGTTGGTGTCGTTGGAGGCGCCATATCAATCCCTCTAGGCGCTGTTTTCGGTGCTGTAGGAACAGTCGTTAGTCTTCCCGGACGAACAATCGCAGCTGCTACGCGAAAGCCAAAAACACCCGCTGAACGCGCAGTCGCATATGTCGTTGTCGCGAATCACGACTGGTTGAACAAGCGAGGTCTACACGCGAGCCTGGTCAATACCGAACAATTGTCAGAGGTCGTAGGAGTGTCTGTAAAAGCGCTATTGGAAGCTTCAGCAGAAGGCGACAAGAGCGCTGGACCGTTGGGTCCTTTGAGTGCGTTGAGTGATCATATTGCTCATCTGGAGGTCAATGGGCCTGGGGTTGTTGATATTGGGGCTGAGACTTGGTGGTTGGTTCTGGTGAGGATAGAAGCTACTGCTTGAGCGACTTTATGGCGTTAAAATGATCATTTTGTTTTTTTATTATTCTCAATTAATTTTATACAGGCATTTTATGTTATGTTGTGATCATGATGTTTTATCGTGAAATGCCGCTTTAGTCAATAACGTTGAGTCACGATTCATCTACCCCGCATACGTGCAATTATCAGTACACCTCGTGCACCAATTCCCGTCAGCCGATTTCGCTCACAAGACTCATATCCCAGCCAAACAAACACGCGACTATCTTAATCGCCCATATAACCACTGTCACTACAAACTCTCATTCATTAATACCTCATACTATCACCAGAATTAGCGTCATCTCACCGCCATGGCTCCAAGCCCCCAGGCCATCTCAGGCTACTTATCCAGCCTCTTCAGCCTCGCCGGCAAAGTCGCCGTCGTAACTGGCGGTTCATCAGGCATAGGTCGCGAAATGGCTATTGCGCTTGGTCGCGCAGGCTGTCGAATTGTTCTTGTCGCGCGACGACCCAAACCCCTTCAAGATACTATTGATCATCTTGCGGATCTTCACGTCACGGCTGAAGCGATCGTGGCGGACCTCTCAGACCAGGCTTCTGTTCGCGATGCGATTCATGCGATTAAAACGAATGCTGGTACACCGGATATTCTTGTCAATGCGGCGGGGGTTAATTATAGACCTCATATGAATGATCTCTCGCAGGGAGCTTGGGATGAGACTATTGCTGTGAATCTCACTGCGCCTTTCACACTCGGCCAAGCCTTTGGACCAAAGATGGCTGAGAATGGCTGGGGACGAATCATCAACATCATCAGTCAGCAATCTTTCCGAGCCTTCGGAAACAGCGGTGCATACGGAGCTTCCAAAGCAGGTCTTTTGGGTCTGACACGTTCACAAGCTGAGGCATGGTCAAAGCACGGCGTACTATGTAACGCTATTGCGCCAGGTCTTGTTGATACGCCGTTGGCCAGGGCTACGTTTCTCGATCCGGGAAAGGCTGACGCTCATGCTGCGAGGACGATGATTGGGAGGAATGGGCTGCCGAAGGACTTTGCGGGTGTTGCTGTTTGGCTAGCCAGTGATGCTAGTGCAGCTGTGACGGGGCAGACTATCTTTGTTGATGGAGGATATTCGTCTACTTAAGAGGATAGTTGAGGGTTGGGCTTGGGGTACGATACCACGGACGAGAAGACTGGCAAGATTGTACAGGCCGAGATAGATATAGAGGTTCTACATATTATACTCAACTGATACATACATCCCCTACGCCTCACCCACCAAAGCATGCCTATGCCCTCTAATCTGCCTTTTATGCAAAGCCCTAATCGTAAACGCAATCCCAATTAACCCAACCGCCATCCCAACCATAGTAGGATACCCCCTCGGATAACTCGGCGCCTCAACCTACTGCCAAATAATCAACGGCAACCACGCCTGAAACACATACGCCATCTGATTCATCGCTCCCGTAACAAGCGCTCTCTCCTCATTATCATCACTACAAATCTCATGCGCCCACGCAAACGTAAGACCACTAATCCCTCCCCCAAAACCACAGAGCATAAAGCATACCCACGTAAACGGCGTAGGGACTTTCCAGACTGTGAGGCCCACGTAGGCTATTATCTTGACCAAGCCGGAGAATACGATGGCGGGCCAGCGCGCGCCGCGGAAGAGACTGTCTGATGTCCAGGCGTAGATGAGTGTTGTTATGACGCTGATTACTTCGACGATGGTGGGGTAGAGGTTTACGTCGCGGATGGAGTAGCCTTCTGATTTGAGCCAGAGGGGGAATGCGGGTTGTGAGTTTCCGCCGTTGCCGTTGTTGAAGAGGATGTAGAGAAGAACCAAGGTGTAGATGTGCCAGCTTGTGAATATCTTTTTAAACTTTGCTTTTGTGTAAGGTGCTCTTTGGGCTCGGCCTTCAAGTTCCATGCGCTTTTTTGCTAGCGCGATATCTTCTGGCGTGAAGTACCAAGCTCTGGTAATCTCGGGAAGATCTGGTAGGAAGAAGAAGCCTGATATGGCGATGGGGAGAGACACAACTGTGTTGGTGATGAATAGCCACTGCCAACCGTGATACCCATGTACGCCATCGAGGTTATGCGAGCCAGCCATGAGATATCCCGAGACCATGGATCCAACGTTTCCCATGGCGTGGAAGAGACATGATCGTTTGGCAAGTTCGTCTTTGCGATACCATGAGCCGACAATGTATTGCATCCCAGGGTAGAAGGTACTCTCTGCGAGACCGATGAAGAACCGAAGGACGTAGAGTTGAGTAGCGTTTATGCATTTTGTAAGGAGGATGGTGAGAACGGACCACGTTACTTCGCAGGCGGGGATCCAGATACTCGGTCGGATGCGTGTCAACAACATGTTACTGAGTAGTTAGTATACCATTGTCAGTGATAAGAGGGGAGAAACTTACCTTGGGATCTCGCCTATGACATATCCGACGGTCCAGCATGTTTGCATATAGTTCAGCTCATTGCCGAACAGATTCATGTCTTCTTTCATCCCAGAGACAAAGGCATTGTTGATGTTCACCTGGCTCGTCAGTCAACGCCCTATCTGTCCGTCGGTTGAACTCACCTGATCCAAGTACTTGATGAAGTATCCCAGCGAGGCTAAAGTCATAAGACCAGCATCAAGCTTAAACAAGAACCTACGCTCCTCGGGTGATTTGTCAAAGGTATCCCATATGTACGACTTCCAGCTCCTCTTGGGTGTTTCTTGCAGGACAGCTACAACCGGTGCGTCCGAGTCCGAGCTTAGAGTAAGTTCTTGCGTACCTTGGGCCTTCTCGGTCGAGAGCTGTTTGCTACTGTCTGCCATGGCGATTGCGTAGTCGGGAATGGGGTACGGTTGGATATCGTGGCTGGTCGGGAGAAAACTTTCTTTTAAGCTTATTCTCATAGATGGCGATACAACATTAATCCCCGGCCGGTTTAACTTCCCCGCGTAGCTATTATTTACTGTTTTGAGTAATCTTGTCGCGATGCAACCGATGTAGCATCCTGCGTGGCGAGCGTTATGCATGAACAGTATGTGTTATCCCATCCAATGAAAGAGTGCACAATGCACTGCTCATTCTGCACATCAATCGCGTCAATACACTATTCCCCGTATCTGGTTATAATATTTCCGAAATTACTCAGATCTACAATGATAAGGCCGAGAGCAGGAGTCATGCATCCGCGATTGCAACGTCGGGGTACCTTGGTGATTCGCTAGTCGCGCTGACGTGACCAAGACCTGGTATGTGGTGATTACCCAGTACGACATGTCAAATGCGGACAACAGAATAAGATCCGAGATGAAACTGTAACCATGCTACTCTCATAACGACCTCGTAAAAGTGTTTATACTCTTGTTCAAATCTTGTACGAATTCTTATCGTGCAACAGCTAAATTTGGCAGGAACGTAACTCCGAATATTTAGCTTAGCTGGTCAGGATATCATTTAGCCACTACTGTTTTCGAATACATGAGTACGAGAGTTCATAATGTATCATGAACTACTCAGAAATATTGAAGTTGTGGCAACGCGTATCATGGATGGCGCGTAAATGGTACAGGTTAGGCAACTTTGTGTTGCTCAAATCATAGTGTCAGATCGGATTGGTCCACGTTAATAGTGCATTTGAAGGGCAGTGAGGTATTATTGTAAGGCAAGGCGAAGGAAAATATGGGCACTTTGTCCTATTATTATAGTTTCTACGAAGATGGAAGCCAGGCCGTCACGTCTGGGATGGTAATCTTGTGCACCAGATTTCTCAGGACAACAAGCAAAATGTGTTGAGGTACATCGAACCCATGCAAATAAAGAAGGAAAGCTATAATTCTCACATATGATTTAGAAGTCCTTACTACAACATTACCACATAGCAAGACTATGACGGCTTCTGTAGTCCAGTAAGGGAGGGAAGTATATACACCACGCCTTTGCGAATGGAACCCAGGCCTATGACCTATCCGACTCAATGCACCTAAATCCACAACCGGAACAACACTTCTCGAACAACCTCCCAGCTGGCGCAACAAACCATAACAAGATAGAAGTTTCACAAGCTTTAGCCGCTACATCAAAGCGACAGCGCTTTCCCACTTAGGCCTCTGCAAGTCCTCCGGTCAACTTCAGAACATTCCAGTGGAGCAAGTCTCGTGTCGCAATCGCATCTTCAAGGCTATCATGCCCCTTGCCTTGCTGGATGCTTCTCCCTAGCCGCTCCCCAGCCAACTTCTTCAACGAAAGGCCAGTCGTGGTCTCACGGCTGTTTTCCTCAACAATAAGCGTGTCGATAAGTCGAGGATGGATCCATCGCAAAGAAGTCAGGTCTGACTTGACTCCATGTCCAATGACAATTGTTTCCGGACCAACGAACTTCCAAATCAACAATCGGGCATTCTTCCAACCGAACAAACACTCGCGTTTGTTACGTGCTTCCTTCATCATCTTCCATGTTACGCCTGACCACTTGGTGTTCAAGTGCTGCATTGGAACATCAGGCCAGACGATCTTGTCGATCAGAACGTTACTGGAAAAGTAGTCTATGAGAGTTAGGCGGATCAACTCATTGTCACCAGATGCGGCTGTACCCATTTCGCAGTCGATGACAACAGCTTTGCGTGTATTCTTTGTCGTGGTGGATGGTGTTGCGGAGTACTGCCAGTGAGTGGATATCTCTTTGATGGTACGTTTTTCAGGTTTGTGTTCGTCCTCTTGTTTACAAGGACGGCCCGTCGGATGCTGGTCACAGCAGGTCCATTTCTGCGATAACTGTCAGCATACCATGTTTGGGGTTGGAGAGCTTAGAGATGCTACCTTGTTGACAAGCTTTCCATCGTGGAATTTGCAGCGCAGTTCTGGCGCTCGTGTTTCCTCCAACTTCAGTTGTTCCATTCCAAGAGAAACAACCTCATCCACAACCTTACTCTGCAGGGATCCTGGGGTAATTTCAGGCGCGGGATCTTTCTTTGGAAGAACCTTTCGTTGACTTCTTCGTTCTTCCTTGATAAGTACTAGATATGTTAGATATCGGCTTCTGGGATAGGGCAAAAGGATTCTTACAAATGTTGCATCTCGCACAGCGACGCTTTTTCTCGAGGTCGGCTTCTGACAGGCGAGCTGTGACATAGCTCTTTGATGCCAAACATTCTTTTGAATGAACGAGTCCGGAAAGGGCGTCAAGATAAGAGGGCTGGTCCAACATTGACGCGCTCAAAGGCGGGACGGTGCTTTCCATGATGGCGATGATGAGGGAGAGGGTATGAAAGAGGCTTGAGCCCTTATACAAAAGTGAAGAGCAAAACGAATAGAAGAGTAGAGGGTATATGAGAGATCTCGTTGTATGTTGTTGTGAGTGTTGAAGGGAAGTGATGAGAAAAGCAGCTGCGGGGCCAAAAGTTGCGTTGTTCCAGCTGTGGGGCACGGTCTCAGCGAACAGTAAGGCAAGCCACTGCCACTGGAACTTACGGCCCTTGGATATTACTTGTCGCAATGAAACGAGCGACTATCGCAAGCGAAACTCAAAATAAAGATGAAAAAAGAAAGGGAATTAATTGTATTAGCCTTTGTCATGGAAAGGCAATTCCTCAATCAAATCATTTGCTGCTTACCCAAAGTGTATCCTCATGGCATGCAGTCCCTTCGTCAGCTACGTCGGCTAAGTACAAGAGATCTCACTTTCTGGCTTCTTCTCAAAGCCTTGAACAAGCCTCAATTTTGTAGTCTATGACCCAAAATCTCATACCATTAAGCTTAGAGGTATTAATGGAGGATTATCTACAGGTAACAATACTTGGAAATATTAAGTGTTCTGAGGAAACAGATGGGGCTTTACTGAACAAACAACCAAGATTCACTACAAATGAAACGCGAATAAGGCGCGTGATTTAAGCATCAGATATGAGGTCTATCAACTTGAGAAAAGCAAGTACTAAAAAAGAAGTGGAGTCGAGATGATGCGGAAGATCAACAGTGGTGATGGCCCTCTGACCATATGCAGCACTAAAGCTTTTTCAGGTCAGCCAACTTGGCTTCCAGCGTGTCAAGATCCAAATCGTATAGCGACTGCATATCATTCATCATAGGCTGCTCCTTGCCAACCGCTTGTACCAACTTCGATCTTTCAACCTCAGACGACCTCATCATATTAATCGCCCGCATCATCCTATGGATCCTGTCGATCTTATCCTGCCGCCACGACTGCCACGTACTCAGCACTTGAGGCCAATCCCCATCATTCCATTCGTCAGAAAGGACCTTGGCCAGTGAGAACGCGTCCTCCAGGGCCTGGTTCACTCCCTGTCCTGACGAGGCCGGCATGGCGTGCGCAGCGTCACCTATCATGATAACCTTTCCAGAAGATGATGCCCAGCTAGGTAGCTTAGGCATAGCGTAGAATGGCCAGCATAATATACTCTCCGGACGTTTGCATAATTCATCAATGGCATGTTTCGCCGTATCATGCCATTGGTCATAATTCCTGCGCAATAAAGCACACAAAGATGCTGAGTCGGAGGCGAGAGTCTCCCAACCTTTTCGATCGGCTTCTGGATACGTAAATTGTGTTCCAACCATGAGATCTGATCCATCTGCTACTTCAGGAACCATGAAAAGACCACCGGGCTTTCCCAAGATCGTACAGCCAGTTGCAAAGTCCTGATCCGGCCATTCCACTGACTCCGTTGGAATGTGTCCATATACACACAACAGACTAGTGTAAGCAGGAATAAGATCCGTGATGTGGCGTCTCAAGGTTGAATGAATACCATCAGATCCGATCACCACCGCAGCGCGTTCCGTTTTATCACCAACCTGAAAAACAACCCCCTCAGTCGTATCACTGATGATCTTCTCGAATTTCATACCATAGAAGATAGGTACTCCCTTCTCAGCCAAGGCAGCCTTCATCTCTTTGAGGAGGGCGAGTCGATAGAGGCGGTAGCAAGGGTAAGAGTCCGAAGCAATCCTCGTCTTCCTCACAGTCTTGTCATCTGCGTCTTTAGTGGCAGTATATTCGCAGATGTAGCTCTTGTCCTTGACGCGACTCAAAATTCCTAGCTCATCGAGGACTCGGCACCCGTTAGGTGTCAGGGTCACGCCGCTTGAAAGGATATCAGAGTTTTCGCTCCTGGCCTCGAAGATCCGACAGGGAATAGATTGGCGATGCAAGGCTAGGGCGAGCGCGGTGCCCTGCAACGTTTGTCAGACTCAAATGCGCATCGTTCAGGTTACTTCTGGACTTACTCCTAGGCCGGCACCTATGATGGCGACACCATTTGTCTTTATGTTCGTCGACATAGTGAATCTTGTATCGATATCTAATCAGAGAAAGTGTCAAGGCACTGAGAAACTCAGCTTCTTGAATATGATGGAACGTTCCATAGACATGGCGTATCCTGTATTGATACCGTCGGACTACACGCAGACAGGACATTTCGGATCCTCTGAACAAGTCCGACGGCTTGGTTATGGTAGTCTAGACTGGGATTGTTAAAGTTACAGTGGGATGCAATAAGTTTGAATACATTTTGAAGTACCGATACCCCCTGTCTAACCTATTTGGAGTTCAGCCTGCTTCTAATCTGAGGAAGAAGCTCGATCTAGCTAATCACTATATACATATTAGCCGTGCAAAAACTGATATGCAAGTGAAAGCTGGCTCAAAGAGGCTAGCGGCAAAAGAAGATACACGCCCGGTATTCAAACTTATTGCATCCCACTGTAGAACTCATCTAACCTAAGCCATTTGGGGAGAATCGACGATTGACAAAGCGGAAGTTAGCGGGATTGGATAAACTCCGACACCCCCGGCTCACGGACTCGGCGTTTATGAGTATTTGCCTTGTACCGTCCGTCACTAAAGATGTAGATTTGTAACACACGGTATAGCTTTCATGGCATCGTAGAAAATATCCGCGGGTTCATCTGTGTTCCGCGGAACGGGGTAGTGTTGAGTGGAGTGACTAATTACAGTGAAGCATACATTGATAACCATTGCCTGATCTAATGCTTCATGCGCTCACTACGACCCTTCAAAACCTCAACCAAAGCGATGCCGTCCTTAGTAGCCTCGTCCAAATCCTCCTTCGGCAAGCCAAGCAGTTCGTTCTGGGCTTTCGCTGACAGATCACTTGGATCCTCCGGGAAGAATGCCCTCGCGTACAGCAGCTTACTGAAGCCAGACATGTCCCCTCGCTTGACCTGTGCCATACCATCCTCATACCTCTTCTTGCTCGATTCATGAGTTACAGTCCAGTCACCGTCGGAAGTACCAGTGACACGCTTGACGCTCTCAAAGAGATCTCGTTGACAGACGACGAAGCTGTTCAAGTAAACAGCCCTGTCCAGGAAGCTCGAAACCGTGAGAGTGAGACTTTCGTCATTCTCATCATCAGGAAGCTCCTTCAAACTTAGAACCTTTGCAACAGCCCTTCCAACCTGCGCAGGTGTGGAAGTCGAATTCTTCACATTCCCATCATCATAAAGCGTAAGTGACTTCTTGTCAAAGTCAAATCCGAAACGACTCTCACCACCGGCAAGACTGTAGTCGAACCAGAATCCACAACAAACAGTAATCCACTTCATACCAAGTCTCTCAATCTCGTCTCTGTTTGCTTTGGCTATCGGTCCAAGGAGAGTATCTTCCCCGAGCTTGACCTGTTCGATGTCGCCAGCGTAGCCATTCGGCATGATATAAGATACGCCAGCTTTAGCAGCAGCTTGGACGAGTTTGCTATGTGTATCCTTTGGAGCGTTGGGAGCCATGGTTATGATGAGAAATTGCTGGTTCTTCAGAGCAGCAATGAGTGTTGATTCGTCGTTATAGTCGACCGGTGCGACGATAATTCCGTTGGGAAGATTGTTGGTGCTTCCCTGGCGGGTCAGAGCGGTGATGGTATGTTTGCCAGTTTGATGAAGGGCGTTCGCGATGTGAGAACCGACTGTACCGCCGGCCTGCTGTTTGTTAGTGTTGTTCAGTGGGACAAATACTAGCTGTACTTACGCCGACAATCGCAACTCTCTCAATGAAATTTTTGAAGCCTGTTGGCTGACTCTGAGCGTATCTGGCCATTTTTGTTTCTGTTGACTGAGAACTAATGGTAAAAGTCAAGAGCCAGTATGAATGCAGATGTAGTAGAAGATGTTCGTTCTGCTTGATGAGGTTCCTTTGCTGGAGGCCTTGGCTGTCTTTTACACATCCGTTCTCGCTTCATCTGTGCAGCCAGCATGCTCAATTATATGTCATCTGTCGGTGTTTTCGTTTATCATGGCTTACAAACTGAGTGTGACTGTCCGCCGTATTGTCGGGTTATTCATGTGACTCTATCCATATTTCACCGGTGTATCGGATGTAGCACGGGAATAGTATTGCTTATTCAGGAATGCCAATAAGCCGAGACGAAATCACCGAGAATGATCATGACAATCATTCTATTACCCGCACTGCAAAGCCTTGCGTGTAATCATAAGCCTGATCCATACCATGCTTTGTTTATCTGTGACTAATCGGCCACTGGTGGTAGGTTGACTTGACTTGATCCTATGAAGAATCGTGGAGCGAAAGCTCACGAATGCAGGGTTTGGTACTTTACTGTTAGTCACTACTCACTCTTCAACTAGCATCGCGCATTTTATCCTTTGTTTTTTTTATGAAGTGAGCACTTTCCTTCAGCTAACACATTTATACTGAATATGGGCTGATTTTTGCACATCTGTGCACTCAATGTAAATCCTTTGACTTGGAGTTGAGTTGTAGATTAATCAAGTTCTACACTGCCCAAGCGAGACCATATAAACAACAATACTGTTCACTTATGCAATCCATTGGTATTTGAAAAGGATCGTAACGCTAACTACGCTTCGAGAAAGTAGGAAAGAAATCCAACCACAAACGCAAGCAGAACTAAAACAAACATGTTCCTGTAAGAAGAAACGGCATTTGCTTTGAACTTGCCATACTCCGCCCAAACATTAGTGTTCCATGATTCAGTTTCATCATCCAGGTCTGGAAGTCTTGTGAAACCAAAGCGTTCAGGCTTGTACCTCTTCCATCGCCCGTCTTCCGATCTCTGGCTCAATGGCTCACGAACCCTTTGCGGTGCTGAAACAATGTTGAACTGAGAGCGATTGCCAACAATGGAAAGAATGATGAAGTAAGTTGGCCGAGCTCTGGAAAGAGCAGTCATTCTTATGACAATAAAACATCTAGGTGGCAGTATTCCAGGGAACTGCCATTGTCGAAGCTGCGTGTCAAGAGGGAGCTGTGGCGATGTGCTATTTTGTAGATCCCACATGACAGATAGCCAAGGTCGAGAAAAGCACCCGAAATAGTCTTTCACGTATAAGTGACATGGATTGTGAACATCATAGCCCTCTTCATTGATATACACGGGTGGAATCAATGGACTGAGAGAGTCATAGATTGGCATGTAAACGTCCAAATCTCCATCAAACAGGAGCTGAAAGACGTCTAGAAGTTTTGGACAAAGGCAATCGTTACGAAAGGGCGGCCACTGGGTACCAAGAGACTTCCGAGATACAATACCTAGATGTCCGCTCATCATAATGAGCAAAGCAGTTCGAAAGAGAGCTCCCTGTTTTAGTTTCAAAGAGAAAATACTCTTTTCTTCGACGTCACACGCCTCCTGATCCAGAAGAGCTCGGACGTGATGCAATCTACCATGAAAGGCAGCTGCACTTAAAGTCCTTCCAGGGCCAAAATCAACGTTGACGGATGGGTCTGGTCCAGCGTAGAGTAAAGTATCGACCGAGCTTAGCCAACGGTGTGCTGTTCCTTCGATACATTGAAGCGCGAGCTTAGACCCACCGAAGCCAAGACCACGGAGTTCATACTTATATTTGGGATATGACCGTAAGGCTCTTCTTATGGTATCTGCTTCACAGTCCATCCAGTCGATATGAGGGTTAGATCCAAAGACAAAAGGGTAGAGGTTCCTTGGGTAGGGATATCTTCCAGTGTGATCCCACATGGCTAATAGAATTGCCTCCCTATGATCGTGACAAGCCAGGTCAATTGATGTGCCTGACATCTCCAACAAGGATTGAATACTTGAGAGATTCCCCACCCTCAACGCCCGTATTAATGGTAAGACCCCTTCCCACGGCGCTTTGACATTGGCGCCAAGATTCACGAATAGTGGAACGAGGTTGAAATTCCGGTTTTGAGCCGCTAGGCTAAGGAAGTGATCTGGATTGTACACCTTTGTATTTGCGTCGAGAAGCATTCGAACGGCTTCCTCATCGGCGAATTGGACAGATAGCTCCAAAGTAGTTTTCGCTCCCGTCTTTAGGTTGACGTCTGCACCCTCATCAAGCAGTCTCTGTGTGAAGTATTTTCGACTTTGCTTTCTTGAACGCCACAACGCAGCTTGCAGAGGTGTGTCTGCCCTAACTTTACCAGGGCTTTCAGGATCGTTTCGAATAGAGCTGGAAACATAGTTCACATCTGCATTGGCTTCAAGCAGTGCTTCGAAAGCTTCCATGTTGTCGCATTTTATTGCTGCTTTCAAGGGTCCCGGTGCGCCGTTGTTAACCTTTGCGTTTGCGAGCAATATGAACTTCCAGATAGGTTCATGCCCATGCCTAATGGCTAGGGTAAGAGGGGATGGTGTCGACCAATGGAATGTAACGAGTTCACTGCCAGCTTCCTCCCACAAACCTCTCAGGGTATAAAACAGTCCATGAGTGGACATTGCCTGGAGAGGCGTCAACGGTACTATGCCCATATAAGACCTCATAGTGGAGACCGTCACCTTGGCCCCCCCCTTTGCTGTGAGGCGGCTCCAACCCTGGAAACACGAGCTACCTTGTGAAATCGGTTGGAAGAAGTTCTGTAAAAGAGTCGACAGCTCAGTGGGTCTGAATATAGGCGAGTCCAGTTCGTGGGCATGCCAGAGTACATTGCTTAGTATATAATCACAAATAGTAGTAAATTCGATCTGACGATGACCATTTGTATCAGATTGATTAAGTCCAACTCGAGAGCGGGATCCGATCCATGGCTCCTTATCTGGTACCACCCAGACCAAAGCCCTCTCGAGGAACTTCATAGAAGAGATAGCAACATGGTGGTGCGATTTAAGAGTGCTGTAATGATGACTTTCAATGTATTCCCGCGCTGACAAGTGTGAGAATCGCCAAACATAAGATTGCAGATCACAGACTATCAAGTTTCCGCAAATGCTCTGGATGGTTCCTATTTCGAAAACTGTATTGGTCTCTGTCGTACTGGAGTCGGGGTCGATCTGCATCATTAGTGACAGCTCGCCCGTCCCTAAAGGTCTGTATGCACACAGAACCCACTGAAAAGCTCGCATAGCCAGCTGTCCTTCGTACGCCGACATTTCTTGGATCTGATTCCAGACCAGATCGTACGCGCCCTTCAGTCCGATGGGTGAGGTTTCGAGTTGCTCCCTGATACTCCTTTCGCTCCATATTTTAAGTCGGCGGATCTGATCAACCTGTAGTGCTGCCCATTGAAACATTCCTTGGCTTTTCTTGTGAAACGCGGCTTTGACTTCCTCCTGGAACTTAGAACCTATGTCGGCCCAGCGAGTGTCTCGGAACAGTTTATCCTCCACAAAAGAGGAGATGTCTTGTTCATTGTCGGTTGCTTGTATCGTCATGACAGGTGTACCCCTGAAGTGGCGCAGAATGTCCTCATCGTGTCTGCTGGAGATGAAGACGCGAACCTTTGAGCATTGATTCGTCAGATTCGAGAGGGCTCTCATAAGATCCTCCCGCGTGCTCCTATCGCATTCATCAAGGGCATCCAGAATTATGGTAGTTCTGGGATAGTCTTCGATAAGCTTCCCAATCAGGCTTTCGCATATCGATAAATCAAATGTTGTACCCTTAAGTGCAAGCCTGTTTGGTAGGTCTTTCACAGCGACGTGGATCATTCCACAGTCGGTTTCCCTGACTGGACTTGATAGCTGACGAAGAATGCTGCGGAGGATATCCTGAGGGTTTCGTCGGTTCTCCTCATCTCTCTTGCAGTAGAAAAAGGCGACGGCTTCACCTGCTTTAGCCCTCTCGATGGAATAGTCGACTACTTTTGAAACGAGAAACGTCTTGCCGGCCCCAGCTACGACGCATTAACATATATACCAAGAAACTGGAACAATGTTAAACTTACGACTCCCATAAAGAATAATTACTGATGAATCGCTTTGCTCCCATTGAATGAGCGTCTCCCTGTTCAATATCCACTCACAAGTACCTGCGGTTCGTTTTCGACTGACTTCGTCATGGTGAGCACGAAACAAGATGGAAGAGATAGCTCCAAGTGTCTTGCATCGTTCGGACTCATCGATGCGAACTAGTAGTTCTTGGACTCGATACCCTAGCTCGGTGAGAGTTGGCTGGATCTTTTGCAATAGGTCGAGAGATTTGCTCGATAAGGTGTGATTGAGGATTTTGTGGCAGTTCTCTCCGCAAGCTATGACCTTTTTGTGCTGAACTTCCAGGTCCTTATGGATGCCCACTACCTCGGATGAATTAAATATCGCGGTGGCTTTGCGTTTGACCTTATGTTTATTCGAAATTGAGTAACAATACTGCAGAGCGCTAAGTACCGACGAGTAAAACTTGATTAGTTCCTCATGCAAGTGATCGAGGCATTGTTGGCTAAGTTTGATGTTGTCCTGGGCTTCTCCGATATGCATGGACTCCGTCGTATAGACCATCTCTAGAACGCGACCAGAGAAAACAAAGTGCGGGGTCGAGGCGAGGAGTTCAAGCACGCTCTCTGCCTGCTCTCTTTCAGCCAATATAGCCTGTAAAAAGTTAGTATAGGTCCTCAATCAGACCATTGAAATCGGGGTATATAATACCTGCAATACGAAACGGAACGCAGCCCATAGAAGAGCTGCGTGGACGGGGTCGAAGGAAGAGACGACATCGCCAATCCCTTTGACCTTATCCAACCAATGAGTGATCTTATCGAAATACTTTCTGAACTTATGGTTGGACTTTTCAAGGTCTTTGTGCTTTTTTGTTGTCTGTTCAATGATCGCGTCAATCTGTTCGGTCGCTGTCGCGTTGGGCTGTATGCCTTCTTCCAGAGAGCCTAACCATTCTTTGACATCCACTGGAAGACTCTCATGCGCCTTCGTCCATAGGCATGACGTGTTAGCCATGATAGACGAAACGGCACAGGATGGCCGTGACCAATGTTGATAGCCCAGCAGAACAAGTCGTGCACGTAGCAGAAAGAAAAGACTGAAGTTAGGCATCAGCGCTGAAAGGTGCAAGCATTTGGAGATTTTCAGCTGCGTGCCCAACAGATTATCGCCACGTGAGCTGCAGCTCAGCCTCACTGTCCGCCAGCGTGTGAGCCTTATATGCAGGTTTTGCATATAATTACTATTCTTAGCAATTTATGCCTTTAAGTGGAATCTAAGATATGGTAGCACCTAGTAAAAATGCACCCAACCATTTTGGTTATAACTACATATTCATGGGCCAGCTAAGTACTGGTATAGCCTTAGAAGCCATCATTTTGGGGCGCGTCGAGCAGCGACCTTGTAAAAAAGACTCCCATCGTAGATCCCTCTGATATCCTCCTTCATCATACGCCCATCATCCGGCCAAAGTAAAATGTAAGTCGCCACCCCTGCACCATGAATTAGCTGTGACAGTCCTAAGAGATACAGATGAACATTTACTCACATTCGAAGAAGGCACCGCCCCATCCAACAGGATCGGCGATCAGACGTTGACCCTTCATCAAATTCATGACGTCCCATATCGTCAAGTAGTCCCGACCTTCCGCATACTTGGAGAACATATCCTCGAACTTCTGAGGTATAAAGCGTCCTTCAGTATCATAGGTTCCAGTGTCGCTGCCGTGTTTATCTTTATGGATATTGTCGATGTAAATCCGGAAGAATGGGTCAGGGAGGAGCGAGGACTGCGTTGGGTATGAGAAGTTGCCGTGGATGACAAGAACCGAGATGAGAGACAGGATGATTCCATAGCCTAGTTGATAGAAGCCTTTGAAAGTATCCAATGGCCAGATCACGCCATCGTGGTCCTTGAGATCATTAGTATCACATTGGAAGGCCTAAGTGAGAGGGATGTTACCTTATCAAAGAAATCGCAATGCTGCTGCAGAACCTAGAAAAGATCAGCGCTGAGGTCAACAAAGTATGCATAATGCTTACCGTTTGATTAAGATGGCGTTGAGCCCATTCATTCTCGGTCGTTCCCTCAGGACGTTCATGGGTAGCAGCCAGATTAGCTCTGGCAACACCTTGATAGAGTGAGCAAATGGGCTTCTCTCATCTGAGGCTGATGATACGTACTTGCATGGGTTAGTCTGGGCTTGTTAACCCCCGGCTGATATGGCTTTCGCTCAACAGTCACAGGAACAGCATCAATTGACGTCGTAATAATAGAATTAGGATCGACTTTCAGTGCGTCGGAGTAAGACTTTGTGTTTTTGGGATCGTCGAAGTCCATTTTGACGAGTTAGAAGAATAGTTTCCTGTCGAAGGTTGTTGAACAAACTGGAAAGAAAAGTGTATGAACCGGTTTATATTCCATGTCGCTGCTGGAATGCAACGCTACGTTTGACATGTGAAGACAAGAATGTAAACATGTGACGTCATGGCTTCAAGCCCAGACATAACAATCTCTGATACGCGCGTTGTCTCTATGCAATGAGACATGTGCAAACCAACGCGTCATTGAACCGTAAGCGAGACTTTCCAATCTCTATTAATAATTGCCGCATCCTGGTTTGCCGTGCCTGGTTTCCGTTTCAGACTGCTACGGTATGACCATGATGAGAAGTCATACCAGAGTTGGAGTCGCGTCATCATGACTCCAAATATCCCTGCCCGACCGTAACCACCACGACACCAATTTAGAGAGCATATAGCGGTTTCATCATAAAGTCATCAATTAGAACTTATTGTTTATAATGGTCTATAACACCAGCAATGATAAAAACGTAGGCTGATCTCTTTCTTGGTATTTTTCGCCAAGTTTCTCAACGCTTTATTCTCCACGCAAAGCCAAGATTTTACTAATAATTTACAATGGACAAAGCACTACAAGCTGGCCTCGCAGCAGGCATGTCTGCTGTCTCAGGCTTCTATTCCAAGAAGCCCAATTGGGCAGACCCAGAAACTGCCGGCGCCAACGTTTTACCGACATCATACTGCCCAGAACCCAGGTCTCGCGTGGAGTTTCCGAGCGCTCAAAAACCCGTCAAGGCTTCGCCTATCTGCATTGGAGCTTGGTCGTGGGGCGATAAGCCGACTTGGCAATGGGATGACAAGGAACTACCCCACGTCATGATGGCTTGGAAGACGCTTTATGAGGCTGGTATCAATTTCATCGACACTGCTGAGGCGTACGGCAATGGCGAGAGCGAAAGGATAATCGGAGAACTAGTTGAAGATATTCCCCGCGAGACCATTGTCATACAGACAAAGTATTTCAGCACTCCTCTCAAGGCCGAAACCTTCCTTCATCCTGTCGATGGACCCGTCAAGAGTCTCAAGGCCAGTCTTCAGCGGATGAACCTCGAATACGTCGACATTTACCTGGTCCATGGACCTATCCATCCTCAAAGCATCTCTGCCATTGCAGAGGGTATGGCTCAATGCGTTGAACAAGGCCTTGCACACTCAATTGGCGTCGCAAACTATGGCGTCGAAGACGTTCAGAAGATCAACGATGAGCTTGCAAAGTTCAACATTCCCCTCGCGACAAACCAATGCGAGTACAACATCCTCCGTCGTTACCCCGAACTCACCGGCAATATTGAAAAGTGTAAGGCCAGCGGCATGATCTTCCAGTCATACTCATCACTTGCACAAGGACGATTGACTGGCAAGTATACGAAGGACAACCCGCCGCCAAAATCACGCCGCTTCAGCAGCTACAAGATGGAAGATCTTGAACCTGCACTTGAGACTCTGGAAAGAGTTGCTGAGAGACGACGCAAGAGTGTTGCCGCGGTCGCGCTGAATTATAATATCAGCAAGGGAGTCTTACCTGTTGTTGGAATCAGGAACGTTGAGCAGGCGAAGTGTGCTATTGAGGCGCTTGGATGGAGACTTACGGATAGTGAGATTGTTGAGATTGACAAGGTCAGCATTGTCGGAGACAAAACTGTGCTTTGGCAGCAGGGCTAGGTACTTGAGGCTCGTAGGCTGGAACAATATTGCTTGGCTTATCACTAATTATGAAGATTAATGAATGGTAATGGGTATGAAGCTTCTTTAACCCGCAGATGAATACTAGTAGGACCCCCAAGGTCCAGATTATGACCTTAGGCACTGGCACACAGTGATTTGCCGCGTTGCCACACTCGCTCGTCTTTTCAAGGAGAAATATTTGCTGCAGTGACACCAGCAGGCCATAGAATTCGCAGCAAGCCCGCCCAAGTGATTGCTCAAGAGGTGTTATCGCAATGCTTGCAATATTGGGACCAGAGTTTCAGCTGCAGTGATTGCCAGCCAATGAGATATGTGGCCAAGTGTGATTGGCTGAGTGGTCGTACCATGCGGGAGCCTACTGAATTTAGCGCCCGGCAGATGCCATAATATGCAGGCTTGGGCAAAGTTCAGCGCTACGCTCACGCGCTGGCGGTAAACAAGAAGACCGGGATGCATAGTGGCCTGCAGGGTGGCAAAATTAGTTACTAGTAGTTAGTTAGTTAGTTAGTTAGTAGTTAGTAGTTAGTAGTTAGTTAATAGGAAAAATTAACTAACTATAATTAACTACTAGTTAGGACTAGTTAGTTAATTTTTTTTTTAACTAACTACTAACTAATTACTTTAACTAGTAGTTAATTTTTTCCTATTAACTAACTAACTAAAAAAAAAACTAGTTAGTACTAACTAATTTAAAATTAACTAATTTTTTTTTATTAACTAACTAACTAAAAAAATTAATTAACTACTATAAAATTAATTTAATATATTAAATATAAGATTATTAAAATAATTATAAAATAAATTTATTAAGATAAAATAGATATAAATAATTATATAAGTTATAAAATAATAAAATTAAATAATAAAGATATAATTTTATAATTATATAATTTCTACTCTATAGTAAAATAAAATTATATTTATTAATAAATAATAATATTTAAATAATAATATTTAAATAATAATATTTAAATAATAATATTTAAATAATAATATTTAAATAATAATATTTAAATAATAATATTTAAATAATAATATTTAAATAATAATATTTTTTAAATTCTATTAAATTTTATTATATAATAAAAATATTACTATATATTTATTTTTTATTATATAAATAAACTATTAAATTAATAATAAAAATAAGTAAAAAGGACTTTTTTATATATATAATATTAAGTTAAAATATATATAAAATATATTTAATTTTTAATATTAATTTTTTTTATAGCTTTAACCTAGTAATAACTAATAAATAGGACCTAGGTATTCTAATAATAGCTATAAAAGTATTAACTATAAAGTCTCTAGTTAAACTAAAATCTTAATAAACTTAATTAATAAAGTTACCTTTAGGCTATAGTATCTTAAGTAACTCTAATTATAATAAATATATTACTTAACTAGTTAAAGAGCTATAAAAAGCTTAACTAATAGGATCTATAACTCCCCTATAACTTTAACCTTTCTTAATCTATCTATCCTTTAAAGTTATCTTAATAATTATAAAATTATTAAGAAACTAGCTAAGCTTATCTGCAAGTTCTTTACCCTAATTACATTAAATTAATAAGGCTAACCTTAATTACAGTTAAGATATTAAACCTAAGCAACTAGCAGCTAGTAACTGCTATCTATTAATAGTATATATAATCCCCCCCTGCTTACTATAAGTACTACTAAAGGGTCTATAATAGAGATATTATAGCCTTTTAGTAGTAAGTAACCTATAGAGTAATATAAGAGAAAGCTATATAAGTAAAAGTAATTAGCTATAATAATTAGATAGATAATTAGCTACTTAGCCTAGCTATCTTTAAGTATAATATCTTCTACTACTTATCTAAGAACTTTTATTATAGTAAGTAGCTTTAAGAAGAAATATAGTACTTAATAGATACTTAATCTTTTTTTTTTTTTTTTAGTTGCTGTCAGCCCTATACGAGGCTATCAAGCTTTTAACTTTTCAATCAAAGGCTTAAACAATGAGGCCCCTATAGTAGGCCAGAATTACAGAAGTCAAAATCAGAGAAGGTTTATCTGCCTCTGTGGCGCAATTGCTGCCTTGATCAAGCAGTATAAATACCGCCTGTAGGTCCCTCGGCAGCTGTGTCAACCTTCTTCCTTCACCCCAGCCAAAAGAATACCGGGCCTGGAGGATGAAGGCGGGGTAATGGCGGGGTTCGAAGGTTTGAAGGAATTGGGTTGACTCTGTTTGTGTAAGTTAGTCGGCGAAAGTCAAATTGACCTGAAGTCGATGACGACTCTATCAATTGAATGCACGTGCCGAGGCACGTGACCAATCGACCTTGCCATCTGAGAACAGATAAAGTGAAATCAGTGAAGAAACAGTGGTTTGAACTGGGGATACTTAATCTATAAGTAGAACTAAATAGTACCTCTATAAATTAAAGAATACCCTTTAGCTTAAATACTAGATTATAAGTATTATTATACTTATAATAATAATTTTTATTAATTTATAGCTAGAAGACTATTATAGGTAGTATTTAGAGTTTATATATAATAGAATTACCTAGAAAATTCTATAAAGTTAATTATATAAGATAAAAAAAATTCTATATATAAGAAAGAGTTTATACTTAAAAGTTAAAGAGTCCTTTAGTAAGTAAAATAAAGCTATAGTTAATTAAATAGAATTTGCTTAATTAAGCATATTTACCCTATAAAATGATAACTAATACTAAGGCAATAAACAGTAGTATTAATAGTAATTTATTATATTTATTATAGCTTTTATTATAGCTTTTATTATATTTATTATAGCTTTTATTATAGCTTTTATTATAACTTAATTATATATATTTTTAAAGTATTTATTATAGCCTTTATCTTATATATTTAATATAGCCTTTATTATAATCTTTATTATAGACTTTACTTTATATATTTATTATAGTCTTTATTATAACCTTTATTATAGTCTTTATTATAGCCTTTATTTTAATCTTTTTTATAGTTTTTATTATAACCTTTATTATAGCTTTTATTATATATTTATTATAGTCTTTATTATAACCTTTATTATAACTTTAATTTTAGCCTTTAATTTATATATTTATTATAATCTATATTATAGCCTTTAATTTATATATTTATTATAGTTTTTATTATATATATTTTTTACTATTTAATTATAATTTAAATAAGATTTAATTATATATATTAATTTTATTTTATTTATAATATATTATATCTTTTAATTTAAGCTTTTAATTAAGTATTAAATTAAGTATTAAATTAAGTATTAAATTAAGTATTAAATTAAGTATTAAATTAAGTATTAAATTAAGTATTAAATTAAGTATTAAATTAAGTATTAAATTAAGTATTAAATTAAGTATTAAATTAAGTATTAAATTAAGTATTAAATTAAGTATTAAATTAAGCTTTAAATTAAGCTTTAAATTAATTATAAATTATATTATTTATATAAAGTAAATAAAAAAAGAATTTAAATCTTTTAATTAAAAACCTATTTTAAAAGACTATTTTTTATATTAAATTAACTTATATTTATAAATTTCTAATATTAAAAAAAATATTTAAAAATTATTATATAGCCCCACTTTTTCCCTAATTAACTACTAGTTAGTTAGTAGTTAGTTAGTTAATTACCTTTAACTAACTATAATTAACTACTAGTTAATACTAGTTAGTTAATTTTTTTTTTAACTAACTACTAACTAACTACTTTAACTAGTAGTTAATTTTTTCCTATTAACTAACTAACTAAAAAAAAAACTAGTTAGTACTAACTAATTTAAAATTAACTAATTTTTTTTTAGTAACTAACTAACTAAAAAAAAAAAAACTAACTAACTACTAACTAGGAAATCCTAGTTAGTAGTTAGTTAAAAACTAGGCTAGTTAGTAGTTAGTTAGTTAATAGTTAAAATTAACTAACTACTTTGGCTACCCTGGTGGCCTGGTTCATGAGGCTCAAAGCCCACCGGCAACTTCTTATATCATTCCACCATTTCTTTTTGTTTCAGTTCAACCGTTACTGCATCGCATGTTGGTCCAGGATAGCATATTGAACACGCCTACTCCAGCAGTATATTCTTCGCCCAGTCGCCGTGGCGGCAAGTAGCTTATCATGTTCAAGGCTGAGATATATACAATTGGCTGGATATGTACTTTGAGAAAAGAGTTTATTGGCGCCAAAGCATTTCTCGATGTTCTTCATGGTCAGGTTGACAATGCAGCAATCAATGACGACAACAAATACACACTCGGCAGTATTGGCAAGCACAATGTTGTCATTGCAGTTTTGCCGGATGGCCAATACGGACTCGTCAACGCGGCCGCCGTCTTGAAAGACATAACTCGGACATTTTACAACCTGCGAGTCGTACTTATGGTCGGGGTTGGTGGTGGCGTCCCGGGCAAGAAGGATATCCGGCTGGGTGACATCGTTGTTGGATCTATAGGTCCAAGCAACGGTGGCGTAATTCAGTACGACTACGGACTACGGAAGGGCGGTCCAAGACGAGGAATTTGCTGTTACTGGCCACTTAAACCAGCCGCCCATGGCGTTCCTAACGGCTATGAGTGCACTGCACGCTACGTACGAGATGGAAGGTCACAATATTGACAACAACATCAATAAGGCCCTTGAAGGGTACAAGCGTCTCGGCAGGGAATACAGAAGACCGGAAGCTTCCACCGACAGGTTATACGAAGCAGAATACGCTCATAAAGAAGGCGAGGGCGTTGCCTGTAGTCAGTCCTGTCTTAACGATAATCTGGTGTACCGGGACGAGCGAGGCGAGGATGAAAACAATCCCGCCATTCACTGCGGCTTGATAGCATCAGGCAATTCTTTGATAAAGGATGCGCTTCTACGCGATAGGCTTGCAGCAAAGCATAGTGTCCTATGCTTTGAGAAAGAAGCGGCAGGTCTGATGAATCACTTCCCGTGTGTGGTCATCAGGGGGATTTGTGATTATTCTAATTCGCATAGCAACGATGAGTGGCAGGGGTATGCGGCTATGGCGGCAGCGGCCTACGCGAAGGACCTGCTACTTCAGGTAGCTCCGCGCAGTTTGAAGAAGGAGGAACGAGCTGAAACAGTTTTGCGACAGAGTGAGTATTTGAGCATTTTTACAATAGGCGATATGAGATCACTGGAAGCTGATAGGGAGAAATAGTGAATTACCGGGTAGAGGATATCCGCCACATACACAGGGACAGCAACCGTGACATGAAATCTCTTCCTTCCAGTATTGGCGACGATACTGTATCGGGATGGCTCAATCTAGCCGATCCATCTGTCGATCACAACAAGACTCACAAAGATTGCCACTCAGGTACCGGGCGATGATTGTTATACAACCCTCAGTGTGTCACCCAGAAGTCCCCAAAGAATTCCTTTCTGTGGCTGAATGGACACTCTGATACAGGGAAGACTAGCCTACCGTCAATTGCCATAGATGATATACGAAACACCTCTCCTTCTCAGTTTTGTAACTGTGTAGTACTTTAGTTCACCGATAACTAGGAGTAGTATCTTCAAGATATTCTTGGGTCTCTGCTCGATCAATTCGCAGCCGTCCAGAATTCCGTTATCCAATTACCCAACTCCATTCTAAATACGCCAATGGGAGTAGTCAAGCAACTACAGAAGAGCTCAAGTGCACCTTTCGACGGATGCCATCAGTTTCGGGAGAGGGCTTCATTGTTATTGATGCATTGGATGAATAAAAGAACAGGAGTATCGAGCGACACGAGCTGTTCAAATGGATAGAAAGCTTTCGTAGCGAGCCGGTCAACACCCTTCTCCTCACCCATCTCCTTGTCACAAGACGCCCTGAACTTGAAATCAAGAGCTCAATTGAAAGTTGAGTTAATTAGGAAAGTATCATCTCGCTCCAGACAGAAAACGTGGGTAGATATATCTCTGAGTATATCCGTGATGTTGTCACAAAGTCCACGAGATTTCATTGGTGGTATGGTCAGAGGTTGGCCCAGGATGACATCGTAAGCACCCTGACTGCGAAGGTAGATGGAGTATACAGCCCCCAAACGTCCTCACTTCTGATACAAAAAGCTAATGATTATGCCTGAGATTTCATTGGGTCGCTCTTCAATCGGAGCGCTTGAAAGACTGCATCAACAAAGAGGAAGTCAACAAAACACTTTCAACTCTCCCTACATCACTTCAAGACACATCCTATCGAGTGTTGGAAGAATTTACAAGTACTAGGAGGAAGTACATCCTTCGGATCCTCCAGTGCTTAACATACTCGGGTCTCCCATTTGGTCTTGAATCGGCTGCTGCTGCTCTTGCGACAAATCCTGCTGCACCACCTGGCTCACAATTCATGACAAAAAACCGTATGCCACTACGAGTTGAGATATCTTCAATTTGTTCTACATTATTCTTCGCTGTTTAGAGGATAGATTACTGCCCCTTCCACGATGCATACCATTATCAAGCAACACTCCAATTAGCCCATTCTTCTGTGAAGGAGTTCATATTATGCTGTCCCAGAAACGGGTTCAAGGGGTTATTGATCGAGTCTGCAGCGAGCTTGAAGATCATAGAAATCTACCTCGTCTACTTCCTCGAATTGTATTGTTCTTTGTCCAATTATGACTTCACTAGAACATACCACCTGTTACAATTTGCTTCGCTGTGAAGAGTTGGATTCACGGTGCCTCTGGCCGCGTGTCGAGGCTCAATCCCTTTACAGACTTGTCAATGGAGCTCTTTTCGAATCACTTACTCTTCATACGATGGGGGATACTCATTCTGAGAACGGTTCGTCGCAATAAACCACACTCTGCTCATCCCTTTGGTAACTATGATCAATTGTTTTACGTAAGCGGGTCTGGGGACAAAACATGCTGCTAAACTCAGGGGATACCACAGCGTGGGATCTTGATTCAGCCCTCCATGTCGCCTCCAATTTTGGCCATTTAGAGACCGTTGCGCTTCTAACTCGACAAGGTGCTGATGTCAACGCCAAAGGGGTAATACGTGATTTACTCTGTTCTGCCGTCGGAGCTGGCCATGCACATATCATTCCACTTGTGATTAAGGAAGGCGCCGCTGTCAACGCCCAACCAGGGCTTAGTAATCCCCTTCAAGTTGCCAGTACATCTAGCCGTTTGGATGTTGTCGATCTTCCGATGGAAGGAGGAGCTATTATCAACGCTGGGTCAGATATAGGTGCGGCCGTTGATTCATTCTCTGACTACGGCGGTTCGGATATCTCAATGTATTTGGTACTGAATGGTCCCGATGCAAACGTCTAAACACGCAAAGACAATGGACTCCAATCTGCACCTGGCTCTGGCGACTTAGGATGCGCCAGATTCTTGCTTGAACAAGGTGCAGATATTGACGCCTTTATTGCAGGAAACCATACCGCTCTTCAGTGTGATTCTCGCTCTGGCCACCTGCATGTTGTAAATCTTCATTCAAAGGAAGGTGGTAACATCAATGCTCAACACAACCCCCATAACACCTCTCCTTATTATGCTCCTCAAACTGACCGTCGCCATAAGCTTGTACTTGCGGACCTACCGAATCATGCCTTGATTTACGGAGAAGGAATCTCTGGTAGTGCTCTTTATTTTGCCTCTTCCTTTGGCCACTCAGAAATTTTCATACGTCTTATAGAGGAAGGCGCTGATATAAACGCTCATGGGGGATTCTATGGCACTGCCCTTTGCGCTGCTTCCCACTATGGCCATTTGCACATCGTCGCACGTCTAGTTGAGGAAGGCGCCGATGTGGGCGCTTCAGGGGGACTTTATAGAAACGCACTACATGCTGCGGTCGACAGTTGGCGAGACAGTATATTCGAACTCCTTCAAACTTCGTCATGATGTTATCACGTACGTTGAGTCAATATGTCACACGTTCTTGGCCCTAGCTAACGCTATCGGTATCCGAAAAGATAAACCTTTTCACTGGAGGTTCAGTCCACCTACCTAACGAACATAATAAAATCGCCTCCTCATTTGCTTGCACAGGAAACCGACTGTCAAATTAACTCGAATTCTATTCGACCACCCCGCCAACGTTAAAAGGTTAGACACCAGTAGGAATCCCAGGCTTACAGAGAAGGTGTAACTTGTCTTCGGATTCTTTCATTGCCATATTGTCTGAGCTGCGATCTTCCGTGCTACATGTATGTAGCCTCATCACAAAGCGCCTGGATCAGTGCAACTATTCTGGTAGTAAGGGCGCAGGTTTCTACTGAACTAAATTGGAAGCCGATGGTCCAAGTCGTTGAGATACTGGGAGAGATATTCTTTGATGAAAATTCCTATATTTGATCCCTGGAAAACAACCGCCTTTGGCCAAATATCACCCGTAGACACGGCATTAACTAGCCAACGAGGAGCATGGCTCGTTTCGATTCAGCCAACTAACTAGGTTCTGTCTGCTGGAATAAGCTCTCAGCCACAAGTTCAGATTCAGCGAAACAAAATATGAAGTTTACGTATTAAGCGTATGAAACAAAGCTTCAAATATCTTGAAAAACAAATGACGAGTTGAGAAACTCCCCGCATCATGACCTTCTACAATCATGATTCACTTCAGCCAACCTCCATGCTGCAGCCAGTTCGCACACTCCTCACCAAGCTCTTTCTTCGCCCTTTCCTCATACTGATTGCAATCCTCATCGGAAAGCACATCCTTCCATCTCGAGTTCGTTCCCTTGTACACAAAGTCCTTCGCACCGTTCGCCCAAGCAACCTCAGCCTGAGGCGGCGCCGCAAGATGTGCATGGTCCTTCATCCAATCAAACGTAGAATGCTCAACGACATCCTTGAACTTATCCTCTGGCATGTCGGGAATCTCAAGAAACTTAGCAATCCGTTTGATGCCTCCTTCAAGATCCGCCTTTAGGTCGTTGAAATGCACGAGAAGTAAGTTGGGTTGATCGCGATGCTCCCACCATCCACGAATATGGCTCCAGAAAGGCCAACCAATGGAAGTTGGCATATCATCCTTCACAAGCTGATCGAAAATGTCTTTGGGGTTCTCACTTGGTCGTTGAGGAGGTTGACCCTCATAACCTGTGTTCTCAAAAAAGCTATAGAAAGTATCTGTGGCGCGATACATATGATGATGAATACTCCAAACCATATCACGACCATCGCGCGCGATGAAGATATACTTGACTTGGGGGTTCCAGACAAGAGCGTCGAGAGGGAGGTGTGTCTTCAGGAAACGACGGTGCGTTTGAGACTCGATGAGTCCTAGCATTGCTTCCTTGGGGACGATGCGCAGATCGACCCATGGTGAGAGAGCACCTGCGGGGATGGTTTGGTCGCCTTGGTGGATGAGCTGTGAAACAATCTGCTGAACCCACTAATGACTATGTTAGCTCCATGCTGACAGGAATGGGTGACTCGCTTACAGTTGTGCCTGACTTGGCGTACGTCGTGATGATGATATCATCGGGTCTGAACTTTACATCGTTCCAGATAGACGACTCCATGTGATGGTTACTCTCCTCGCGAGTTTTCTGCGGCATGTTGCCATTCGTTCCATTGGTTGTGGCCATGTTGATTGATCTCTGGAGGAGATAAACGAGCTTAGGTCACCGAACACCACGCAAGTCCTCTTTCACATGGCGAACAGGCCTCTCTTATATTCGCCAGCCCAACATTTCCAAGTTCTTGCATCCTCGTCGCATGCATGTAAGACCAAAGGATCTTCAACCCTGTTCCCCGGGTCTCGGAAACAAGGTCTCACCTAAGAAACCGGAACTCGCTGACAATCATCGACCGACAGCCCGAATCACGACTTAAAATGGTAAAGATCATCGGAAGCTTCGTCACATGGGATGGTATTGATGTCAAGCTAAGGTACCAAAAGGGGTCATCGCAGCGCTGTCGATAAGTACCTTAGTGCTGCGGAGATCAAATTAGCCCGTTTATGACGTCGCTCGAGAGGCGTTGTGGGAAAACGGACCCCAAATGTTGGAGGCTGGCTATAAATCGGCCAATAGTCTGTTGTAAGAATCTCAATGGTTGTCGCATTGGCCTTGAAATGTCTCTCGGTTGAGTTTTCGTCGGATAATCGTTGCTTTTATGCATCTTCCTTCAACCGTCAATATGCTACATGAACATGTCTAGCCATTTAGACGAGCCAGGTGATAGTAAAGGCTTGGATCAGGCTTACCGTTGGGGGCCGCGAGAATTGTGATGGAGGATAAGCCGCCTTGGCGGTTCTGATTATGCTAGCCTGTGCTGACATGCCACTCAAGTCACCGCTTTTCAGGCGTCTGAGCCTTTTGCTTCGACAGTAAGCATCGTGAGGTGGGCCCAGGTAAGACCAGTCGCTGATTCTCGGACGCCAGTTAAATCACTAAGAACTAGTGCTCACTAGCCCCCAGAAGCCTCATTCTCTGTTGGAAGATTTGGATCCGAAGCTTGACTTGGTTCAATATAATCTCTACAGTCAGATGAAGTTGTATCTCAAAGTCAACTTCTTTCCGCTAGATGACGAAGCCGTCAGTTTGACATCGAGCATTCGCAGGCGTTAGTAGCTCGTCTCGAACTCTTATGCCTAATTTGTCAGCAAACGCTATCCGAAGTTGCGAGGATTACTCCCCCCCATGATGAGCTAGTGCTGATCTTACAGAGGGGATGCTGAGATTCGGCGGGTAAGGCTGAACGACAACTATCGCCGAGAGCCGAGATTTAGAAGGCTCATTACCCTGTCCCTAGCATTAAACCATTGATATGTACTGCAGGCACTTGAGATGTCCCCTGAACCTTTCTTGCTCTAGATCCCATATTCTTAGGTAGAATAACGACTATTATAAACTTCCTGTACGACATATTTTGGTATGAAACCGAAGGTTGATAATTTGTCAGCAAAGCCAAGATCAGCAATGGATCAAGTTGGTAATCCTAACTTGCCAACTAGCTACCAAACAAGAGATCGAGAGGAGAAGTTATACTTTGCTTATTGATATCACCTCAGCGCTGTCTTCTGGACTGTTAGTTCTTACTAGGATAAACCCTCCTTCTTTATGATTAAGACCTACATACCCATGAAAAACAATATTCTACCGCTCTGTGATCTAAGAATATTTTTTATTAAGATAATTAGTAACTATTAGTCCACGTCGCTTGTAATTAACATCTTAATATAGAGAGCCACTGACATAAATATTTAGTATCTAAATAAAAACAGTATTCTTTGCCTCTGTATTTCCCCTTATCAGCCCTGCTAGTACTGGCTTCCATCCTATCGTTTCCTTGATTTTACTGTATTCGGGGTGTTTGTTTCTGAGGTCTAGCGGGAAAGCCTGATCTAACAAGGCTTGATCCTCGTCCAAGGCTAGAAGAAGACGCTTATAATCCTTTACCAGTCCCTCTAAGCCATGTGAATAGCCTAAAAGCTCATCTCCAGTCCACATCACCTCGCGGTTTTCTATGATATCGAGTAGTAGTCGAAGAGGGTGTAGGCTCAGAAGGATAGACCTGCTTCCTGTGATTGTCTCAAAGGTTAGTACCACTTTATGCGACTTCTCAAGAAGGTCTTTCAGTGCGGTTTCCACGTCGCGAAGTTGTGTCCACCACATATTACGAGAGTAATATGACACCTGCAAGATACTCTTCGTCCAATCTCGAACGGCCGTATGTAATACGTGAGCCATGTGCCAGAAGTCAACTAGATTTGGGAGTTGGTTCTGTAGCTCTGAGTCATCCTCCAACAATTCCCTAGTTTCTAAGGTTAAGAAAGGGATCCAGCCTCTCCAACTTGGGTGGGATGCCTCGAGTTTGTCTCCAGAGCCATAGTGGCCACTCTGGTCCTCGATTGATGAAATGTAGTCCCTGTCTTGCGGGCCTGACCTGGCGAGCTCCAGTACTTGTATCCTCCACTCTGCTATGAAATGGATCATTTCAACTGTAAGAGGCTTGAATTGTAGGTAGTGATGCAGGTCACCGGATTCGAGCATCTCGGCGGGGCTAGACTCCCGTGTTTGGCGGACTATAGCTGCAACACACCAGCCGAGCAGGCGATATTTCCGGCTTCCAGAAGTCTGGTGTGCCAAGAACAGTGCAGTGCACCCCTCGACACGGATCAGATGAACATCTTTGTTAGCGACCGCACACTTCAATGCCCATGCAGAACTCCTAATGGCAAGTTTGGCGCCATCCTTCAGATTCCAGAACCCTGTTAAATACTGGCTGTCTTCCAATTCATCATGCTCCCAATGAAAATCAAGAACAGGTTTGAATGGTGAGCTGAGCCGCAACACCATCTCGATCCTGGTTGCGAGAAAGCCTGATTTAGAATCCACCACTTTACAGCATTTTACTGCTCCGTTGCACTCCGAGTCCTTGCTGTGAGGCCAGCCATCGATGATACGTATTGTACAACAGTCGGCGAGTATTTCCTCGTTAAGAAGGCGTTTGCTATCTATCTCGATCTGTTGGAGGTGTCTGAAAATGCCTTGAGAAGCTTGCAGTGATACATCTGTATCCCAAAGAGGGACCCAAGAGGGAATACCATAGACATTTTTCCAAGGTGTGTGGTGTTGCTCAAACCAGTTTTTAATCCAGTAGGGGTTGGCGTGCTGAATTAGGTCGCAACAATGGCTCTTTTGCATCAGGTATGCAGCGACGCCAATGTAAACCTCACGGACCATTAGTTCGTAGTCAGGATTGAGTTCTGAAGCCTGGGCGTCGCTAATCAGACCTAGCAACCCGAATATTTTGTCACGTAGGTCTGTGACACGACAGATACTGGTTGACGCAAGAAGATCTCTCAGGTCTATAGGGGCTGGTTCTGTGTTCGACCTGGCCTTTCCAGCAAATCGAACCCATGAAGGAACCTTGACACCTCGTTCGTATAGCTTCGAGATAGACTCGTTGGTAACCGTGAGTGAGATCTCTCCACAGTGTATTGTAATGGACTGAGCGAGAAGAAGCTCTTGGACAATCCATAACCGAGCAAAGTATGACCTTGCGAAGAATTTGTTGAGAATGGAGATGTTGCTTGTGTTGCCAGGAGACAGTATACCAGAAATGCCATTCACTTGAATATCATTTAACATAGTCATAACTTCAGTGCCTGTCGAGTCGTCTCCACACACCGTTTCTCCAACATAAGAGTGAACAGTAATTGCTTTGGAGTATATGTCTTTCATCAAGCCGACCTGGTGAGACCTCTCGGAGGGAGATGACTGGTTGATACAGATGGAATCCACCCATAGTAGCTTTGACTTGGTCTTGTGGCGAAGGCTTCGCAAAGCCCGATCACAATTACGTGTGATACGTAGGACTTTTTGCTCTTTGCCAAGGAATATGAGGTTTGAAGGTGAGGTGTTGCCATTTTCATCTGCCCAAGTATAAGACAGGGCAGAGTACGGAGGACATGTTTCTTTCTCCCACCAAACCTCGATGAGCCGGCCGCTGAGTATCTCGAGTCTATTGCCGGGCGATAGTTCCAGCAGTCGAATACAGGAACCTTTGGGAAGGTCAGAGTAGACATAAGGGTTTTTCTATTCAAACGGCTTAGCATGCTGTTCATATATGAGGCCATGGACTGTCTTACCTCTCTTTGAGCTTCGTTTTTAAACGATGTTTGCACGTTCGGACGGTAGCTGAAGACATCTCTATCTGCTCTCGCTGTCTGCATAGGGGTCGTTTCGTTAGTCTCAGAGTATTGAACACAATGGGGCCACGACAGTGGCTGAATTTCAGCTCTGAGCCAGCCTTCCCACGGATCGGCCTGTTGCTTTTGTTGTGATAGCTGGAAGTCCTCGACCAATCCGCAGGACAAACAGGTCCTCATAAACGCCTCGCTGGCCGATAGCACCAGAAAGTCATGTTTTTTGCAACTGTATTCTTGCTGGTCCATTGCGACAAACCTGTGATCGTGTTTGTTTACGGCTGCGAACGTTGCAGGTTAGGGGGATGAGGGGGATTTAATGCATGAGGGTGCGGCTGTGTCAGACAAGGCGGACTGGAATTTCAAAAGCATGGCGCATCGTGCATGACTCAGCCTCCACTTATGAGACATGGCGATCCAATACACAACAGTCGAAGGAAGGCTGTGAAATGACAATGCTAGTCACCAAATAACATATTCCATACAATACTCGTTTTAGAAGTACAGACAAAATCCTTCTTCGGAACGAAAACATCAGCATCTCAGCAATGCTAACCCCAGTTAGGTAAGAGACTGCAGGTCGACCAATCAGTGAGTGCTGCGTGGCATTGCAGCTGATTGCTCATGGCTTCTCCAGTAACGCCTTGGCAAGATGAACTGACCGACGATTGTGCTAATAATCAACTCCGTTGTAAGAATTGTCCTGTTTGCTTAATATGGCATTTGAATAGGGCTGGCTAAATAATCAGCTGGCAGGATACCAAGCTAGCACAGCCTCTACATGAGAGAGGCACGATAAAGGACAGAGAACTACGGTTTCTGCGCGGCGTTTTCTTGGAGATACAAGGTCCTAAAGGCAGGCCGAGAGCTTAAATCAGCAGACAGAACTTAATATATCAGCGACGGCCAATTTTACGCCAACACCTCATTCTCGCCGAATCGGTCGCCAGCTGCCGCAATGTCTTTACAGCCATTGCGAGAAGCAGCCATTAATCTCAATGAATTCAATAGGCTTTCTCTACTGGTAACTCTATTCCCTACTCTAATCCATCGGACTGATGGCCTTCTATTTAGTGTTCAATCTCGAACTAATGATATTCTCTACCAACGAGTCTATAGCGAAGTAGATGGTTTTTGATCACAACTTGAATTCTAGATAGCCAAAGTGGTAAGAAATCATTGTATGCCTCACACCTAGAGAGGACGTTGTGTTCATTCAAACAAGCCCATAATATCATTGTTTGTTGGCTCACGCTGGAAGCTACCTTACATTCCGGGAATAGCGTCATATCTCCACCAACGGACATTTCTAAGTCCGTCGCGCCCTCCTACAACTTTGCTGACAAAAAACAACTCCATGAGCCTCATTTCTATCAGTATATCTTCAGACATCTACTCTGGAGAACTTGTAGCTCCATGTTATATTGATCATTCACTCTCAACTCTCGGAAATGGCTATCCCTCAACGACAAACCCCGCCAATCGAGGAACTTCGCAAATTCTACGTCGGCAAAAGCATCCATGATGTTCCCAAGCCCGCGGTCATACTAGACAGAACTAGGGTCAAACGCCATTGTCAGTCCATGCTCAATGCTGTTGATACGCTTGGTCTTGGCTTTCGCGCACACGTTAAGACACATAAGGTCAGTTTCATTATGTCCATATAAACGCATGCGCTAATAAATCTTAGACGATAGAAGCAACACGTCTCCAAGTCGGGCAGGGAAGCGGTGATGTCAAGCTCATTGTATCAACCCTAGCAGAGATCGAGCATCTTCTACCCCTCCTAAAAGAGTACAAAGACGCAGGTCGTCATCTTGATATTCTCTACGGTCTTCCTTTACCCCGCTCGCAGATCTCACGATTAGCAGCGCTTGGCTCAGAGTTGGGGCAAGGAAGTATCTCTGTTCTCATCGATCACCCATCTCAGCTTGAATCAGTCAAAGCGTTCTCGCAACACGCCAAGTTTCCTGCGAGAGTGTTTCTGAAGGTCGACACGGGATATCATCGCGCGGGACTACCGCCAACTGCGATGAACAAGAATGGTCTGATCGAAGTACTTGCGCAGCTTGAGGCTAGTGGTGAGGCTGAGTTGCTTGGGTTGTACTCACATAGCAGTCTGAGCTACAAGGATAGCACGGCCGAGGAGGCTATGGCGAACCTTGAAGGGGAGATCCAGGGCTGTCTTGATGCAGTCCGTTCGCGCGCCCATCTCTTTTCAAAGGATAAACAGCTAGTGGTCAGCGTTGGAGCCTCACCCCAGGTCACAGCCGTTGAGAATCTTGTGACATCGCAAGGCGGCTTGTCACCAGCAGCCGAGTCTCTACGCAAGTCCATCCAGGCTGTCACGACAGGCAAGCCTGACGGACTTCAGACCAAACTTGAACTTCATGCCGGTGTATACTCCATCCTCGACATGCAACAAGTCTCGACCAACTCGAGGAGACAGCTGGGATCGTTCGAAGAGGAGATTGCCATTTCAATTATCGCTGAAGTGTGCAGCGTCTACAACGACCAAGAGAGATCGCAGCCAGAAGCACTGGTTGCTGTTGGTTGTCTTGGGCTCGGCCGTGAACCATGTGCTGCATATCCAGGCTTTGGTGTCATCAGCCAGTCATCTTATAAAGCACTTCCCGGGGACCAACCACGATTAATCATTGATAGGATCAGCCAGGAACATTCCATCGCAGCTTGGGAACATGCTGATGGCGAGGATACGTCCTCTTTGCCTCCGGTTCCGTTGGAGGTTGGACAGGATGTCGTCATATTCCCGAACCATGCTTGTGTTGCGGGAGCATTATTTGTATGGTATCTTGTGGTTGACTCTTCGGAAGGAGATGCAACTAGGATTGTTGACGTATGGGTTAGAGCTAGTGGATGGTAGAGACGAATAGATATGGATAGGATCTAATTCTCTGACCTCTAAGTCTACCACCACGGTTTATAAAAGTCCTTCTAGTTATTCAGTGCTTCTGCCAGTCTTCTACTCTTTCAGACTATCTTCAAACAGCTTCTGCAACCTGGCGCCTTCACTGTCAGCGACCTGACCATGCGTTCTGATGCTTCCGTAAGGGTGATAGGGATATGGACTAAACCTGTCAGCTACGCGCAATCTTGAAATCCCGGCATGGAGGCTCAACTTACCCATATTCAGGAACGAACGTGATGAGATCACTATCCTTGCTTCGCGCCTTGACAATGCGTAGCCAGAGCCGCTCGAAGAACTCTCGCTCTTCTTTGAACACGGGATCTTCAGGCTCGGGGCACTGAGAGGACTGAGTCGTGCCTATGCGGGCATGGATATGGGTTACCTAGATACGAGGTGAGCTATGGTGCAAGGCTGTTGATCAGGAGGTTTCGTACTCTTGGGATCAGAAGATCAAGAATCTCTTTATCCTCTTCTCCGAGGTCCAGGAGTCTTTCGCAGACGACAACCCAGTGAGAGACATCCGCTGTCACACGAAGCCTTATGCCCGGTTAGTGTTCTCCCTCGAATCGTAAGATACAACAACTGACTCTGGAACCTTTGGCAATATATACTTGGCCGCATACGGCGTGAACAATGACCTGTTGCGATGCGTTTCGTGGCTGACGAGCCCCGTGAGACCCAGCTCCTTGTCGATGCCAAGGGTCCTCTGGTAGAAGTAAACTGATTCGTCAAGACTCCAGTAATCCCTACTATGGTGAGCCTTAGATGAACAGATATGGATGATTGAACCTACCCTCCAGATTGGGCGTTGATCTTAACAGGCTTCAAGATCTTTGCGCGCTCGAGGTTCTGGCGATAAATATCGAGATGTACATCCGGTGTTAGATCCTTAGGCCGACCGCCAACATACCCCGCCCATGCTGTATGTAGTCTTCCTAAGGTAAGCCATCGCCGCAGCCTTGTGATGAGTAACTTACAGCACCGTGGCTTCTAGGCCAACATCATCCAAGATCCTTCGCAATTTCTCAAGGTTGTTGGCATCACGATCTGTGATATCGACTTCAACACCAGCTGCACCACATCAATATCACCGCTTGTTCACTTCTCTCACATTAGCTTACCGAACCCCTGCTTCTTGAGATCAGGAAACCATGGGATCCAGTTCTCAAAGTCCTTTCCAGAGTCGACGCCCCAGACTGTTCGGAATCGCTTTATGATGACCATTTTAATCCTTCTCTTCCGTTCCGACTAAAGTGTGAGTGAGAAAAGAAAGAAAGAAAGTTGTGTCGGTTCAGATCTGTGTTTAAATCGGCCTTCTGCCCGTCAAGTCCAAGGTTCCCAAAAGAGTATCTTCGCCCCGCCGGGGAAAATTGCCTTATATGGACATGTGTATATTATAGTGGGTCAGCAAAGGTCTAGATACATGACGAAATATGTTTATAGTCTATGCGTAACTCCAACGTCTATTCATGGAAGACGTAAGCAAGATTCATTGGCGAGGCTGGAGCAATCGTCAATGGGTAAGTCCTCGACGCAAGAAAGAAAATATGAAGCTTTTTGTTACTTTGCACCTATAGATAGACCTTCAATAACATCGTCACGGCACTGGCCAGTCAGGCATTTATCTCAAACCGAGATTCATTGTCGGGTCATTATTGTCCAAACAAATGAGAAACTGAACGCATAGACACATAACAATTTCTTGGACTAGGCGAATTATACCCTTTGTTCCATGGCATCTTGGCGTACGGATATAACGTAGAATCCGCTCCAGGTAGTTGCCCGTGTTCTCCTTCGCACACCGCCTCACATGATCCCAATGAATCATGTCATGTGTTCAGCCAACCACTCAATAAACATCTGCGGGTTCTCTTGGAAATGCGTGTAACCCTTCATCCGAACTGTTCCGTCAACCCAATGCAATCGCTTATCTTCAACAGGAATTCTGTCATACATGGTTTGTACATCGCTCTCCTTTGTCAGAATATCGTTGCGTACGGAGTAAATAAAAGTTGGAATACGGACACTCTCCATGATCGGTATAGGAGAGAGATCGTCAATGTCGAAACTTGATTCAATCTTGACCAATCTGTTCACCTCGTCGAAGTGGTCGTCAAGACTAGCCATCGCGAGGGCTCTTTCGACAAAAGGTCGATACGAGAGTGGTTCGGGTACGAGCAAACAGCGGACATGCTTGAATATTTCTGGCCGGCGGTGAATGGCGATAAAGGTCGCTATACCGCCAAGACAACGACTGAACAGGCCAACAGTCATGTCTTTGGTATCCTCTCGGCTGCGGACATAGTTCAACGAGCCAACCACATCCCTGGACTCGAAGTGCCCAGTGCCGGAAATGCCACCATTGGCCTGTCCACTGTTACCGAAATTCCGCATATCATAAGCGAGTACATTGTACCCAGCGTCGTGCAGTATCTTCAGGTCAGGAATGAAATTCAGTTCGAAATCATTGCCAGTCATGGAGCCGCCGAGGAAGGACTTCCAGGGCTCGAGATGAGCGGGGAATCCGGCCCGGTTGCAGCGAAGCGGGTGATTAACGATGATAAGCTTGTTTGAGCCAGATTTTGGGATATACCAGGCCTCAAGGGGAATGCCGTCTTCGCTTGGAAAGAAGACATCCTGGTACTCAAGCCCGGCCTCGCTGGGTCGATGGAGTAGAGGCGTGGGTATGTCATTACGCAGAGGGGCAACGAGACCTCGGAGGTAGCTCTGGATTTCTTCAGGAGTCATTGTGGCGACTAGACACTCGAATATCCTAGTCTTCCAAGAATATAACGAGGGTTTTGGTTTGAGATTTCTAAATACGTTGAGAAACTCGGCGGACTTGTTGAAGTACCAGAATATGGGAAGAAGAAGTATAGCAACCTAGAGCGCATTCAGATATATATCACTTACCGGATACTTGTAGGCTATACTACTCTGTAGGAAGGATTCTTACAGACTTAGGCTAATATGATGATGATTATGGGGTAATACTGTTGTGTGACGCTGGTGCTTACTGTAGGATCAAAACCGGTGAGTGTAGACGGTTTAGAGTAGTCACTGGCCCTATAAGGTTGTTCCTCTTATCACACTTGAACGCTTCTAGCATTCTGACATAAGCTCGTTATTCTCGTTGCATATCCGGAGAATGCCAAGATTCCCCAGTGGCCAGTCAACGATGGACGAGCTGTTATGGTGCGGGAATTCCCGTATCACGGATACCTAGGCAATACAGTCATTTCATAGCCTTCATATCTAAGACGGGTATGCATGAAACGACCGGAGACGACCCGACCCGCCTCACTATATCGTCACCCCAGACTTCAAGTAGGACATTACCTCCGAGCAATTCACAATCGATCAGTCGAATCATGACACGAAAGCTAGTACGATATTGCATCTTTCAGCAGGTTAAACATCTTCCCCCCAGCGGGGAAATTTGCCTGAAGTGGACATGCTGATCACTTTGGCGGGGGAGCTCCACCTTCTCCATGTATTGTTTCCGAATCGGAGAAAAGAAGGAAATAATTCCGGCCGCTACTCCGTACAGCGAAGCTCTATTGTCTCATTTTCCTAGGCGATTTCTGAATGAGCCATGCCTGCTTGCTTTGCCTACTCACTAGGAGAGCTTCTCAACAGCAGACTGTCGCCGTCTGCGGGTAAGCCCATCGCATCTACCCTTACTTTTCTCTACTGGCTTCCAAAGCTGTAACCTCTTGCTGAAGGACTCAATCTCAGCTCACTATACCTCCAATGTCCTGCGGATCCAGACCCGCCTTCCTCATCGCTCCTTTCAGCCGTGAGATCTCACTTCTCAAATCTTCATTTTCACTCTCAACCTTCTCCAGCTTCACATTCAACTCTTCCGTTTGTTCTTGAGCTCCAACGCCAAGTTCTTCTATAATCTTTACCACTCGCCAAAGCCGCATAACGACAATCAGAGAAGCGACCTCCTCGATGATACCCCGAAGTGCAACATCTGTGATGAAGCCTGCGATGACGATGAAGGCGTCGAAGCAATGGAACCAAGAGTTGAAGTATCTAGGGAAGTCAGCTATGAGGTTTGAGTGAGATGGGAACAGGACTAACTTCCAGCCGAATGCCCAGACAGAGGCCATGAGTTCGACGACGAATAGACATGAGAACACCAGGCTTACAGAGCCGAGAATCTCCAACGCCAAGTCCCAATCTGAGCCTTTCCTGCCTTGCTCACATTTGAATAGATTGAGAATGAAGTCTACCGCTATCAGTTAATTGCTCATCAATATAGCTGATCTACTCACCAGCGATCATGCTAAGAACATCAAGCGACACCAGCGTCAACACAGAATAATGCCCAGCCTTCGATGAAAGAAACTGCGCAGTCTTCTGTTTTGTACTCCTCACGCTCCATGGGTCCCCTCTAAAAGGATGAGAATGCCAATGTTGGACGTTCAGAGATGGAAGTCTTCTCTTGCCCCGTCGCAGAAGCGGTTGCTCTTCCAGCGAGCTGTTTGCATTTTCGATGCTCGTCGACGACATCTCGCTAGAGACTGAAGTAGTTCTCTTGGAGAGGGGAACTTGGGAGACACGTCGTTCTGTTCGAGCAGGGGATGTTGAGTTCACGGTATGCCGCGTTATCCGCACAACGACGTCATGGGTCTTGTCTTATCTTATCTCACGACATACCCTGTACATCTCGCGATAAAATCACCATTTCGTGCGTCACAGAAGAAGTTAAGTCCATTATCACTAAAAGCTTCTTGTCCCTATATAATATATAAGTATATGTTTTCGTCTTTCTTCTAACTATATCTTATTACCTGTTGATTGATCGCGTGATCGATAGTTGGAGCTTATAATATTTCCACGAGGTTCAATAACTCAATAGGATCACAAATGTCGTTTTCTTTAGAAACAAACAATAAGTAACAGCGAACATCGTAAATCCAGACCAGAGAAAACGGATCATGACCAGAAGCAGAGAACGTAACAACTGTTTTTCAATTTTTTTCAATTAGCGCCAGGCTTGCCTCGCTGTCGCCGAAAGGCCCTCTCAAAATAACGGCCAACCAACAAAGTGACTTGTTCTAGCCAATCGGATGCCTCCCTTCGTAAACCTCAAGAAGTGTCTTCTCGACAACCAACGGAAGATAGGGAGCTGAGCATATGTCTCAAGTTTGCGTCATTTATTGCGTTAGTCGGAGTTACTTCGTGCCGTAGGCCGGGCTTCCGAGAGAATAAGTGGTACGATTCCAAACGGAAGATAATAGCCTCATTCTCTCACCAGCACTTTTCAACCTTTAAGCAACATGCTGCTTTATTCTATGATCGTGAATATTGCCATCTTCTCTCTTGCGGCAATGGCCCTCCTTGTTCTTCGAGACGCGATCCACGCCGACGACCTTGAACGTTATGATGAAGTCATGAAGACAGTTGCCGGCAATCATATTCTTAACTTTTACCCGGAGAATCGAGTAGTCAAGCTCGACTTCCATGAATACCCAACTGAACAGGTAAGGCATCTGTTGGTGGAAGCTAAACTCAACTAAAACGAAGATAAGATTGTCAAGTCTGAAGTATTCAAGCCAAGCCGAGATGCCGATGCATACTTCCAACAGGAAGCTGAACTAGCAAAAGAGTTTCTTCAACGACATTCTGGGGAGGGACAATGTAAATTAGAGTGAACTTGCGAGAGGAAAACTGCCTTCAGTCACATTGGTTCGAGGCTCACACTGTTATCATGCCAGCAGGGCTGCCAGTAACAGCTCTCAGATGTTAAGTTGTACGTTATGTAGCTCAGTAAGCTTCGAAATACATGCTATATACCCCGAAGACCCTCGCATATCTCTAGTGTTGTAGCATGGCAGGCATTAAGGTGGATGGCCCCTCTAAATTCTATAGGGCCAGCGTAAGCTGCCCTTTCCTGGCTGTTATGTTGCTACTGTTTGGAATCGGCCTGGACGGTCCACAACCTATTGAGGAACGGGCGCAAAGGTCACAACATGGATGAGTAAAGTCGTCTAGCATCAATTGCATGTAGATGTCCGGTTATTCACAAACTTCAAACGATTGATCCATTTGTGGTACCGCAGAAGGAATAAGCTCTCCATAGTCCCGATGCTTCAATATCAGTACTAAGGCCAACGTAACACTTCGGGAATACCGACATACTATGATCAAGGGAGAATGTAACTCTATCTTAGAGTGCATCGTAATATGTTTAGCCGCTCAGAGAGGTATGTACCTTTGCCAGCAAAGTGGTATGATAGCACATGTCTCAGTGTAGCATATGCTCTATTCGACCTTATCCATATTTACCCGGCCATGACATTCAGATGGCCCAGTCATAACCTTAGATATCTCGAGGTTGTATCGCGACTACATTTGGAACGATGAAGTTGGAGACTGACCTTATCAGGCACTGTAATTACAAGTAGAACACCATACATATATATATATATAGTAGCATGGCACTAACATTCACTGACTTGACAATTGAGTCATCAAGCACAAGATACTCTAAGAGTCACAAGTCTCAAATCCGCTTTTTTGGTCTGGTGACCCTGTCAGTCAAGCCAATCATCTGTCTATTCAGCCTTATCCCTTCTGGTGCATTGATTCATCAGCAACACCTTTCGTTCAAACGCATGACATCAAGTCCATTATACATTCACCATCACCATAGACCGCCTTCTAGAAAGTGGAGAATTACCCTCGCTAATCTAAGCAATACATATGAAACACGTTATCCCTATACTACGGCACTCATATCCTCCCACCAACTTAACCGCTATTAGCCTAAACACTCGCACATGAAGATGAGCAACCTTAATAGGGAATAAATTCCTCAGGGAATAAGAAGAATGTTGATCTTTTACCGATCATGGAGACGACCCGAGGTTAAAGTGCATCGTGGACTTTAGCCAGAATGCGGCAGGCATGGATCGTGCATATGATCCGAAGAGCCCAGCTTACTTCGGGTCAAGTATGCTGAGCCGGATTGACCCGACGGGATGAAGCGTCGTGATTTAAAATTTAACCTTTGTTGACGTTTGTTGACGCCGTGTTTCATTAGATAATGCTACTTCGATCTGGAGATCAGCTTGATTAGCGAGCTATAGCTTACGCCAATATGGGAGTAATGCTGGAGGGCCGCAGTAGAGAATAGAATCAGTGCTTCAACATAGTTGCATTCCGAGCCCAATTGATGTAATTGTAGCGATTATTAAGGGCCTCGAAGCTTCTTTTACCCGTTAAGGAGGAAGCAGACCATGCCAAGCACAATCACTCCATCAAACCATGTTCTGGGCATCCCGGCAATAGATTCGGCTCTCAATACTGACATCCTGGATACACATCCAGGAAAGCATGCTCTTAGAAATGGTCCCATTGCAACACCAAGCCGTTCTGCCTTTCTTACTCGCTCCCCAAACGAACCTTGGCACGCATGTTTATCCTTCGGCATAGCAGCCTAATATGATATATCTGCCACGTGCACTCCCCATACCCCATGATCCCCGCTCCCCGCAATAAGCCGCTGGCATCCAGAGTCACGATCTCAAGCCACGGACAAGAGGAATTGGAGTATACGACTTTAGCCGGAATGGATGCCACCGATCGAAATTGCGGAGGAAACAGTTCTTATGGAAGCGTCCTACCAATCGCATCACAGACTCATCATTGGACGTAAGGGGTTCTGAGGCTGCCATTGGTCAGGAGAGTTCTTACCGTCTTGGCCTTCATGCGAGTGGGGAACAAGAGGCTGAGATGTCCAATATTATTGCAAAGGGTTGCTTTTGCTAGTCACGGAGAGCCATGTTCCGAGGTAGGGCACCAAACTAGAGAGTCAAAGAGCCTGATGATGTTGGTATTAATGACTAAGAAGCTTGGCACAAACATACTGGAGCCATGTTCACCCATATATAAAGGACCATCAAATCGCCAACTAAGTCAACTCTCCAGCTCATCAGGGTTCTTCAATCAACACTCCAACACCAGCCAACCTCACAAAAGCCAATATGGTCTCCTTCAAGTCTCTCCTCCTTGCCGCTTCGGCACTCACCGGAGCTCTCGCTCGCCCCTTTGACTTCCTCGATGAGCAAGACGACGGCAACTCCACTTCTGTCCTTGAAGCCCGTCAAGTTACCGGCAACTCTGAGGGTTACCACAACGGATACTTCTACTCTTGGTGGTCTGACGGCGGCGGTTATGCCAACTACCAAATGGGTGAGGGAAGCCACTACACGGTTGATTGGCGAAACACTGGTAACTTTGTTGGTGGAAAGGGTTGGAACCCTGGTACTGGCCGGTAAGTTGAACATGCTTTCAATATATGAGATAGTTTGCTGATGATGGAGTAGCACTATCAACTATGGCGGCTCTTTCAGCCCTCAGGGCAACGGCTATCTCTGCGTCTACGGCTGGACCCGCAGCCCTCTCGTCGAGTACTACGTACGTACCTCATCTTCGCCCTTCATCCTCCGACTAACAATATCCAGGTCATTGAGAACTACGGCAGCTACAACCCCGGCTCTGCTGGCCAGCACAAGGGCACCGTCTACAACGACGGCGACACCTACGATCTCTACCAGACCACCCGCTACAACCAGCCCTCTATCGACGGCACCCAGACCTTCAACCAGTACTGGGCCATCCGCCGCAACAAGCGCAGCAGCGGCGCTGTCAACATGCAGACTATCTTCAATGCTTGGAGTTCGGCTGGTATGAGACTTGGAAACCACTACTATCAGATTCTGGCTACCGAGGGATACCAGAGCAGTGGATCTTCTTCCATCTATGTCCAGACTAAGTAAAATCACCATGTCAAGGCTTATTCGTCTTCAGCAATCAGTTCGAAGCTCTGTATGGTACTGATCGGGGGCGATGCAATGAAGATGGTGGATGTGAAAACTATGTTGAGGTCTGTGACCTGGTGTCGATTGATGGGGGCTTTACTTTTCAGCGCGAGGCATTTCTCCTTTGGAGTCTTGACTTGTCATTCTCTAGTACATAACTTTGATCTGATCAATATTAAATATCGTGAACTACCTTCCAAGCTCAGTCAACCCTTAGAGATATTCTCAAGTCATCATTCATGCCTCTATCTCCCATACTTCACGTCCCTCGTTCTCGCTCCTGGCAGAACTGTCAGTTCAAGATCATTCGCATCCTTGTATCCTTTCGTATCATCCCAGGATCCCACAACTGTCTGGTCTATTGACGAGTATCTCGCGTGGTTACCGGATGATGATGGCCACGCCTCACTATCACGCTTCTTGGAGTGAAAGCATATAGTTCGGTTGCCAAACCCAGAGTGCTTCCTGTTAGAATCGCAGCTGTTGCTCTCTCGACTTGGTTCTTGGGATTTCGTCCGTGCTCCGAAATATGGGCGTAGTGACGGGAGGCAAGCCACGACGAGACCTATGTTGACATCCAAAGCGCTCCAAAGGACTACGTTATTGTAAGTGAGGTGCCGGTGCTAATATGGAGGTTGTCTTACCAATTGTACTCAGTGAGATGCTCGAATCGGCGCCAGCTTTCCAGATCATGACGAAGCGTACAAGACTAACAGCCATGTTGACGGTGCCGAGAAGGAAGGTGAAGTATATACCGAGTCTCAAGGTTCGTCTGACGTGCAGAGCTGGGACAATCAACCACGGTAGAATGAAGACTGGATCTTGTTAGATATAGGTCTATGAGTCTGAAGATCAACTCACCTAGCAGATCTCCCAAAAATGACAGTCCCCAGCCAACGTGAAAGGTGACAGCATACGTCCACTTCGGACATGTCTTCGACGGTCTGAGATCCCTGTAACTTCATCAGCGCCGTGCATCAACATATATTGAATGAGCCTACCAGCTTCGGCTTATAGGCAGACAAATGCAAAACAATATCACGACGGTGATGACATAACTGACACCAACGAACCAAATCGTTGCCCAAAGGAATTTCCGCCTCTTGACCATAAACTCCGGAAAGACTTGTAGATAAACAGCAAGAAGCGCAGCTTTGCACAGATAAAGCGTCGTATAGAATGGAAAACTCGATGCAAAGAGCAACTACCTATGTCAGCTGCGTCGTTCATCACACTTCCTTCACTGACCTTCAATATCAACACCAGATTGGCAGATCCTCCTGATAGCCCTGCAACGTCGTATGAACACTCGGATCAAATGCATTAAGAACCGCGAACGCCGGTGAAAACGCAGCTGTAATTACGCCCGATATCCACGCTGCCACCATAAAAATATCGCTGAGTAGTAAATTTCGCTTTTGGATTCGAAGACGGAGATTCAGGCGCGCGATGACGAGGATCGTAGCGATGATGACGAGTATTTGAGACAGCTAGAGCCATTAGCTCCAATCCCTACCGTAGAAACGCAGACCTTACAAGAATATCCTTTGCCCCCGGATTTCTCATCGCGACAACATGCCTTGGGCGTTTTGTACGATCTAACATTTAGCTTCTCTCAAAAGAAGCACAATCTTCACCCGCCTAACATGGCGTGGCTGTTCTTATAAACGCTCAGCACGGGATATCGGCAATAACATGGCTTGAGTTTAAGTTTGGCCCTGGCATTTCTTCACGTCTTACCTTTCTTGGCAACATGCCAACTGTGGCGCTAAGATGGAAACGTCGATTATTCTACTGCGAATTGGGATTAGGTCTGGATGTTTTAGGGATTGATGGTTCGTTGCGGGCCGAGGCCACCTTGGCAAATATTAAGGATATTTCCGTGGATGGAAGGGAAATGGCGTGTCCGGCTGTAGATCTGATCACGTTCTGGTAAGCGAAAGTGATGTCACAAGGAACGAGCATTATTGTAAGGTTTAGTTCTTATTAGTGCCTAGAGCTTTCTATAGCTTCGCTTCCTTCGTAAGAAAGCTCAGGGCTTCTATCCTCAGTGATGAGAATCTCGAGACAACTCTGGCATAATCTTAAGATGCTCTTTCTTTTAGCATCTTCTTCTCAATTGTGAGGCATTTGTGCTCTCTAAAGCCTACCCTGACTTATCAAGACCAGGAGGGAGGTAGTTGTGCTTCGCGGCGATGCACGGATCGCAGTAGTAGTCGTCGGATCGGCAAATTTCCTGGAAAACGCAGGCGCAGCGACACATTTTGTTGGCATGCTGTTTGGGACCGTTGATGGTGCTCGGAGGGTCGGTGACTGCTGTTGGTTCTTCGGACAAAGCAGTGTTGGAAGGGATGCTAGGGGCAGAGCTGTTCTGAGACATGGTGATGTGGGTGTAATGAGTGACTGAATTGTGTAAGATGCTGTGATTGTATGTTTGGATGTGTCTTCTGACTTTGCAGATTTGCATGGCGCGTGAAGTGAGCATATGTTGTAGAGTCTGCGAGATGCCAGTGGCACAGCGAGATGGGACGCCGTGTGTCCATTGAACTCCCAGTGAGAGCAGCGGAACATCAAGTATATCCTGTGCCAGTGTTTGTTTTGTATTGCCACTGGCAACTGTTCACAATTTGTGGAACATCATGCTTCACCGTGAACATCAAGACTGTTTGAAATAATCTCTACAATGGCTTTGAACAAAGCATTCGACTGGCTCAAGGAAACAATTATTTAGTTAAGATTCTATTAGCTTGGAAAATGAGTGTCCCTAATGTGATATGAATTTGCAACTCCTCAGTAAGACTTTGCTGCCCGTAACCATATCGACCTCGTCCCATTACTGAGCATTATGCGTTCCCCCAAGACATACGTCGCATAACTTCGTCTTTGTCTGCTTCACAACATTCGTGCATGTATTGCAAATAGTGCATGCGCATGTTTGGTTGGCCATTTTCCTGACTTGACAATCTGCAGAAGCCTCAGAGAGGAGAATCTGGATATCACGACGTCGTTATTGGTCTTGTGGCTTTATAGTAAGTGTTCCTTAGTTGGAGTAATAAGGCTGGCTTTGTCTTGCTGAGTTGAATTGTGACTTTACGATCCTGCACCGCGCGCATGGGGAGTTTATATAGCCAGTTGTGTAGAAACATGTCACTGATGGAGAGATCATCAAGTCCGATTCGTGATTGCAGCAGGGCTCGTTATTCGCTGTGAGTTAAGCTTCTAGGTTCTCTGTGCCGGAATAAGCTCTCAGCCACAAGTCTCAACTGCAAATAACGAGTTAAGCTTCCTTTAGGCCTCAATGGAGTATTGAGATACAACCCTATCACGAATGCTTTTTTCACATACTGTCACAGTGATCCATGAATGATGAGTGATTCTCTTTATTATTGCCTGATAATCCCATTCGAGGGAGCTTGCACAAGTAACCCTTGGCTTTGAGTATCATTCAACCCCAACTTTCAAGATTTCCTTTCTTCCCAATCATGATCCCCCCTGATATTGGCATCATGGTGCTTATGGTGCCACATTGGGGATGGGGCAATGATCACAACAGTAATCACACCTGTCGCCCCTAATGGCGACCAAGTTCATGCATTGCGGTGGTATCTGACAGGAACAGAGAGACATGGCGCCCTCTTTGTTGATATCGGGATTGATGAGTCCAGTGTGAGGATTCTCTACCTGGACGGGAGGGGAGGGAGAAGGGTCTGGGGTGCTGTTGCTGGAAGGCATTGTGATAGACTGTGATTTTTTCTGGAGTCTTGTTGTGAATCTGTATAGTTGTTTGTGTTGCGTGCTGGCCGAAGTGTGACTTTCTAGCTGAGGTTGGGCCAGCGGTTCGTTTATATATCTACATTGGATGTTTGATGTTGCTGGCTTTTGAATCATCCTCTCGGTCATGAGTCTGGTCACGGCCAATTTGAACTTTTGTCACAGTGGAAAGGCCAGTAGGCTCACATAACTGCCCTCAGAAGAAGTCTGTGTCAGTGTATGCTCATCAGTCGCTTCAAGTTTCCCTTCATTTGATCAGTGACTTGACGGGAAGAGGAGTAAATCGTGAAACGCAGCTACTCGTCAACCGACAGGTCTCAGTATCACTGATAGCGCCAGAAGTCTACAATTATACTAGATAACATTTTGTGATGACAGGAACAGGAGCGGCTTTTGGAGCTGTCACTACTAGGGCTTGTTCAGCGTCCCTGTCCGGCGCAACAAATGGTATGTTCAAGATTGCATGCTTAGATCAACTGTAGTCTGTTCTTGTCATTATCATTCTAGCGACGTAGAGTATTCCTCTGTCGAGATACATTGAATAGTAGTCCAATGGTCCTTTCACATCATGATAGAACTCGCTGTCAATGTCATTTTCTTCGTCACTCTCTTATCGGCTTCAAGGCAGAGAGAGATTTATCACATTGAGCAGAGAGCCGGTCAATCTGGTTATTTCCATCAACATCCATTCTTACAGAGAGTGTTTTGTTTTGCTCATATTCAGGGTTGAGATAATCATGACGAATACACTGGCCTTTCGCGTGTCAGCGGATTGGCGATGCGCGACATGTCATGCTCGGCTGTATTCATTATGCCTTGACAAGCAGGAGCTCCAAATGCACTGTTACTAATTAGCAAGTATGAATTAACAAAATTTCACTGAAAACGCCAAAGTTTCTCAGACTCTGCTTCTCTCAATCGCTTCTCACTGACCGATCTGTTCCTGAATCTCTCGGCAAAGCTGCGCCTCGGATGCCTCTTGAAGGATTCAGCACGTGTAATGATATCACCAATCAAAGCGTAAGGCTTAGCGTTTCAAAAAAGGGGCACCAATCGCCACCCTTCTTAATTCCGGTACAGCGGGGTAACCACTGTAACCCCAGCGGCCACTCCCCAAACCCAATTCTCCCCCCATCTCAATCTTCCCTCTCTCCTCCAAACAAACCCTCTTCAAACCGCACGCGACATGACGCCATGCGCCCTTCCCACGCAAACATCGGCTTCTGGCTGATGTGGTTCACCGCCCTACTCTGGTCCTATCACAACTCCTACGACGACCCGTCCTCCTTCTTCTACAAGTCCCGCATCGCCTTTAACCGTCGCTACTCCGCCCTCCGCGAGAAACAAGTCAACGAGTATCTCGAGCGCGAGATCTTTCCCGTCGCGCATAAACAGCGCACCGAAGTCCAAGTCGACAATGAGTTCTTATGCATCGGTATACCGAGTATAAATCGCACGACGTCGGGGTTTTTGGCGCATACGGTTGGGAGCCTTGTTGATTCGTTGACGCCGAATGAGCGGAATCAGATCCATATTGTTGTGCTGTTGGCGGATAAAGATCCGACGAGGCACTTTGCTTATGGGAAAGATTGGTTATTCGGGCTGGCGGATGATGTGCTAGTGTATTCCAACGACTCCAAAACCGATTCGAAGCTTAATTACAAGGTTCTGCCTCACGATGTTCGCGGTATGGGACGTAGCGACGATCGCGTGGAGAACATACGCCTCGACCACTCCGTCCTCTTCGAAGCGTGCCGACGACGCGATCCGACGTATTTCGCCCTCATCGAAGACGATATAATAGCCACGCCCGATTGGTTCACGCGCTTCAAAAAGGGTGTCATGGAAGTTGAGCAAAAAGCGACCGATGCGCATCAAGACTGGATGTACCTGCGCCTCTTCTACTCCGAGATCTACATGGGCTGGAACAACGAAGAGATCTTTGACTATCTCAAGGTCGTCATCCTAGGCTACACCGCTTTAATAGCGTGTCTTCTCCTCGCCCTACGATGCAGACAGCGTCGCCACGCCGGGTCCTTTGCAACAAAAGACTTTGCGCAAACCGTCGCTCTACTCCTGGGTCTCTGGATCCCCGCCTGTCTAGCCCTCGCCTTCGTTACCGGGCGGATTACCCTCCACCGACTCTTCACCCGCTCCCCCACTGTCCGCGAAATGCCACGCTACGGATGCTGTGCGCAAGGGCTTGTGTTTCCGAACCATCACCTACAAAATCTGCAGGATTTTCTGCGCGAGCCGCCGTTTCAGTTCCCCGGGGATATGATCATGGAGGATTACGCGAGGGATAATGGGTTGAGCAAGTGGGCGCTTGATCCGAGTGTTTTACAGCACGTTGGGCTGGTTGAGTCAAGTGATGGGCCGCGAAGGGCGGAGGTGTGGAATTTTAGCTTTGAGAGGTTGAAGGGGTCGTTGGCGTGATGGAGATACCCGACGTATACAGGTATACTGGTCTGCGCATTTGTGATGATGGGCATGGTCGCGTTATAGTGGCGATGAATTGGCGCACGCGATGGAGCGGGTTTCTTCAGCGCGTCGCTATCTGTACATGACGTTCAATTAAAGCATTGCAATAAATAAAAGTTATCGTTTACATATTATTCCAATTCTTTTCGGAAATAAACGCGTTCAAAGCCCTCTTCTTCTCTCCTCCCAGTCTCCACGAACCCCATCTTAAGATACAGCCCCAGATTCTCAAACATCTTGACATTCGTGTACAACTCCAATGCGTTGCAACCTCGCGACCGCGCGAAATCTTCAGCATAGCGCATCAATACCTTTCCGTAGCCACGACCTTGTGCGCTTGGGTCGACCACCAAGTTCTCGACTTTTATCGCGTCGGAGTCTGGTTCGTGCTGGAGAATGAGCGCGCCGACGGGGGATTGAGTGGTGCGAAGGATGAAGATGTCGTGGGTTGTGAGCTGAGAGAAGTAGTCTGCTGTCATTGGAGCTGGCGGTTTACCGATTCGGGGTATGTATTTTTCGTATGCTGCGTTGACCATCGATTGAATTGAGGGTATGTCACTTGCTTCGGCGCGGGTAAGCGTGAGGTCTGACAAGGTGAATGGAGAGTCGGGTGTTGTTTCGACCATGATATCGCGCTCACGATGGATGAATATCCAGACAACTCAATCGGCAAAGAAGAAAATGCAAAGGTGAGACTAAATCGACATTCATTCTCAAAGTCAATGGCTCATCCTCATTCAAGACCGGGCCGGTTCAGTGACACTTGAGTCACTGAGGAGTAACCTACCCGGCATCGCTTGTCGGAGCTTGATGACGCGCGTAGCGATTAAGTGTCTGACAACACCACGACGGCTGATGCGTGAAGTTGAACACAATTATTTCGTGTCAAACGAGCTACCAGTGCTCACCAGTTAGCCCGCTATGAATATTAATCAAGGGTGTCTCGACCATGATGATCTGCGAAGGAACACATTGGCTGATGTGAGCCACGACACCACTGTGGAGAATTAATCACAATTCCGCGACATTTTCGTATAGCGTATTGACCTGCAAAATAAGCCAAACCATAAGCCAAGCTCTAAAAGTCCACACTAACAATTCAAGAATGTTTCCTTATCACTAGTAACTTCGCATGTAGATAAATAAAACGCCAAGACAGATGGCTGATCATCGCCAGCGGACTTTAGGATCCTCATCCTTGAAAGTCCGCAACCAGCATTTCCAGAAACATCTACCTCCCTTTATAAATGTCTCTTGAGCCTCATTCCTCTCTCACAAACTAAACTTCAGCACAACAGACGCTATCAAAAATGAAAGTCCTCTTCCTCGGCGCATCAGGCTCCATCGGCAGCGAAGCACTCCGCCAGTGTCTCGCCCATCCAAAGATAACATCCGTAGTCGCCTTCGTGCGCCGCCCCCTCCCCTCAGATCATCCCAAGGTTCAAACCGTCATCATAAAAGACTTTTTAAAATGGTCTGACGATATTCTTCTTCCGCATGTTGATGCTGCTGCGATGATTTGGTAAGTTGACCCTATTACTGGAGGGGGACATGGGGCTGATGATATTAGTGCAATGGGCTCGTATAGAGGAAACGTGAATGTTGATATGGAGTACCCCCTCGCTTTCCAAACTGCCTTCGCGGCTCTTCTTGAGAAACAACCTAAACGAGAGCCCTTTCGGTTTATTCATCTCAGTGGGAAGTGGGTTGTTCAAGAGCAAGATGCGAAGTTATGGGTTAATGACTACCCTCGCAAACTCAAAGTACGTCCCACTCCCATTTTATCTCAGCACTATTAACAGGTTTAGGGCTTGTATGAGATTCGTTCGCTAGAGGTTGCGAAAGAGCATGAGGCTGTTTGGAAGGCTTGGATGTTAAGACCTGGAGGTGTCATCACCCAGAGAATGAGAGTACCTGGGTATTTGGCCCAAATGCTCTTGGGTGATGATTATGTTATTAAGAATGAAGAGTTGGGTGCGTTTTTTACGTATTTGGCTGTTGAGGGGAGTGAGAAGGATGAGTTTGTTGTTTTGAATAGAAGGATCGTTGAGGGAGGGAGGGAGTATTTGAACAAGATGACCGTCATGATGGGGAATTAATTAGCGGAAAGTTGTCGGGCGGATAGACGGATGTTCTGGAATGAGTTGATGAGGATATTTTCTTGCAAACAACCCTGGGTTGTAGAGTGCGAACAAATTTACGTGTCTAATTGTTAAAGGCATATCCTTACTTATTGGTTACTGCATGTTTGAAGTTTCTCTCATCTTATGGTCATTATAAGGTCTTTGGACGAAAACTTCAACTCACATTGGCATAATTTAAGCCTCCCGATTTTATAAGCAGATTTCTTATTTTGTAATAATTTTAGTTTCATTCATAATGATACAGTATTAAATAATCCTTAATACATCTATAAGACAATACATCCTTATGAGAGAGCGATCTACTAGTCTATTGGTTAGGACTAGCTCCATCGACACGATAAGACCCACTTGGTCGCTGAGACAATTATCTTATCTTATCTTAGCTTGTCTTTACCCACCCCCCTTGTTGGAAATAACACGCCTGGATATAAACATTACTCTACATCATTATCGCCATCTTCAAATACACAGCGCACCGTCATAACATCAATTATACAGATATGGGAAGCTGCAATATTCTTGCATGGCTTGACACTGTACCATTTCATCGCCCTAGCACTAGCGAGCCCAAAGCCAAGCGACTCAAGACAGGCCACGAACCCTCGCCTGGGCGGCTCCCGACGCCGCCTCACGATACCATGTCATCGCCTACCAAACGACCACGGTCTGTGTCGGACGACGGCAGCGACAGCCCTTCCCAATCCTTCGTCGTAGATGATGTGACACCCAAGGCCCCCAAGAGGCGCGGTAGGCTTTATCACGACATAAGCTCTGCCTCCGATGTTTCGTCAAGATCAGGGCGCTCCTCAACCTCCAAAGCCTCCTCGCCTTCGAAGCAACAACGCGACGCTGCGGGAGAAGACACAGGTTATCGGGTTGTTAGTATCGAACGATATGAGGATTGGCAGCCTGAGTCTCTCAAGGACATGCGCAAGGTCCTTGAGGACATCGATCGCGGCAACAGGATTATTCCTGCTAGCCGGAAGGATGAGGTAAAGCCACTGACTTTTTTCCTTATTGTACCAAGCTAACAAACAAAGTTTCGAAGGACGAGATTCCCAGAAATTTCTTTCTTCGATGCGGCAACCGAGAGCAACCTCCCATCCGGCGTGGACTGGCGATGGCCGGGCATGTCATGGGTCGATAGAATATTTGATCGCGCTGCGGATTACTTGGAAGAGAATGAGGCAGAAGTGGGCTGGAACGCTGATATCCATGCTCCAATTCTTTCTTGGGTCTTCCGCAAAGAGGAACTCGAGCCTCAATTCCTAGATTACATGTACTGGTATGCTAAGACTGTCCTTTCTATTGCATCATCTTCCTAACACGCAAAGCACCTCGACGCAAATCTCAAACATGTATAAGCCCAACAAATCAAAATCCAAACTAGTCGACTATTGCATCTACATGCAACCCGGACGAGAGTCGGCTGAGCAAGTTGCTATCGACAAGATGCGATACCGCGATCGGCCCTCAAAAAGCATCAACCACGTTGATTCCGGTTTGTTGAATAAGCATCCGATCGCAATGTCAGTGGAGACAAAAAGGGAGGGCGAGGACTACACAAACGCCATTAATCAGATGGCAACATGGCACTCTGCACAGCTGCGTAGCCTATGCTACACGCCACAAGGCCCAACCCGAGAGTTGTCGCACATCGAGTTCCTACCTGGTATTATTGTGCAAGGGCACGACTGGAATTTCGTCGCCACGATACAGCGCCATGGCAAGGCTTTCACCTTTCACAGGCTTCCCATCGGGACTACGCGCACACGCCAGGGAATCTTTAAGATTCTTCTTGCGTTGCAGTATTTGGAGCATTGGATACAAACTAAATATTGGTTGGCGTTTAGAGCGGATATTCTTGGCATGGGGGCTATAGCGGTTTCTTGAGTCACTTGGACGCAAGATTCAGGATATTGATTTAGAATACAGAGTACATGGAGCAATATGTTGCGGTAGTTTTGATGTAACTATTTGATGGCGGGTCCTGGATACATAAGATTCTCGAATACCAACACTGATGCTGAGCGTCAGGTTGCACCAACCGGTCTGAGATGAGCCATGATGACAGAAAAGGGTAGATCCCAAGGTCCATGAAGAGTCACATAAGGGTTCACTATTTGTTTATGTGAAGATAGTGGACTTCCTATATGCAGAGGAGCACTGTCTCGTACATCTCAATCAGCCATTGCGCAATATGCCGTCCGATGATACCCTAGAACAGGATCCACTTCAACATCTTCATTTTGGCGGGATCAAGGTGGAGCCCTCACATCTAAAGATAGAGCGATCTCCATGCTACGTGAGTCACTCAGGCCTCAAATTAATAACTTACAGTTCCATCCCTTCACGCTGTTACGAATATGCAAGGCCTGGAACTGGATATCATTACGCTTCCCTAGTCATCGGCTTCGTCATCTTCATCCCGCTCCAGATTATTAAGCGCCGAGCCGAGCCGAGCCGCGCGTTACAAGTCATCCATCGGCATCCCACAATTCAGCATCTCACCGATCTTTATGAAGATCTCCCTAATAAAGTTCAGCTACCTCAAGGCACTCGGCCGAATAACATGTCCGTATGACTTCTACCGTTACATCAAAGATTCCATCCCTGCCAAGAACCCAAGAACCCCCATCCAATTGAGTAATTCGTCACCTTTCACATGCAGGTCCAAAAGCCGTATTTCCAAGCCGCGTACTAAAAAAGACGGCTTATTCCTAGCGCTGACTCGTGCTGGTGCGAAGAACCCCTAAAATGCCGATGGAAAAAGCCGATTTCGGAATTAAATCCGGATAACCGGCAAAGCGTACATCCGGAGGCGGGGACCCCGTAGATTGATAAGATGGCGTAGATAAAAAGAGCCGAGATCCTTTTATTTTCGTGTCCGATTTCTTGTTTATCTTGATTGTTCAAATTTTTAGAGGTATAGACATCATGACTGCAGGTTTGAAGAACGTTATTGTCATTGGCGGCTCGTATGTTGGGCTTGTAAGTTCATTCGAGAGAATGGTGGTGAGTTTTGACTAACTGAATCTAGGCTGCTGTGAAGGAACTGGCTACACTTCTACCAGTTACTCACCGTGTCCTGTTAATAGAACCTCATAGCCATTTCCATCATCTATTCGCCTTCGTAAGTCCCTCCCCAATCCCTTCTCACTCATACTAACCCCCCCAGCCCCGATTCGCCATCGTACCAGACCACGAACACAAAGCCTTCATTCCCTACACAGGCTTCTTCTCCTCTCTCCCCAACGCCTCCAACCACACCATCGTCCGCGCTCGCGCAGTATCTCTCCAAAAGAATCAACTCACCCTCGACAGACCATGGCAAGGCTCCACAGAAATCCCCTTTGAGTACGCTGTCGTCACAACGGGAACACGACTCCAAGCACCTAGTAACATGCAGCACGATGAAAAGAAGCCTTCTGTTGAGTACTTTAGGTCTTATCAGCAGGACATCAAGAACGCAAAGTCTATTGTTATTGTTGGCGGTGGTGCGGTCGGTATTCAGATGGCGACGGATTTAGGGGAGGTTTATCCGGAGAAGAAAGTTACGCTGGTGCATTCGAGGGATAGGCTTATGCAGCTTTATCATGAGAAGATGGATGCTATTCTGAGGGATAGATTGCAGGAGCTTGGTGTTGAGTAAGTCAGTCTTTCGGTTCTGGGAAGAGAAGTACTAACGGAGCAGTGTTATTACTGGCACACGAGCTGTGATCCCAGCGAAGGGCTTCCCAACAGACGGATCTACATTCGAACTAGAACTCAAAGACGGACGAAAGATACAAACAGATCTCGTCATCCCAGCAACAGGCCAAACACCGAATAATCAGTTCCTCAAGGATCTTCAGCCTACGTCTGGACACGAGATTATCAACCCCGCCAATGGCTTCATCCGAGTTGCGCCGACACTGCAATTCGCTGATCCCGAGTACTCGAACCTGTACGCATGCGGTGACATCGCAGATAGCGGAGCTCACAAAGCAGCTCGACCTGGAGCAGGACAAGCGCAAGTCGTGGCGCAGAACATCGCTGCTATGGTGACCGGTGGACGACCGGAGCAGAGTGTCACAGTTGATCCTCCTGCTATCCATCTTTCTCTTGGATTGGTTCGTACTACCCAGCATGCAGAAATGCCATGGCTAACGGCTTTGTAGAAAAAGAATATTGTCTTTAGAAACCCCGGAAAGGGTCAGACTGAACCTACCATCATCTGGAGAGACGAGTAAGTTTCCTGCTTCCTTTTGCAGATTGGATACTGACGTGTGACAGTGGGTCGAGGGATATGAATATCGAGGGGGTCTGGGAGAGGAGGGGACAGAGAGTTACGCGACAGGATGACTACCATCTTTGAGGTGGCTGCCTGGTGAGTGTGATTAGAGGGTTAATTTTATAGAAGGTAGACTTTGGTTGATATGCAAGAGATCTTCAAAAGCCGACTGAGTCATATATTCATGAGTGAGTTTCACCGTATCTTGTAAAGGTGCATGAGATTCTGGTTTGAGAGTAAATACTCACTATCTCAATGTGATGAAATACGTGACATAAAATGTCATTTATAAGCTTCAGTATGATCACTAATTATATATGGGTTCATAGGAATGTTACTGCTATTGTATGTAAATAATAGTTACATGTTTCACGGTCTGAGTCTATGATTGAGAGAGAGAAAGAAATCACGCTTTGTATTCATTGAACCAATACCATACTGGCTAGCAGTAACCAGACCCGCTGATAATACTATAGACAGACATGTAAAACTCATTTGCGCTTCAATAAAACTGCAATAAAGACTGGCCGCGGATAACTCCATTGTAGCCCATAACTGGTGGGTACATGCAACTGGCCATTAGGCTCTGCTGCTGCTGCAATGCAAATTGATGTTGCTGCGCTGCCAAGGCAAGCGCTTGCTGAGGAGTCATCTGGACCAACCCAGGATATGCTCCGTAAAACCCTGGCATAGCAGGTGGAGAGAAAGAGAGAAGGGGAGATGGCGAGAGAAGAAGAAGAGATGGTGATGAGAGAGGTGAAGATGGAGGTGAGGGTATAGTCGGCATAGCCGATCCAGAGATCTTTGCTCTGTACCCTTTAGGTCGGTACTTCGCCTGAAGAAACCTGCCTTCCCACTTTGTGGGATGATAAATAACGTCGTGTCCACCAGGGACAGACGGATTGATAATGACTCGCGCTGGTCCTGGATCCATACCCATGGACTGTTTGTATCTGCCTTCAAGACAAAGGGGATACTCCAACCATGGGCCGGTTACCTTGAGCGGTAGTGACTCGCTGCTGCGGAAAATATGAGGATATGTAGAGGAGTAACTGAACTCAAGGACTTGCTCGCTTTGCTTTCGGACTTCATGCGCAGGGCTCTTCTTGAATGAGATGTCCTCTACGTCGGAAAGAGAGTAGTAGGAGCATGTGGACGAGTTGTCATCATCATGTGACCTGCTCATGTGGTCCATGACCCCCAAGTCTGCAAGAGAAGGCATGATGAAGAGGTTGCGAGAGACAGAGTGTGTGTGTGTGTGAGAGAGAGAGAGAGAGAGTGAGCGAGAGAGCGAGTGAGTGTGAGTCGGTAAGGTGTACCAAGTAATGTAATTGTAATTGTCGTTCTGCAGGTCAAGAGCGTCGAAAAATGCTAGTGTATAACTGTGACGTTGACCCTAAGGGACGAAAATGTTTAGGTAAAACTCAGGTAAACTCAGATAAATTCAGGCTGACTTTTGACGAAGAGCTGCAAGCAAACTGGCTGAAAGCTGAAAAGAGATGAAAAAGAATGAAGAAGCGAAAGGGAAAAAGAGGGAGCGAAGGACTTTACTTATAGGAGGAAACCAGAGAGTTCGAGATTGAGGGTTATGCTGCCCTGGCTGAAGGGAAATGCCATGCTGCCGTTATGAAGTTAATAGGGGAGTATCTCCTTTGTGATAGGACAGAACTTCAAGGTTCGAGAGGATATGAGAAGATTAGTTGGATAAGGTTCGGACCTGACTTGTCCAGATATTCACGTTTGCAAAGACTGTTTACCAGCCAATCATAAATGACGCACCCTCATTCAATTTACCCTTCACGTAGCACTTCCGAATACACTTAGCATCGCAGCGAGCCTAGTAATGAAGTAAAAGGCAGGTTTTTCCTTTGCGCAAGTTGTTATTCGTCCTGGGGCTCACATGTTCACGACGCTGAAGACCGTCACGCTTGATATTTGGTGTGCAGGTGACTGAGCTTTACATGTATATGCTCTTGCTCGCGAACTTACTATTTGGACCCTCTTGTTATGCATGGTGAAGTGACCGACGTAGGCATCAGCTGTCATGTCTATCGACTCATTGACACCCAAACTCCAGACTTTGCTACGCCCCGTAGGCACCAAGATTCGAGCACCTGGAAGCCAAAGGTGACGATGACACGGGTAATTCTCTGCATCGTAGACATAATTTATTACATTTCAGAATTCTCCTCATCGACGGCCTGCCTTGGCCAGTCCGAGGAGATCACGAAGGGTCCTGTCATAAGCCATTTGAGTGCCTTTCCATTGCGCTATTGTGTTGAAACTTGGCGTGGTGCCTCAACTATGTCCATGAAAGTGATCTTGGAGTCGATAGACCGGACGGCTGAAGCTTCCATCGCGCGCATTACCCCAAATCCCCCTTCATGCACCGAAACTCACCTTGTACTAACTTCAGTGCTCAACACAATTCCGTGCAGGTCTTTTCGAGAGGGTTCTTGAGGTTTTGAGAAGTATTCATGTAGTAACAGTAACCACGACAGGGGACGCCACTTCTATTCCTTGTCAAGGGGAGGAAAGAAAACACAGAACCTTGATCTTAAAAGACAAAAAGACTTAGGGAATATAGCCTAAGCTTAGGACAACTTTTGCTGAGTTTATTTTGACACCTCATATTAAGGTTCGCTGCTTTTTGCCTCCTCGAGGGCTTGTTCATTTGAGTAAGGCTTCTTGGGCTACATCATAACTTCAAGGGACTCCATTGGACGGATGCTTTTTGAGGGTCACTCCCCCCGAGGCAGAGGTTCCTCGCGATATCGCATCCACGGTGACTCTCAGTCATCAAGATCATGACTCAGCCGGCTATCATGAGCGGAATTACTCCCCCTTTCATAAAAGGGTTGCCGTCGTTCTCCCGAGCTACCCCGGATTGACACACTCACCCCGCACTCCACCGGAATCCTTCCGACCACCAAGACTTCAGAGTTCGGCAGTACCAGGCTAGCGACGGGTAAGGCTCTACACAATGACAGCATACCTGCACAATCACTCTCGTGATATAAGAAGGGCGTGGTCTTGGGGTCGGGTCGTCGGGAGGTCCTTTGTTTCTCTTCAATTGAACTGCTCTCATCTACAGTAGTAACTTGATCAATTGCATCGTTCAACATGTCTGACTCTCAGTACACTCTCTACTCTTACTTCCGATCCTCCTGCTCAGCGCGTATTCGCATCGCCCTGAATGCAAAAGAGATCCCATATGAATTAGCATTCGTCAATCTCCTCAAGAATGAGCATCTCTCCGACTCCCACAAAACTCTCAACCCATCAGCTTCCGTCCCTGTCCTCATCTCAAATGCCTCCAAAGACAAACCATTCCGCATCGGTCAATCCGTCGCAGCCCTAGAATATCTCGAAGAAAAGCACCCTTCCCATCCCCTCCTCCCCTCGAACCCTGAAGCACGCGCAACAGTCCGAACCCTCATCAACATCATCTGCGCAGACATCCAGCCCGTGACAAACCTGCGCATCATGCGTCGTATTAGAGAGCTCGGCGGGAATGCAGAGGAATGGAATAAACAGCTTATGACTGATGGACTCAAGGCTTATGAGGAGGTTGTCAAGGATTCTGCGGGGAAGTGTAGCGTTGGTGATGAGTTGACGTTGGCGGATGCGTGTCTTTTGCCTGCGATGTGGAATGCTGAGAGGTTTGGGGTTGATTTGACGCTGTTTCCGACGATTGGCAAGATTGTGGAGGGGTTGAAGGATCATCCTGCTGTTGTGAAGGCGCATTGGCAGAACCAGCCTGACACGCCTGACAATCTCAAGGCATGATTGATTAAGGTCTGAATATCCTTACGTAGTCTAAAAATAAAGCTCCCGGTTCTTCAGAAAGGCCTCTATTGCTAGTTTCTGGTCATAAAGTTGAACTTGGCCCTGGTGACACGAGTGATTGGGGAATATGCCACCTCATAGGATCAGGTATACAAGGAACTATGCACTGCATGATCCGGTATGCTAAGATATAGGTAGAATGTACACGAACACGATAATCGATTTGATGCAAGTGAAGTCTATTTAGCTTTTCATACTACCTATACGATTCCCCAAACTTGCTTCACTTGAACAGAGGAAGAGGCTCAAGGATCTGTCCCGAAACCTCGCCAAAGCCAACCTTCTTATCACCACTTCCATAAGCACCACGAATGATGAGGGTATCACCGTTCTGGATGAACTTGCGCTCCTCACCATCCTTCAAATGAATGGGCACCTTGCCGCCCTTGGTCTGTTCCAACATGCTACCCTCAGTGCCAGACTCAGTACCGGAGATAGTACCTGATCCGAGGAGATCACCAGGTCGAAGATTGCAGCCAGTGATGGTGTGATGAGCAATCATCTGGGGCCACGACCAGAGCAAGTTTCGCGAAGTAGTCTTGCTGAGATGGTTCTTGTTACCAGCAGCAGCTGTACTTGGTTAGTCACTGTATCTTAAAAGATGCGATGAACTTACTGATGATTTCGACCTCGAGGTTAATATCCAAGACATTGTTCTCTGTCTTCTCCTTCAAATAAGGCAGAATCTCATTATCATTCTTGATACCAGCTGCTTTGGCTCCCTCAAGAGCATCAGTCAGCACGACCCAGGCACTAATACTCGTACCCAAGTTCTTAGCCGTGAAAGGACCAAGAGGCACATATTCCCAAGCCTGGATATCTCGTGCACTCCAGTCATTCATGAGAACATAACCAAAGATGTGTTCATCAGCTTCGTCAATAGGGACAGGGCTTCCCATCTCGTTTTCACGACAGATAAACATGCCCATCTCGAGCTCAATGTCGAGCCTCTCACATGGCGCGAGGTCAGGAACCTTGTTGCCAGGACGGAGGATTTGGCCCCAGGGTCGTCGGATTGGTGTGCCTGATACAACAACGCTGCTGGCTCTTCCATGGTAGGCGACGGGGAGATGGGTGTAGTTGGGTTGGAGAGCGTTGTCAGGGCCACGGAAGAGACAGCCGACATTGAAAGCGTGATTCTTGCCTGCGTAGAAGTCGGTGTAATCTCCGATGGTCAAAGGAAGATGGTTCTTGACATCAGAGCGCTTGAGAAGAGCTGCGTCTTGAAGTTTCTGATTATCCTTCAGCACTGGGTTCTTGGTGTCCTTCGCAAAGACATCCTGGAGATAACTCCTCGTCACGCGATGAAATGGACGACCAAGCGCAGCAAAAGCATTCAGCGACCGTTGAGAAAACACATCAACGTGCTTCTGAATCTCAGAGCTACCTGAGAATCCATCACCCTTTGCAAAAGCATCAAGGTCTAACACATGATCGCCGATCGCAACAGCAGGTCGAGGCGTAGCATTTGACGAAGTAGAGATGATGCCAAAGGGGATGTTGGCGATGGAGAAGTGAGACTCGGCGGGGATAGAAAGCCACGACATTTTGAATTGAATACAGTGAGATGAGGAGATGTAGTGAGAGAGTTGTCACGACGTCAGTTTTATTTTGTATTACAAGCTGGTGATGGAGCCGCCGCAAGCCGACTTAGCGGGGCTGGATGCCGGGGCTAACGCGGGGTGCGGAACGGAAATGGTTCCGATTTTTCCGTCTTCGATGGCGTCGGTTACTTCAGCTGAAGAGCATCCTCGGCGGAGAGATAAGTGATAAGAGCGATAAGATAAGCTCTCCAATGAAAGTGGAGATAAGATACAGTTTTAGATGAGACGGATCTGCGATAAGATACAATCTTAAGAGAATTGTAGATCTTAAGACAGACGCATCCTACCGAAGATGAGACAGATCTTAAGATACGGCACTAAAATGTTATAAGTTCTCTCTGTTGTCTTACCATTTTTCTGGCTTAATCTCATTCTACGCGAGGCGATCTAATGCGAGTATAACCTGTCGGACGATCTGCCCATGCGGCATGACACAGATCTATGCGAAGTTGAAGATTAACAAGTTGGAGACTTATTCTATTTGTATCAGAGCAGTGCAGTCTCAGGCAGTTGTCTTGTAAAGGTTTTCTAACTCATCGCCATCAAACTCAATGCCATAAATCCGATTGAGAGTGTCGCGCAGAAGAATACGACGCCCTCGCACCTCAATCCACCCTAGGCCTTGAAACTCGCGAGGAAGGAGAAGTAATCGATGGTTGTACCACTTAACCCAGTTCCCATCACGGCAGCAAGTTAGGATCTTCAGTGATGATTTTGAATAGCCTCCTGACCACAGCTAAAGCGTTCATGTCATCGAAGAGATGTTTCCCAGACTTGTCAATCTCAACCTCTAGATGATTCATTCTATAGTCTTGTAAGTAGCTTTTTGCATTTCCTAGCAGACCTGAGTGACGAAGTTTTACAATATAACAGAAGAAAATTGACCGGTAGATTCGTACCCTTATTGCGTAACGTCACTTCAGTTGTCTGAATGAAGCCTTTGGTCCTAAATACCAGGTGTTGAAAATTCTTGTCGTCCGCCGAGTTGAATTTGTGAAGCATATTATGTCGAACATCAAATCCAAGTTCGTCCGAGCCGCCCAGAACAGGTGAACTATTATCCACAACCTAAGCTGGTTAGATTCAAGACGAAGAAATCGACAGTTAAATATGGCGCATTTTAAAGTTCTACTTACAGTAAATGGCTCCGGTCTCCCATTTGCGAATTCTTCGAATTGATTGCTTAAGCAGGTCTTGTAGGCACTGATATTTGTGTCCCGAGTCTCGTAGACACATGTAATACTGGACTTATACACATGGTTAGCTAGCAGACTCTCGAACCGCCTGACAAAGTCATCCAGCGGACCTGGTTCATGACGTGTTCCAGGGCGTAGATACTGGAGCATGCTCTGGCTACACTCCTGTCCCGAATCTTTAGCAACTTCGAAGCGTATCCGGGCCGCGTTTCTTCCAGTTGTATTAGACCCACGGAAAGCTGTACCGAGAAATATAGCACCGATTGTGTATTTGAGAATCTCGGAATATCTCTCATGGGACGCAAAGTTCACATCAGTAGCGGTCATGAGAGCCTGTGCAACGATGATTGTCAGAATCAGAGTTCCTACTGAATGACGCGCTTTTTCGCGATCGCTAGTGATGCCATAGTGCCGCTTATCCTTATTGCGGACACCTGAATGATGAGGGAACCACTCACCTTAGCAAGCAGCAAACCACCAAAACACGACGCGATAAAGATCAATGGTGTATTCTGGCGTTTCTAACACGCCGGGTTAATTTCAGTTAAATGGATTCATATACAGCCAGGCTTACTGTAAACTCGCGATGCGTATAGACATCATTTAGCAACCTCAATGTTTGCCCTTCAAACGTATCATCAAAAGCATCACGGTCATATCTTGCGTTCTAGTGGCTCACTAAGATAAGAGCACGAGGAACGGACTTCGGTAGCATCCCGGGGTCCGCCAACCAATCAACATCTCCAGATCTTTGGTTTCTCTCGTCCTTCCATGCAATCCACGTTCTGGAAGGTGCCGCGTCGAGCCCATGAATGGCGATGATACCACTGTTCTTCGTATACATTCAAGAGCCGACACTGCGGTGAACTCACTCGAATTTATAATCTGCAAGGCTTTGGGCGCTTTCCGGCTTCGGAAAGACCTGAACAAGCTGTACACGCTCAGTATGAGTCTAACTGGCCCTTGTGTTTCTGCATTCATGGTATGGAATGGAATAAAAGCTATCGAGATACATAAAAAGCTAGTGTCCATAAGATTAGCAGAAGAATGCCTGTCAAGGTCTGGGGCCAAGGATGGGATAACTTGAAAGGAGAAGCTGAAAAAAACGCGTGGGGCCAACATGTTTCAGATAAGCCGTCTGACCATATTCTGTCGCATCTGACCTAAGCTTGGCGTACACAGTATGCATGTATGACGGACTACGGATATGCTTTTGCGTTTACCGGTCCGGCCAGCCCGGTTACGAGTCGCGGCTGAAGTGCCACCTACGTAACAGTACAGTAGCCAAGGTAGATGTATTATGTCCTATTGGTTTCTTGAGAGAATGAGGCCAGCAACAGTTAGGGGATCACCTGGCACTGCCATTATCCATGTGAGGGCCCGGCTTTCAATCAGTAAATTCCTTATTTACTCCATACTCCCCAGTTCCCACCGTTTCAAAACTAGGTAATATTATTAAACTTTTTATCTTTATTCACTTATATCTTCAAACAGTTAGTGGGATATTCTCCTCAGCCATTACAGAGTATCAGTTACCTTTTACTCTTCATAATGGCAGCAAATGATGGCCCAGCTAAATCGGACGAAGCCAACATCCTTACTATTCTACATCCTTCCTCTCGACTTTGCACCCGCTGCCTATCCTTTCAGTGGCCATCAGCGCCGCCTTCACGCGTAAACTGGTCTCAGAGACTACCGCTGCACAAAACATTCTATTCTCTCCAGGAGTCAGCAGACCAAGGTTGTGCATTATGTCAATTTGCTTGGTTATCCCTTGCTAAAAGCCATTCGTCAACCAATGTTGCTGAGAGCTCCCTGAATAATGCATCAGTTGAACTATCTGCTCAGATATACGGCCGGGACTACATATATATGTCATCAGTTCTAATCCATGAGCGAGAAATAGTTCTTGAAGGCGCATCATCTCTTTTCAGACCTATTGAGTCTAGCGAGGTGGAGTTGCTTAGAAATATGAAGAGCCGTCATCTTAAAGGTAGATATCAGAAGCACGTTCTCAAGACTGGTCCCTCACTGACACCAATCCGTTCCAGCCTTTAATAACAGAGGAAACGTCCAAAAAGAACTCGAGCAGCTCGTTTACGAACAGATCAAACCTTGGATAGAGGACTGTCGTGAACAGCATGCGGACCACGAACGCTGTGGTACGAAATACGTATCATCAGTTCTACCAACTCGACTACTTGACGTTGGTAAGACGAATGACACTTTCGTCAAGCTTGTTGAGGCCAAAAACAGCACAATTTCCCGAGACTCGGAATACCTCACCCTCAGCTATTGTTAGGGTAATAGAAACGAGAATTCCAAAACGACAGGTGGTAATCTCGAGAGGCGCCTACGGCGCTTTGGATGGGGATCCAATACTTATGGGTAGATGCAATATGCATTATCCAGGGCAAAAAAGGTGACTTTCTCTCAGAGTCACCCAGAATGGGGGACTACTACTCCAATGCTGCATGCTGTATCTCTGCATCAGTTGCGAAAGATAGTCAGGAAGGCTTTTTGACTGAACGTCCACTGGCACGATACCCAATGGACGATATTGCCATCAAAATTGCGAAGCACAATACAGGATATACCACATTCAAAATAATCAACAACGAAGCTCGCCTACTAACTGACATTAAGAATTCGCCACTAGCGCAACGCGGATGGTGTTTGCAAGAGACCGCACTTTCAAGGCGGATACTTCACTGGACTCTACGTGGGCTTTATCTTGAATGTCAAAGTTCTGTTTTCCCTGAAGGCTCCAAAGTTCCGTGCGAACATCCACCTAACTTTCCTAGACTGACAGGAAAAGAAATAATGGCGACGCCTGATGAAGACATTCTTTTCTCAGGCGGATGGTATCGACTTGTCTCCGATTTCTTGAGAAAAGAACTGACTTACGAAACTGATCGACTACACGCCATCCATGGGCTTGCATCTGTACTAGCACCACGTCTAAGAGCCGAGTATTTTAGTGGCCTCTTCCGACCGAGTCTTGCGCATGGTCTTTTATGGTACCACCCTCCCGAATGGCCTGAACCATTCCAGCGACCAAAGAACGCACAGCTACCGTCATGGTGCTGGGCCTCTAGCTGTCCCGTTGCCTTTAAGAGAATCTGCCAGGCGCCTGTTTATGTCAAGGATATTCCGGAACGGCCTCTATGTTTCCCTACACATTCTGAGGCTCCGGGTATGGTAGGAAGTTTCGTCATGGGGCTACATTTCAGAGCCCCCATTTTCCAGCTTAAGATCGGCAGAAACAAAGTTGCATGGATGAAGAATAACAGTTCAGATGACACAGAGCGCTTCAGCTGTGACTACTATTTGGACGCAAATCGTCATGTCATGCGAGACTTCAAGGCATGCCCTTCATCGGATGAAGAATTGGGAGATGGCGTTGATGTATTGTGGTTGCCTGTAGGTCGAGAAAGAAGAAATCTTTCACCTGTTCTGGGGCTATTGGTGCATGAGGTGCCTGATAAAGGGACAGGAGTTTACTGCCGGTATGGGGTTTTAGTGTATGACTGGCCTGACTCCAAGTCAAAAGAGGAACAGTTGGAAGATGTCAAGGAAATCACTCTAATATAAAGGCTTGATCAAAGGTTCAAATTATTTGAGCAGGACCTTCGAGCGGGCTCATCGCAATTCCTTGTAGTAGGAGGACTAAATGTCGGTAATATGTACTAGGTTTTACTACATAAAGCAACGCTCTAGCAATCTGACCACGGACAGGTAATAAGCCTCCTGAACACTCTCTGGTTGTCCGGCATCGCCTGTCTCAAAGTCACTCCTCAGGCACGCCGAGGCTGCGTCAGCGAAAGCATCACCCATCCTCAACCTGACTTCAGGAATCATATCCAGTATTCTTTCCCGCACGCTTTTGTCCTTGTCTTGACTCCCCTGAGCATCTAAAAGCTTGATGATCGGCGACCACAGACCAATCTCCACGAGTACAACACCAAGACTGTACAGATCGGCCTTGTATGAGAAAGGCGGTCTGTCGGCTGACTCGCCATTCTGCTTCACTGGATGGCCTTGGTGGTCTGGGTGCCTGTACAGGTTCTGGAACCGATTATCCCCAACATTTTGAGTCAGCCTGGTCTCTCGAAACAGCCTGCTGTAGTCAAAACCGCCGATGTATGCCGCCCCAAGATCGACACTAGATATGTCACTACTAAGAAACAGGACATTATCGCTCCGTATACCTTTGTGCAGCCACGATCCCAAATGAAGAAACAGCAGCGTTTTGGAAAGCAGCTTAACAAGCTTCAACCGCTCAGTGAGAGATTTAGGCGTAGAATCTTCCCTGCTCAGCAGCTCCAGAAGAGTATAAACCTGCTGCCCCTCCTCAAGCTTGAAGACCAAACCGTATTGCGCGTCCTCTTCTTCTGCGACTGGCATATCGACCATGGCTATGCATTCCAGAGTCCTGAACTCTTGGGGCTTCTTTTCTGAGTGCAACAGCAAAGCGAGGTCGTGTATTTGGTTCTGGGAAGCCTCCTTGATTTCGGCAGATAAGCTGCTTGGTACAGTGATCCACTCGATCATCACAGGTGTGATGTTGATGTTGCGAGACTTGAAATTGGCAAGGCTGCGCTTGGTGGAGTGTTCATTTGTGCTGTCTAGTTTCTTTTCGTTTTTGATTCCTCGGTGGCTTCGTAGTAACTCTCGTTGGTGCATGGTGTCGGTTCGATTTGTCATCTCTTCTGCGGCTTCCTTGAACGTAGCGATGCCTTGCACTACTTTGAAAGCTCTGTCCTCCTCAAAACCTTCAATCAGTGGTTGATCCCGCTCAAAGTCAACTTGATCGGTCTGGTCGCTGGTTGGGGGTATGAAGAAATCCTCGAGCTCTCCAAGCAATACAGCAATTTGGTCTGTCATCTTCATACCCTCTCCCCCCTTCCGAGCCCACCTCCACCGCTGAATTATGTTGGCATGGTTTATTGAGGATACCTCCTTCTGAAGTAGCTCCAAGTCTTCAACATTCGGCCTATCCGTTTGAGCAATTAGGGCGAGTTGAAGACCGCGATCTGCTGAGCGAGGTTGACCCTCTAAAACGCGATCATTTCGAAACAGCGAGGGGTACTTTTTGTCAAAGTTATCAAGCGCCGTGAGCCGATACTGGATTATCAAGACATATCTCAGAGCCAGAGATCCGAACTCTTTGAAGCGCGGACTTTTCTTGAGGTCCTCCTCCTTCAGCTGTCCCCAGCCCAGTGCCCAGGTCTTGAGACGGGCGCGAATCATGTCGAGTCTGGCTTTTATGATGATGACTTCTTGTCCGACTTCATTTGTGGCCTTCCACATATCAATGACCTTGACGGTAGTGTCGACGACCTGGAGGGCAAACCCCAAAATGGCGATAGCCTCGAGGCCAGACATGTTGGATATGTTATGGGTAAGTTGGCTTGGGCACTTTTGGAGGGATAAAAATTGCTTCAATCACGAAGATTTGGTTCATGCTCAGATCATACATTCGTACCATTTACTTATCCTTTATTTCGGAGGCCCCTCATGATGTCGCTCAGCTGAGGAGTAGACCTCCGTTTGCTAGCGGAACCTCCGTTAGTTCACGGCTCTCTGCCGCCGCCCCATCGCGCTAAGATAGAATAACGAGCCCTGAAAGGCCGCCACTGTGTGCCATCAGTACATGGACTGGTTTTAGTGGAGGCAGTACTGCTTTCAGCCTCACTTCGTGGTGGTCATGCTAGCTAAATGCGAATTAAACCTTGACGAGGCACTGACTTTGAAGAATGTGATGGAACGAAACTTTCCACGTCCTGTGCGATACGAATCTAGACGGCGCCTCCAGTCCCTGCGATCTGGGAAGATAAAATACTGGCCTTCCATTCCAAACGCACCATTCGAGGAGACCGTTCAACAATAGTCCTGGACTTTCAGCTCAGCCTATCACTTCTTATGACCTATTTGGCACAAGGAACACGCTTCAAGTATCCTACCTAACCCACTGACTCTAAACGCCTTCGAGAGCTCAGTGATGACGGACCACGTGAAGGAATCACAACGGCCCATGCCGGGGCTGCTGCCTTTATTCGCTGCTGCTATCGACGCAGTAGGCACATGCCCGTCCGCAAGAGAAGAAGTGCTGGTCAACATCTGCATCGACGAAAAAGCTTTTGAAAGAGAGCCTTCCTTTGCGTCTGGCGGCTCATTCCAAGTCATGCGAAGCCGACCAAACACACTGATAAAATATGTCGATTCTCGGTTCAAAATGACCACCATCCATAGACTGGCCATGCTACATCTCAACGACGTTGTACTCCGAGTCCCGATACGGGCGGTGGATTGGGACTCGGAGAAAGGCCGGCACCTCTCAGAGTCTATCTGCACTGAAATCGCGATTCTCAAGAATGAGCATCTCTGGAAACATAAGAACATCACGAGTATGGTTGGCATCTGCTGGGGGGTAGATAACGACCGCGCTATAATGCCAGTTCTTGTGTTGGAGACGGCCCAAGGAGGCGATTTATGCAAATACCTTGAAAGTTCAGTGGAGCTTGATACGAGAGACAGGCTACGTCTAGCGATACATTGCTTTCAAGGCTTGCTCGCACTTCACAGCGTTGGCGTCATCCACGCAGACTTGAAGCCAGAGAATATCCTAGTTTTTATCGACGAAAAGGGCAGGCCATGCGCAAAACTTACCGATTTTGGTTGCTCCCTTCTTGTTTCCAACATACATGAACCAATCAAGCTCAAATCAGGGACTGCCTTGTGGCAAAGTCCTAGAGTTTTGCAGGCCCTCGGCGCTCAAGGCTTACTTCAAGCTGATATCTATTCTTTGACGCTTGTGGTATCCCTTCTATTGGTTGGGCCTTTCATGAGCAAGGTGTTTGACCAAGCAGATGGATCAGGTCATGGTAGAGAGTCACTACACAAGCTCAAAACTGACGATGGTGCCCTTGCAAGCTTTATCAGAATGCAGAAGGATACTAATGACTCGTCTGGTCCACCTGTTTTCACAGACAAAGTGTCAGGTCTCATCTCCGAGTTCTTCTATTTGATGCTCTCCAACGAGGGGGAGCTCCAGGCTGGAGCCGCAGGACCTGTTGAGCTACTGAAAACCATGCTTTACCATGAGATTGCATCTGCCGCTACAGACAACGTAGAAGTCTTTGAGACCCTTGATTTCCTTGAAGAGGACGTCTATTTGAGCCACTGTAAGCACTCCTCAATCTCTTGCTCGGCATCAAAGATAATATCTAACTGAACTTAGGTGATAATATACCTTTGGTCCAAGTTGAGGACATAGTAAGCCTGTCCACGGCGGCCACAGATAGCCAACAAGAGCTTGATCTCGAACCTACCATACCACTACTTCACCACTCCCATCCGGAACCGTCTCAACAACACACAAAAGAGACAAAGGGTAGAGTAGAGGAAGAGGGACATATAACCTTGACCCCTCTAATCGAAAGGACAATTTCGGTAAGCACTTCCACCAAGACTTACGATAACCCAGCCATGACTAATATCGTATGTGCATCTAGATCAACACATACTTTAGCAGACTCAGGCGGCTTCCTGGCCGAGTTACCACAGCAATAATCACTCAGATACGAGAAGTCGCCGACTCAGACTCATACTGTGAAGCCTCACGATCCCTTGCTGCGTATGCAATGGCAACATGGCTAATTAGCATTCACCGGTCTGCCGCCACTTCAGCGCCATCACTTCGTGAAGCCGGAAAATACCTTCTGACTGCCGCCAAGTTGGGACATGAACAGTCCCGCGTTGTGCTAGGACAGGTACTGGCTTGGATAGGGATGCCGAATCCTATAGACCCAAAGGTTGAAGAGGGATGGCTATACGATTTGGCTGTGCTTGGAGATCGGCGTTCTCTGAAGCGATTGAGCTCAGAGAGATGCGCTGAGGCATTACAAGATCAGATGGCAGCGCTGGGTGCGCGTGTCAAAGAGGAAGCAGATATCTCTGCGCTTTCAGATCAGGCCTTTTCGGAAAGCAATCTACTCAAAGACAGCGACAGATTGAGAGACCGGCTCCCGCTCATATGCAGGTACTTGGTCAGTCAGAGCTGGGACATCAGCTTACGAAAGATCCACGACCTACCGGACCTCAACCCCGACTTGTGCGCTTCTCTTCTGATGCAAGCTTGTCAAAAGGGTGACTATAAAATCGCCAAGCTTCTCATCGAGCACGATATACCGCTAAGAGATGAAACCTCGGGACCAACTCCATTGCATTACCTGGCCCATTTTGGTGATGAGGATATCCTTCCTTTAGCACGGCTCCTCATAGATAAAGATGTCGATCTAGAAGCCCGCTGCAACCTTGCTACTCCATGCACCGTTGGCCAACTCGATTTAAAAGACACCCTTGCTGATGCGACACCTCTCCTATGTGCAGTAGCGCAGCGGAGCCTCACAGCAGTTTCTGCACTTGTCTCGTTAGGTGCGAATCCATTTAACGGAGCTGACAAGTATGAACCGCACACAAGCACTATGGCGGCTGATAAACGTGGGAGGACGTACTCACCAGTCCATTACGCAGCAAGACTACACATGTCGGAAATCCTAGAGGCTCTATTACCCGAGGGCAAGGAATATGAGCAGTTGCTGGATTGGATGTGTTATGAAACGCACTCTCTAAAGGTCACTCCGCTCTGGTGCGCTGTCGACTACTGGTATCAGGGCCTATACGATCGGGTATTACTTCATGGGAAAGATCACATCAAAAGGTGCGAGGAAACCATCACCTTTCTGTTGAAGCGTGGAGCTCAGGGCCATGTAGTCAATTGGGATGTCACGACACAGGTCAAGCATTCCATCTTCACGGCAGCAACCTTGTACGGCCAACCTTTTGTGCTGAACCATCTGAGATCTTTAGACGTCCAGCCTCTCACAAAGAATCTCATCAGAACACTTCAGATTGCCCTTGACGTCGAGGACTTGACGGCCGTTGAGTATCTTCTTCCGCTTGCTGAGACAGAAACACGGGAATCTGAGTCAGCCTTTCAGCTACAGGCATCCGTTCAAGGGCACAAGCTTCCGGACATCATCAGCCATTTGTACGATATCAAGGAACGCCTCGAATCGAACGCCAGGTCAAAACTCAAGCTTGATCTAATCAGAGACCCACCACTCCAGGAAACGATTGGCCCGGATGTCGGACAGGATATCTTGCAGCAGAGGACTTCGCAGGGAGGCTTCAAAATATCGTTTACTATACGGCCCGGGCCTGGTGGGCGCAGCATCATGGAACCTGTAGGCGAGCCAAGCATGATGCCGCCCGCAGGTACGCCTTTACCCATTGACGAAGAAGACAGCGGCATTTCTCCCTTTGAGATGGCCGTCATGGGCGGGTACGAGACACGTGCGCGCGAACTGTACGAGAGCGAGCATTGTGACGTGTCATGCCGTCGTGTAGATGAAGACGGCGATGAGACCACCCTCTTAGCACGTCTTATCCGCAAGAGCCGCAAGTACAGTAACTTTGATAAGCAGATTCTATTTCTTCTCGATCTTACTCCCCCCAGCGCAGAAGAGTACTTTCGTGCTTGTATACCGTCCGGGTCAACTGACGACAAAGGGTTATCTATTCTTCACATGTCTGTCATGCTCGACGAGTGCCCTACAAACTTCAGACCCCGCGCACCTCGTCAACTTATTTCCGCCATCATTGAGAAGTACCAGGAGTCGGAATATCTAAACGCTATAAATTCAGAATTTGGCACTGCGGTACACATAGCAGTTGAGTGCGGTAATCTGGAAGCACTCAAGGAACTTGAGGACGAAGACATTGAGTGGAATCTTCTAAACGCGTACGGTGAAACACCACTCGACATAACAGCACGGCGGCTCCTAAAGGTCCATGAGTTTCTACAGCAATGCCGCCATCTACAAAGGCTTGAACAGCCGGATGAGTATAACGAAGCAGTGAGCACTTATCGGGCGAATGAACAGCGCATGAAGAGCTTTCTACAAGGGATGGGGGGAAGGTACCAAAGGTACAACGGGTTTATGCACAGGAAGAGTGAGACGGAGTGGGATCTAGAGAACTTCGCTGTCTCGGGGAGCATGCAGGTCAATGTCGCGGAGCACTTGGCGATACTTGAAAGCCGCTCGGTTGGTGAGGATGAACCAAGTGTAGCGGCTCATCTGCGGAAATTGAGAGCTTGGAGTGAGTTGGGGGTGGATGAGTGTATGCTTCACCTTGCTGACGGTACATCAGTGACTTGAGGGGTCTATCAACTCCCCTCATTGATATACGCACAGCTGATGGCTTACATCACGCACCTCGCACGGCGACTTGAGGTTTGTATGAGTCTTTTAAATATGTGTATCATTCTCTTGTTTAGTTAGATCACAGAATACTATAGCAGTGTCAATCTGACTGACTCATCGGATTGAAGACAGTGGTGAATCCGGCCACATCTCCGTCGTATAGGTCGAAATCCCAGTCCGACGACATTACATTGAGAGTTATAATATATATATTAATTTTCAATATATATTCTCAAGAAGTTCTCTTAAATAGTCTAAAAAAACCAAATTTATATATTTATTTTTATAGATAAGCTGTTTAATATATATATACCCTTAAGTGATATTTCCTCCTAGCTGCTCTCCAATGCCCTTTTTTCACGATTGTAAAAAACCCTTATTGCACTTCCTCTAAATCCAACACTTAACAGCATTTCTAGACACGCGCGTGATTCGTCATAGCCCGAAAGTCCTGTAGGTCAAAGACACGCAGATCGCTTTCCACCTTTGCCAGAGATATGGACAGCTTTTCCTGGATACAACAAGAATGCTTGTGATTCCTGATGCCGTACCACCCAGGCTTTTTCAACCCCTCTATCATCTGTTTAGTACCTTCAATACTGAAACCATCAAACGGCGGGGCGTTTCGGGGGTACAGAATCCCGTGTTTGCTGAGCTCCTTCGTTAGGACACCCAAGAGCATAGATGAGCACTCAAAGGAACACTCTTGTTCTTCTTGCAGACGATCAAGGAGTTCGTAGATTGCTGAGAAGATTTCGGCGAGAGTGCTTTGGCGTGCTATGTCGATTTCTTCTGCAGCTTTTGTTAGCAGAGGCCGTCATACTGAGTTGCTACTGCAACTTACCGAGAATATCAGCTGGGATTGGGAAATCCTCGGCTTCGATTAATTTTTGACTGTGCCTCAATGCCAGTTCAGTCATGTTTCGGAACATAATTGACTCTGAGAAAACCCAGGATATGAACATGCAAAGAATGCAGGCTCGCCCATAGACTGTCGGTAGCTCTGACCTCAATCCTTCCAACCAAATGTCTGTGTACAACTCGACGCTCTCAAGGCAATCGTAATAGTTGACAATCATAGCCACCTTTACAAGCATTTCAAGGCTGAGTGATCTTGGGACATCTCGATTGTATCCATGCATGATAGTCAGGACGATCTTGAAAGCTTCAGGATCCCAGTCGCTCGCTGTTATCAGACGAAAACCTGATGAATCGGCCTGTCCCTCTGCGAAAGGACCGGTAACCATTGTTTTGAAGATAGGTGAAGCTAGCTCTAAATGCTTTCCTGAGACTAGCATTCAAAAATCTATCTTCTTAAGGTGAGGGGCGCATGTTTCTCCATATTCCCAATCTTGTGTTTGAAAGCTTGTGGTGTCGGGGTTCGTTCCAGGATCAGTATGACCCAAATCCGTTTCGTGGCCATCTGAAATTTCCGGAGAATCACTTGCACTCCAAAAGTCTGAGAAATCTACCTTACCCCAGTCTATGGGAGGTGCGTTGGGATTACCTCCTAGTGATGTTGAGGTTCTCATGGAAGACTCCTGCGGTGCTTGTGGCGTAGTCGGTGGGGAGAATTCAACTGTCTTTCCTTTCTTCTTTTCCCACTTATTCCTTCTTAAGTATGCCTTCTTGCGCTTTTCTTCCTCTATCCAGATTTTATCTGCCTCCCATTTAAAGGTCTGGGCGATGGATGTGCTAAGGATGATCTGAGTGTCACCGTTCGAGTCGAACACATATGCCGATGGCTTCTTACTGGGAGGTGCATTCGGAGGACCTCGCTGAGGGGAAACAGGCTCAGAGCCTGGGGCATCGTGAACCATCTTGTTGCCTTCATTCTTTAGCATATCGTTCTCAAAGGGTCAAAACAATACTGACCTATGGAGACGAAATGAGGTTGAATTCTGGTTGTTCTATCTTGGTAATATTTTTGCTGAGACTTGCAAAGAAGAAAACGCGTTTAGGCGTTGGCTCTTCTATGAGGAGGCGAGCCCCTCGTTTTGAATAATGGTTGATGTTGGGCTGACCTGCAGGAGGCCGACCAATTTACGGCCAACCCCGCTTCTCGTCCTTGGAAATCAGGCCAATGACATTTTCCTTATACAGTCACACTGTATGGTTTTCAAACGGATGTAAGTGGAAAAAGAAAAGATTGGATATCATCCAACCAACAACGACAGCCACATTGTACTTTGTCCACTTTGATACCTGGCGCTTATTCCTAGTCAGGCATCGAGTCACTATAAAGCCCTTCTAATGGCGCTACCGCACACTGGGAGACCTCGGCCCCTGCTGAGAAGCCGGTGACATCCGTGTCTTGGTCCCTTGAGCTTCGATAAAGGGTCGTTCTTTCCAGGAGCGTTGGTTCTTTATTGTCTAGATACGGCGCAATGAGGGCGGCTCGTTATATAGAGTGAGGCCAAGCAAGGGTCAGTTACGCGGCTATATGGATAGCCTTTAGAAGCCGATTCACATCTTCCGTGCTGTCTTCTATTTCTCCAAAGTGTATTAGCTGCAATAAACACCATAAAACTCCAGAGCGCTAACATCATCGCCAGTATTAGTCTTTCGGTTTGCAAGTATATTAAGATATATCAAGGCAGCAGAGAAGAAAGTCTGCGGCCTCTCAATAAATCCAACTTCGTGAAGAACACACATTGGAAGCAGTATATGGATCCAATTCTGGAATATAAAGGCAATTACATATAGCAGATGCGCGCAACATAGCCTGGACCTAGTTAGCAAGCTTCCCGTGCCTTTCAAGCCGTACACATACCTTGAACAGATACTGGGTATCCGTTTCGCAAGCAATCCTTATACCAGCTTTACGGTTCTGACTTCGACATTATCAAAGAATGACAGACCCCCAGTAAGTTCGGGTTTCGAAAAGAATGTTCCCAATCGATAATACTCATTCGGACTCCCTGTTGGGTGAATCAACAAGCCATAGGCCACCCTTTTGGATAAGGTTTCCGCCTCCAAATTGCCACCACTTTCAGCACTCACGGAAGGGGAGCTGGACGATTCATAGTGAGGCTCAGCATCGGTATCACCGTCAAGAGTCTTAGAGTTGTTAAAATGTGTTGATGGAAACAGGTCTCTACCTCCATCGCGTTGGATAGTGCTCCCTATTAGCAGAAAGCTAATAGGTGCTGCGAGTGTACGAGTTTCGCTTGGCTGGAATATGTCTTTAATAGAGCAATCAAGTGCAATGTGTGCAAAGTACCGCCCGTCAGATCTCACAGTATCTTTCGAATCAAGAAATCGTTCAATAGCTTTGCGGCATGTTATCCTCGGCGATCTCACGTACAGCTTGGAGGAGATATCAAGCGCGGCATGTTTCACCTCGCCGAAGACTGACTCACCGCGCAAGGTGATGGTTGTGTTTAGGCTTTGGAACTCTGGTCGACAATCAGCTGAAAGATCTGGATTGTATAGATCAAACCGGAACCATTTCCGCTGACTAGCCCAGCTCCACGAGGGGGCAATGTATGGAAAATGAATCTTCAGTCTCTTCAGCAGTTCTTGATAACTTATTTTCTTTTCTGCTGAGATAGCCCAACAGAGTGATTGATGCATGCTATTCTTCCAAAGACCAGCTGCGTAGTCATCGTTCAGCTTGCTATTGAAGAGCGCTGCGATACCAGCGATTGAAGGAAGAAGGTCGGTTTCCCGCGTGAACTGATGGCGTCTAGGGTTGACTTGAGAAATTATGTCGCGCCATTCTCTATAGATGTCTGCTGTGCCACCCGATTCGATTCTCGCGCGGTCAAGCATGAGGAAATCCGCTTCATACTGATCTCTCTCCCTTCCCATTGATTCGCTGAAGGATTTGCACTTGAAATGCACGTTTCGTTTTGAGAAAATGAGCAGGCGGGTTGATGACATGCGCTCCTGGAGCGTCCAGCCTCTCTCAAGCCAGGGGCTGATGATTATGTCTTCTGACGCATCGGAACTGTAGAGAGGAGAGTATATACCAAAGACATGAGCGCGACCCGAATGAGTCTCAAAAGGAAGAAGTATTCTGTCAGTCCTTTTGACAAACCCTTCCTCGCAGTTAGGAGACGATGCAGCTGCAACTGTCGCGTAAGCGTTGCCATAAATACGCTCCATCACCGCGCATTGCTTGTCCCAATCAGAGCCGTCATCTTGGAGAATGCACAACGCATCGACCCAGAAGAATGAGATTTATAACGCTCTTGTTACAGCCACGGCGTCTTTGATAACTTGTGGCAAAGAGAATTCTCCGATTTGTTGCTGATGCTGGGAGATATTGCCGCTGGTTGTCTTGAGCTGTTTACTTGCATGAGGCTCTGGGCCCCAACAGTACGTCAGGGCAATATATCGCTGAATCTCGGCGTCTCGAGGTTGACAGTCCTTGGTGAGGACTAGCCTCAGCCGATTTCCTCTAACATCAATGAGCCGATCGGGGATGAAGGTTTTTTTATGTGGGTTTACATGGTCATGTAGTACACATGACTCCAACTTTGACTTCATCCATGATAGGGTATCATTATTGATATGAGATAAAGGTGGTTGGAGTCTCAGAGGCATGCCCATATCGTAGTCGGTTGCTGCCGTTATAGGGCAATCGATATGGAATTCTTCGCCGTCTATCTCGTTTCCTGTCAGCTGTTACACGCGTGTCTGCCACTATTTGGTATGTACCTGGTATTGTACAGATCCGTAGAGCTTTTAAGCCATACTCATCAGTCTCGTCAAGGCGAAACACATAATACAGCGACACGTAAACATGTTCTGCTGAAAATAGATCCACTGAGGTACCGTAGAATTGCCACCAGCTCACGACATGATGAATAAACTCGCAGCAATGGCATTTGTCTACACCTTGACTAACGTCGCGAGTTAGGAAGTCGACCACATCGGTCACACCCCATTCCAAATCGGTTTGTAGTTCCTGGTCCCGCTCACCAGTTGATGGATTTCTGAGCGAGAGGGCATCTAGCGTTGTACTTCTCAGTTGCAGGCTTGCACAGCGCTTGCAAAGCTTCGCAAATTGATCTGGGGAAGTATCAGAGGCTGTTATTGATGCGACGTTTGTTTTTGTCAGAAGTATTCCCAGCTTACGCTGACGTGGTATTTCTTAAAATAGGCACGCATGACTAAGCGACGCTACGGAAGACTATAGGGCTCAGTGGCTCAAAAGTCAGAAGTAAGAGATTTTCCTTACTAGACTTACCCTATGTATGCATTACAAGCTAAAATATATACATAGATAACCTTTTATTACTCTACTGAATTTATTTATATAGTATAGTATTACTAAGTGTAAGATTAATGCCCTCTACTTACAGCATATTTAAGCATACTTAGGCAATTATAGGGCTCTATTTTAATCTATATAAACTTATTATTCTATTATATATATTATCCTTTCTTATAGAGTATATTAAATACTACTTAAAAAGTAGTAAATGCTATAGTAATATTTATATAGGGCTAAATAACATTATAAATGCCATTTTCTGCCTATCCTATAGCTAGTTACTTACTATTAGTAAGGTTATTAACCTTACTGATAGCCTATAAGCTACCCTAGCAGTCCCTATATAAAGCACTTTAATAATAATACTAATTAAATAATCTTAACTAATCCCTTTAATATATAATAATGCCTACAATATAGCTATTAAAAGCTAGTAAAGAAGCATTACATTAATAGCCTATAGTAGCCTAACTATAATTAAAATGCATACTAAGTTCTATATTATATTTAGAGTTAAGGATATAGTTACTAGTATAGCTATTATAAAATATAATAGGCCTCTTACTAGGTCCTTTAGCTATAAGAGCAAGATTAAGGTTATACTAACTGCTTTATACCTATTATATGCTACTATAATTACATTTCTTATATTAAGCTTCTAGGTATTACTAGCTATAATAAAGTAAAAGCTTATTTTTAAGTTTAATATTACTATAAGCTTATATAAGCTTAAATACTTTAATAATATTATATATAATATAGTATAATTAAAGGATTTCTTTAATAAGGTAAATATTTTACTTCTTTTAAGAGCTAAGATTCCTATTAACCTTTTATTTTTCTATTTTAATAAATAAGATAATTTAGAAGAGAATACTACTATTTACCTTCTTAAGAGATATATTAAGTAAGTAGAATTAATAGAAGTAGAAAGAAGCACTTCTAAATGTATAATTAAGCTAAAGCAGGAGAAGGGAATAAAGAAGGAAAAGGGAATAAAGAAGGAGGTAATATAGCCTACTAAGAAGGAAAAGGGCATAAAAGATAAGATTAAAGTTAAAATACCTTAAGAGTTAGTTATAAAAGAGGAGAAAAATGAAAGTAATATAAAGAGCTTTACTTTAGCTGCATTTAAGGCATTTCTAAATAGTATAGAAGAAATAAATTATATAGAAGAAGTAAAGGAGAAGGCTACAGAAACTAATGCTTACCTTAAGCAAAATATAGCATTACTATAAAGGTTTAAGTAGTAATATATATATAAAATGCCTTCTTTTATATTATATAAAGCTATATAAAGTTAATCTTATTAGTATTAACTACTTCTTAGTTTAGGGTTATAATATTAATATTGCAAGTAGCTAAATAATCCTATATGTAATTAATCCCTTTTATAGGTATTAGAAGGAGTCTAATAGCTAGTTAATGCCTATTAAGCATATACTCTTCTAATTGGCCCTATAGGAATAGGTATATAGAGTATTTCAGGCTATTAGGGCTTTCAGTAGGAAAGACTTCCCCCTTAAGAATCTCATTATATACTTTAATTGTATCTTTAGGTAGATACGCATTAATATCAATCTAATCATTATTATAAAGCTCTATAATTATCTATAGTTAATTAGAAGGAATAGGGAAAGTAAAGTCTTCTACTTCTCAGGCCTCTAGTTAATAGTATAAGACCTAAGGCTAACTAGAAATAACATATAGCCTAGTAGGTTATTTATATATATAGTGTAAATTCTAAAGCATTATAAACTTAGAAAGCTTTATATATATTATTAGCATATAGAGATATAGAATTACAACTTAATCTAGAATAGAATCTAGTAAAAAGTTACCTTTAGCAGTAATTCTAGTAAAAAATGCCTATTTATAGTTAGTATATATAAGTGCATAGGGCTATATAGGGCTATATATACGCTAGTAACCTGCCTAACTGTTATTTAGTTAATGCTACTAGCTCTTAATCCTTTTATTTTATATACTTTTGCTATATATCTAGCAATTGTTAAATTAGATAAATTAGTCTATATTACCTCCTACAGTGTTATGTAATTGCAAAAGGTAATAATATGCACTAGCTATAAGGAGGGTTTCATTGCTACGATTAGATCAGACTATAAGAGGCATATAACCTTAGCCTTTAATAATATAAAGATATTACTTAAGCATGCTATATAATATATTAGCTAATATACCTATATAAAGCTACATAATATACTATAAGTAAGCATTAATAGAAGCATATATACCTATACCCTAGGCCTTTAGCTTATTATAAGCATTAATTAACTATATAAAGTTAAGGCCTAGGGCTATCTATCCCATTTAATAACACTGCATTATATTCTATTAATTAGAAACATTTATAGGTAAAAAGCTTTAAAAGGCTTTATACATAGTATCTCTACTAAGAGATAGTTCTTACTAGCAGATATAGGTATAGAGATAGGTTTAACTAAATGTTTAAAGCTTAGTGCTTAGTAGGGTATCATTCTTAAAGAATTTATGCAATTTAGCTAACTGTACTGCTTTTTGCTTAGAAGTAGAATATTAATATATATTAAGGTCTTATTATATCCTCTCTAAGCCTATAAGTATAACTACAAAGCCCTCCTTCTATAGTTAGCATAGGATATTCTTATCTTTAAGAATATTATAAAAGAAAAGCTTTTTAATATAGCTTTATAAGGCTTTAGTATCTTCTATATAGGCTTATTTAGTAATTAATATTAATTAATCTTCTTACTACATTTTAAAGTATTAATTTAATATTATATAGGATATAGATATATTAAACTCTGCTAATATGCACTCTATAAGCTTATTTACAGTATATTGCTTAATATCCCTCTATTGTTCAATTTAGGAGCAAAATGGCATTAAGTCTTTTAAGGAGCAACTAAATGTACTTATTATAGAGGCTTATAGTATCTTATATAAAAAAGAAAGAGTACTAGGTAAAAAAGCTTATATAGCATTTTAAGACTATATATACTAGTAGAAGGTTATATAACCTTAATAACCTTACTAATTATAGCATTTTATTAGAAGATAAGATAAAGTAATTAAAAAACTTTTTACCCTAAACTATATATACTGTACTGCTCTGTAGTGCCTAGTATGCTAATAAAAACCTTTTCCCTAGGTATATTATAGTATTCTATAGTACTTAATATACTACTATAAATTCTATTATATACTTAAAATGCTTATTATAGCATTATTAATTATTAAATTATATCTTTAAAAATAATAAAGATAAAGACTAAGCTACTATAGCTATATTAATATTAGTATTGTTTTAAAGTAGCTTATAGGGTATATAATTACCTTAATTCTTGCTTTTCTTAGCCTTCTTCTTCTTACCCTTTATAAAGTCTATAGCTCTCTTAAAGAATTTAAAAAGCAACTAGCAGATAGTGCAATTAAGCGAATTAAGAAGCTCTATAGCAGCCTCTACAGTACTATCTAGCTCTAATTTACTATTATTATTACTACTATTATATTTATACTTAGAAGCTATTTAAGAGTTAGTATAAGAGTAAATAAGTCTATATATAGCATTATATATAAGAAAGAGAGTATTAAGGCCCTAAATAGTTCTAATTACAGTTAGTATACCTAGTAAGCTTAGAAAGGTAAATATAACATTTAGTAAGAGCTCTATTCTCCTTCTTATATTTATTATAAACTTCTAATTTAAATTATAGGATACTATAGAGGTAGCAGAGCATAGTATTAGCATTCTAAGAAGAGAATATTATAGCATAAAGGTTTATAGTTCCCTTTTTAAACTCTTATAGCTTAAGTTTATAGGGCTTAGTAGGTTTCTAAATAAGTTAATATAATATAGTATAAAGCTTTATATAATATATAACTTATACTTTAAATATTAAGATAAATAGCCTTAATACCCTTATAGCTATACTTCTTTAAAGTGTAATAGAAGACTTAAATAGTTAAATTAAGCTATATAGTAAGTTATTTAATAGTCTAGTTAAAATTACTAGTACCTTTACTATAGATTTCCTTAGAAAGATACTTAAAGCAGTTACCTAAATCCTTTTATAAAAGCTTCTTCTAAATTAAATAGTCCTTATCTTAGTTACATGCTATAATGCAGCTAATACAGTTAACTTTATTACTATTAAAGTTATCTTTACTACTAGAGTTAAAGTTATCTTTCTTAGGGTCCTTCTTAGCAGCTTCTTTAGCTTCCTTCTTTACCTTTTTAGCTTCTTTAGCCTTCTTTCTTGCTATTTTAGCCCTCTTCTTAGCTGCATTATCCTTCTTCTCTTAGGCCTCCTTTGCAGCTATAGCTTCCTCTTCGGCTTTATGCAGGTCCTTAGCCTCTTTAGCTAATTACACCTCCTTCTTAAGCTTTATCTTATGCTTCTTTAGCTTTACCTTTAGCTTAAATAGTATAGTACTTAGATTAGATTATATATATATTTATATAGATAAAATCAGTTTAAAAGAGGATATTAATACTATAAGAAAAATATTAGCAGTTAGCTATAAATTAAGTGCATTAAATGCATATACAATAGGATAAAAGATATATAAAAATAAAGCTCTTAATTATATAAAAATGATAGAGGCTGTATAGTATTAATTGAAGGTATGTGTAAGGTAGGGGATAGGTTTACGCAAAGTAAAAGTCACCTGTATAAGCGCTATAGCGCAGGTGCCAAATCAGGCAGGGTAAGTGCTTGTAGGGGAATGAAAATAGCATTATATGAAAGATTAGAAGCATATAATTCTAAAAATACATTTATTAGGTTATATAAGGCTATTGCAGGTGTATGCAGGCAAGAGAAAGTGAGGAATTCTTACCTTATAAGGCATATTAATTTTAGAGGAAGAAAATGAAGCTAAAGCTAGGATCGTGAGGAAATGTGTATTACGTTATCACATGACCCCAAAGGGCCCATTTTGGCTTATGTAAGGGGCCTATAATAATTCAATTTAAAAATCGGATAGATATAAATGTAACCTAGGGCGCCCTACGGGGGGGGGGGTCGGCCTACTACGAAATGACTTTTGAGCCACTGAGCCCTATAGTCTTCCGTAGACGCAAACAAACAAGGCTGATGGGGCTGGGCATGTTTAAGTAAGAGGTTTATCAGTCGGCTATACGAAAGAAAGCACAGGTGGTTTACGCCTTATAGATACACAAAATTCTACTTCTCTTCGATAGTACTCAATATGGTGTCCAACTCGTTACTGACTCCGCGTCGTCAGCTGGCCAGCATCCTCTTCAATCTCATCATCCTCTTCAAACCCAGACTGCCATGATCGATACATAGGCTTGAGCCTCATAGACCAGTTAGTAGAATGTACTCCCCCATGTGCTTCTATCGCTGCAGCAATGTCGTCGCAACCATTCACTGATGCCCAGTCCAAAGGGGTGAAGCCATCCTCGTCTTTGGGAGAAACTTCAATCCCGGGCACGCGCAGGAGAGCTCTAGCTGCAGCGAGGTTCCCCGCTCTTCCAGAAGCATGAAGAGGCGTATACTTGTGGTGATCTCTTGTATTGATATCCACGCCAATTGTAGCGAATGCCTTGATAAGCCACTCAGCGGGCGACAAGACTTGCTGGGCCTCAGCTGGGTCGATCTCCCAGTCCTCATCAACTTCCTCGACGACTTCGTCCAATCCATCATCATCGCTCTTATTAGGATCCGCCCAATGACAGAGGTAGTGGAAGGCGGAGCGTCCGAATAGGTCCACGTGGCCAGCTTCTCGAGCAATCTCTGATGCTGAGTGCTTGGACTGAAGAAAGCGGACCAGACTTTCGACCGTGCTAGTATTCTCGCTTCGAAGTGCGAGTAGAACGATGTTTCGATCGAACTTGTCTCTCAAGTCGTACTTTGCCCCATGTCTAATAAGGGTTTGTGCGCATTTGGCCGAGCCTTCCATGAGGGCATGGTGTAGTGGCGTAAATGACGAAGCATCTCGTTTGTCGGGGTCTAGCCCAATGCTCAATAAAACAGAAACAGCAGGCTCATTGCCAAAGATGCAGGCAAAGTGCAGCGGCGTTCTTCCTTTGCTGTCCTTAGTATTGACTTGGGGTTGAAGGATGGTGAGACACTGGCGGATGAAGCTGTCGGAATGCCACATGACTATGTAGTGCAGGAGGCTTCTCCCTTCCTTGTCTACCTCACATATTCGTAAGTCCTTGATGGGGCCTTCCAGGAGCATCTTTACTATCTCACGGTGGCCCTGCTCGGCAGCAACGTGGATCGGCAACTTGCCGCTCTTGTCTCGAATAGAATGGCTGGCGCCTGCTTGGAGTAAGTCTTTGCAGGCAGTATAATTCCGATACTCGGCGGCGACATGAAGAGCTGTTTTCCCGTCCTGGGCTGTTTTATTGAGCCATGTTCTTGATTTGGATATCAATAGAGACGACAATGATATCCAACCAAGTTCGCTCGCCCAGTGAGCAATGGTCCTACCGCTAGAGTCTGTTGAAGTGTCATCGACGGAGAACTCGTAGGCCAGGACGTTGACAAGTTGTTCCCAGTCTTGCTGAGCGCACAGAATCAAGAGTTTTGATCCACTGTCATTTGACCTTTGAAAGGTTTTAGATGGAAGACCTTTCAGAATCTGTGTAACTCGCCTCTTCAAGCCGTGGTATGCATACCGTTCTAGCAAAGTGAAACCATCCCCATCAACAAAGACGGCTTTGAACGGGTCGCAGGCTAGGATCGTATCTTCCACCGAATACCAGCGGAGTGATGAAGCACGATGAATGAACGTTCGCGGAACATCTTCATCAAAATAGTTGAGCCCATTTGAATGGCGAAAGGAGCGAGCTTTCTCGAACCAGTTTTCAGGCACGTCAGATCGAGAGATAAGCTTGAGGGCGCTTTGTTCAGATACCCCTTCATCAAAAATCTGGTCAAGAGCATTAAGGCCATGGCAGTCTTGCTCGTAAATGTCGACGTTTCTGCGGCGCAGGAGTTCAAAGGTGACTGATTGTAGAGACACCCGCGACAAACACCACTGTAAAGCCGTCCAACCTTTCCTGCTTTTGGCATTCAGTTCCACTCGAGGATCAGCTATTAGTCGTAGAATCATTGTTGGGTCGACTGCTGCTTCGAGCGCTAGATGAAGCACATGGCCGACATCGTGGTCAGTTGACGCCATCCTAGTATTATGGTTGGCCAAAATCATTTCAAGACATTCTTTCCGATCCTCGACTAAAGCCCATAACAGTGGGGGCCAGCCTCGTGAATCAGCCCCATTGATGTCTTCCCCGCGATAGAGTAGATCGGACAATACATTGGGATAGTCGCCCGCCTTCAGAATGAAATGCATTGGGGGCAGCCGAGAGAACTGATCTATACTGTCCCAAAAGGGACCTCTGTGGTACCTCGCCAATCCTAAGAGCATGGCGACCATCAGAAAGTAGTGTGATTGCCTTAGCAAAGCAAATTCGGTGAGAGACTTGCTCACCTCCGGATCTGACAGTCCATGGTGGCAATGGTAGTTCCAATAGGAGACACAGTAGGCAAATAGGCCTCGAGTTCGGTCGTCCAGTTCAGTTTGGCCGAGCTTCAGCATAGCTTTCCCAATTCGCTCCGTGACTCCCGGCTCGCCCTCAATGACGTCCATGTCGTCGTACTTGCTAAAGTCAAGCGAATCCAAGTAGTCCTTTCCTTGAAGGGACATCACGAACAGGTCTCGCATCTTGTCTGCCATGGCTTCCCGGGCAATATCTCGGAATTTGACCAAGTCTCTGAAGCTGAGCACCGTGATACATCTCTTTGCAAGTTCAGCATCTATATCTGCCTCACGGACGACATACTTCGATATCACCCCAGAGTCCGAGGTCGAAGACACAGAGTCATCTGCGGTCAGCAGCTCCTTGACCGTACTGTGCGCAAACCGCACCCTCAGGTCCGGGTCGACGCGGAGAAGGTATCCAAAGGCTTGGTCAAAGTGGGCGTCAAAGTTGAATCCAAGAGCGTTCTTGAGGTCAGACCAAGTTCTCTGGCCAGTGCTGATTGCCACAGCGTGCTGCAGTTCGCTCAAGCTCAGAGGCTTCCGAGACCCAAGCACCCAGGTGAACCCTATCTTTGCGACATCCTGCGAGTCGTCTGGTATCTTCTGGAGGAGAGAGCAATAGAAGGCTTTGGCTTCGCCAGAGAGCTTTCGGAGCCCTTCCAGTCGAGACTTTATGACTTGGGCAGACCAATACGAGACGCCGGCTGTGAAGTGGCTCCACGCGAGAGCGACTTGCAAAAAGTTGCCTTCTGATATCTCAAGAAGCGACTCTTCGATGAGATTCTGGTACTGCCACGGGATGGCGCCACTAGAGCAGAGATCCTCAAGCCTGGCATTAATAAATTGCCGAATGTCTTCAAACACCATGTCTTGGCGGCGGATGTCAAGCCAGGCCACTGAATGTAGTACTCCTCTTGCATTCGGGCTACTGCGATCGCAGATGATAAACTTGAGCTTCTGTCCAAGGTCGTCTGAGACTATATGTCGTAGTCTCCGGATGAAAGCAAATCGCGATTGGTCCTGCAGCTCGTCGATTGCATCAATCAGAATCCAAAAGTTAAGATCTGGGCTGCGTTGAAATACGGTGGTCAGAAGCCTCCAGACGATGTGGGGTTCCGCGTTGTCCCTGTCAATACTACATATAGTCTGCATATCAGAATGACTCAAGTACCTAAAGAGACTATTGTTGTGAGAAAGAACCTGGTACAGAAGAGACTGGGCTATTTGTACATCCGAGTTTCGCAGCCATTGTCTAGAGGCACAAAAGAAGAACGCGACGGTCGACTCTTTTCCAACACTGTCTCTATTTTTCTGGAGCCAGCGCCGCAAGTGCTCTATAAGAAACCTCGAGGCCGTCGTTTTTCCGACACCGGGTGCTCCAGAGATCCAAAGAATTCGGGCTGTAGACTGATCACGCCAGTCTCGGAAGACACTGGTCTCGGTGATCCACGAACAGGTCCCCGGGCTGGGTCTGGTGATGTTTCTGAGGACCTCATCTGGATCCAGAGTTTTGATAGATCGAAGAAACTGGTCGCGTAGTGGGCTCTGCGTTGTGTATGCGCGGTCTAAGGCATCTTCGACCATTTCCATGATGCAATCGGATATCATCTGATATTTCTCACTCTTCATATCGGAGAATTTGCACATTGACCGATGATCAGCCTCGATGGAGATGGGGACCTCATTTGGAAGACCGATAACCGCAGAGTCTTCTTCAACTACCAGTCCCGATACGCCCTTGGTTCGCTGGCGCTCGTAGACGGAGAATATGCGGTGCAGTGACTCGGAGCGTTCGACGAACTGTGAGCATATCGCGCCAAGCATATCTGACTTCCGTTTGAGGTCTTCCAGAACCTGAGTGCGGATAGATCCCAAGGTCACGACGTCAGCTAATTTTGCCAATAGACTACCCCAGAATGCTACGTCCGATCCACGATGAGGCGTGCCGAGAAACATGATGCCAAATGTGTCTCTTGTGATAGGGTTATACCTGCGACTTCTCTCATGGGCAATAGCCAGCGCTCTCTTGACGACAATGCCGCCTAGGCTATGGCATATGAACAGCAAGGGTCGCTTTTCGCTAAATTGTCGCCGCTTCGCCATTAGTCTTTCGAGTAGATTTCTCGCATGGTCGTCCACGCGTGAAGCCGATCCGGTAAATGCGATGCGCGAATCATAGCCAAACGTGAATATCCGAGCGTACGGAATTTCCAGCGGGAGGAAGTCTGCAAGCCAGAGCTTACCGTCTTGGGTCCACGTTTTGAACGCTTTGCCATTCAGTCCATGAACAGCTATTATGCTAAGATGATACCGTCAGGACAGTGATAATGCCTCCATGCTCTCGTGAGATAAAACGCGTACTCAACCTTTGTGTTCTGAGCTTCGTAAATATCGTTCTTCGGTGGCCATAACTGGTAAAGCCCAAAAAGGTCGCCCTCGTCAGCCATGCCACTCGAACGGCCGGGTGGCGTGCTTTCTGCCACTGCTGACTGGAGAGTTGACCCTACGTTCGTGGATGAGGGTGTATCATTGTCCCTATCAAAAGGTTTAGAGAAGCGCCCTATTATTTTTTCCATCCTAGTACAAGGTCTTCAGTCGACAGTGTCGCTTGGAAATGTTGAAGAGGCCTACCTAAGAGATATGACGCATATGCAGTTCACAGTAGGACTGTACCCCGCATCTTACTCCTGCTCCTCAGGCAACAGTGCATGCTCTTGCGGTAAGCCTCAGTGGCATCTTACAGGGGCCTCGCTTGCTCCTGCGCCAAATGGCGCACTGCTCCCCTAATAACTTTAGTGATACCGGTTCTCACCTCGTCAAGGATTCTTCACAGATCCATCACAAACAAAGACAATTTAAAACAATAGGTAAGGGCGCATCGCTATCTTTTTTTTGTATTCGTGATGTATTTCTGTATTAATTGCATAGTCGACATCGACCTACGCGTTGGAGTTGCTAGTGTCTCAAGATGTGCACGACGCGAAACATGTCCTTTCGCTGATGATGACTTCTATCATGGGGCGTGATGCATTCGCTTGTCGCCCTGTGAATACACGTTTGGCTTGTCGCATTAATTGATCAGATAAGGACAAGCTTCATGAGTATGTTCCCAGCTACCTGGCGCTCATCCCTCCGATCTTCATATCATTTCCCATCGCGATAATTCAACCTCCTCCATCTAGAAACACCAAAGCCGATCCCTCAAACGATAGCGTTGAAAAGCAAGAAGCCATCTACCGCCTCCCCACCAGGAAACCTAATACCGCGCCAATTGGAACCATTACCAACAGCCACTATTTAAGCCTTATGCTACTTTAGGTCCATGATTTGCAACCTCCCGGGTTCCCCTTGTCGATCAAATATGGGGTTTCCCTGTTGCAGATGAATCCAATTCACACGAAAGGAGGTGCTCACCTTCACATTTAAAGGATTAGTAATGGCTTGTTTCCCCGGTGCAAAGTATGAATGTCCTTTTAGGGATCTCTTTGCTGACAAAATGGAGCTCGGCCTGTCAACCAGCGATGTCAAGCTCATCACCATCATCCAGCAAGTATGCTCCGTTCTATCGCTGGTAGGATGTCTCTTAATCATCACAACCTTTTGTCGCTGCGACGCCTTTAAAAAAACCTCTCAATCCGCTTGTTTTTTACGCATTATTTAGGAACATCGTAGCGAGCATTTGCTTTTTTATAGCTGATTTATTTATTAATACGCTTAATAAAGTTTTCTTAATAAAATATATTTTATCAATATATTATAAGCTCTAAGTATGAGTTAATAAGATATAAATTTAATACTGAAGGTAATGAATTCTAATTGCTTAACAGAGTAAATTGTACACTTTCTTCCATAGCGGCCAAGTGCGCCTTATATCTGCCTCTTGCTCTCGATCTATATGGAATCGATACGATCGGCGCCCTGTGTCCAAATCTATCTCAGCAGCGCTTATGAAATGTGTCCGAAAGCGAATCTTATGGTAAATAAAAAGAATGGCCACAAGTGGCAGTGCCATAACACGGAGGAAGAAGTATTGTACTCGATCCGACACACTCATGTTCACCCCTGATGTCTGAAGAGGTGAAATGGACACCCACAAGTGCAATGCCATGACCAAAACGTACCCTGAAAGTGCCAACCAAGAGCCCACAACACCGCCAAATGAACGAAATGGAAGGCGGTCTAGAGGTTTAGCCGCATACGTCCAAGCGGTACGAAGACGAATATGACAGAAGCAGATGCTACTCCATGTCAGGAGGGTGCTAAATGCGCTGACAGAGAGGAGCCATTGAAAAACTGTATCATGGGCTTTTGACTTAACTAGATAAGCCATTAGCCCAATACACCCTGCGATCAAAATCGACAGGACTGGCCGGCCTTGCTTATCAACATATGTAAATATACGTGGCGCATGTGAGAGTTCTGCCATAGCTGCCAGAGTACGTGAAGATGCGTAGACTGCTGAATTACCGACAGACAAGACTGCGATAAGGATGACACTATTCATGACGCTTGGTAGAATGCTCGCGCCAACGCTTTCAATGGCAATAACGAAAGCACTGGCTGACGCATCAGCAGGGTTTTTGCCACTAATTAGAGACAGATCGTCAGAAGGGACAAGAAGTCCCACAAGCATAATAGTAGTGAGGTAAAATATAGCAATGCGCCAGAAGACATGCTTAATGGCTTTTGGAAGTGACTTGAACGGATCACGCGTCTCGGCTGCAGCGAGCCCGACCATTTCAGTACCTCCATAAGAGAACACTGCCGTGATCAAAGCACTACTGAAACCCTTGAAGCCGTTGTTGAAGGGGCCAGGGCGTGACCAATGTTTCCAGCCAACATAGCCACTGTTTGGAGGGCCTCCAATATTGATGACAATGCCTAGCAGACTAAATCTTCCATGTCAGCGCCACAATACCATCCGCCTTTAGAAGAGAAGCTTACATGAACCCAATGACTGAAATGACCTTGATAATAGAAAATATGTACTCCGCTTCTCCATAGATCTTAATACCAGACAAATTAATGCCGATAAGAAGAAGAAGAAATATAGTCACAAAAACAGCAGTAGGTACAGCGTCGTTCCAGTAGGTAATGGTAAACACAGCGGCAATTATCTCGAGAGGCAGAACGAATAGCCATTGGGAAAAATAGCTGGATCAAGACACTGCATCAGTATTTGAAGAAAAGGCTAGCAGCTTTATTTAGGGAAACTCACATCCAGCCCAGGGCAAATCCCCACGATGGGTCAATAAAGCGAGTGGAAAAAGCTGTAAAAGATCCCGCGACCGGAAAAAGGACAGAGAGCTCGCATAATGACTGCATGGTGAAAAATTGCAAGACGCCAATTGCGACATATGCTAGGAACAGGCCGGCTGGACCACTTCGAAAAAGGGCAGCACCTGATGCAACGAAAAGCCCAGTTCCTGTACTTTGTAAGGATTTCTTTCTCCTGACTAGCGTTTCAAGAAACCCACCGATTGAGCCTCCAAATGCGATCATTTGAAGGTGTCTGCCCTTGAGTTCTCTGGCCAGAGGTGCTGTCACTGTTTTGGAGTTGGCCGCCACGATGTTGTACTGTTTGGGTCCCGTCATAGGCTGGGGATTAGGATAATACCCATGGTCGCGATAGTTTTCACGCCGACGCTTTGCCCGTTGGAAGCTCTGGAACCAGCTTGTGGACTCCTTCTCGGGTGTAGTTGAGATATCCACGGAAGCACCAGCGATGCTCATATCCTTCATTTCGATATTCTCGACATCGCGAGTAGTTACAATAGAGTGGTTTACAAAACATGGGTCATCAAGTTTCCGTGCATGTTATTGGTGAGCAGCGACCTCAACCAATTTCTCGTGTAACCAGCGCCCGTCGGTGCGTCCCAGCAACGACGTATACCGTGCGGCATGGGCTTATACAAAAGTCGCGATGCTTTTCTTTGCAGTGATTTTAATCACGTGGATTCCGTCTAGTGCTAATAGGATGTATTCGCACATTCATCCGTCGGAGGTCAGTAAGCCTTTGCAGTTTATGAGCGCGACGGTTCTTCCGCTGCAGGGATTTTGGGGCGCGGTTGTTTATACTGTTACGTCTTGGACGGCGTGCAAAGCGTTGCTGGAGGAGAGAGGGCTTTGGGGATCGAGGACAAGGATCAATGAACCCTCTTGGGAGGCTGATGAGGGGCGTGGGGGGAGAAAAAGTAAACTCAAGACTATGTTGAACTCGAGGACAGAGGATACAGAGAGTCTGAGGGAGCTGGCTTATCAGAATAAATCTGATGATGGGCGGAATGTATGAACATGGCTATCATTTTATTATACTTCTCATTTAAACAATGATATCAGGCGCCTTTCAATAGCATACAGACTTATATCTCTTCATTCATGGGAATAATCGCGTTGCTTGTCTCTTTGCACAGGCCTCAAGCCCAGTCGACTCTGCTTGTGGCCCGTGCACATAACAGTAAGTCACGCTGAAGGATACAGCTAAGTAAGTCCGTTACATCACAACAGCTTAAGCTTAAGTGAAGTGTCCCAAGCATTAGAATTAGGACCAAATTCGCAAGGTTGCTTCTTCTCAACCCTTGACTTGTAACTGTCAACTGGCACCCTGAGGGCTCTGATCAGTCTTCCTCTCGATACAGTGCTTAAGGTCTGATCACTTTCGTTCAGGTGCGTGTCACCTTCGAGTCATCGTCTTATTGCTTTGCTTGTGTGCAGGCTAAGAGACTGTCGCCGTGGGCCTCCCATCCACTACAAACAATTTCAGTAACGGCATATACCCGCTGTTTTCCCGATTACACTGGCTGTCTTCTACGCCCGGCAGGAGGAGGAAACATGTCGCCAAGCTTGAAAATTAAAATTGCTTGTCACGTTTGTGCAGAAGTTTGGTCAAAAAACAGGTTTCTTTCTGTCTCTTTCCGTGTTCTAGCCCTAATCTTATGCTGCTTCCCGTGGACAAACGTTGAGAGTTATGAAATATCTTTACATAGTGCGAAACGCCCTTTTGCATGCTCAAATGGATGTAGTATCAGGACATCGCGAAATCTTTGGTCCGCGGCTTGATATCAACAGCACCCTCAAGTTGGCAGAAACTAAGAATGTTCTTGTAAATTTGCCTCATTTAATTGCAACATTTGTCGCAGTGAAAACGCCAACCACAATCAGATTTTTTAGGTGGCGTTGATCATAGCTCGCCTATGCAATCAGCCTCCCACTATCACCACTTATCTCACCGCTTAACGGTCCGCAACGGTAAGCATAGACAACAAGGCAACCGTTTCGACAAGAGACAACAAGCCTAAGCCATTACCATGCAAGCCACCGTTACAAAACCTGTCGAATTTGCAGGGATGCTCACCGTGCCGACAATTGGTTGGTCTGTTGGTGTCGAGACACTGGGGACCATCCCGGCCTACCAATATTTTGATTGGACGTGCATAGAATCAGGCTGTCAAATATAGAAAAAAACAAAGACGTGCAAGAGGGGCCTCCTTTTCTTTGCTTTTTGACCCTTCATTTATTTTTTTCTCTGCAGTATCTGTCTATCGAATCGTTCTTTTCGCATCAATGATTTCTGGCGATATTGCTGACGCATAGCGTATTGCTATTCTTTTAAAGTCACTTACAGGACGCGACGTTCGGTACTGCTAGAGGCACTTAGCTAGTGCGCCCTAATGGCGGAGCAAGCTAGACCGTCCCCGGCCAGAGGTATTCCCCCGGTCGTCCATTCATCGCGAGTCACTCCGATACATAAAATCATTCAGCAATGGACACCTCTGCTGCATCCTACAAAGTCGCCTGAAGAGAAGTATCAGGAGAGGCATAAGGGAGCGCAGGCACACTTTGAAGTGGCGGCGACCTCAGCATGCGTCCAATCTGATGCAGCGAGGCTTGATGCGCTTCAATCCTGCATTAACCAGCTGAAAGAACTACAGGCAGAGCGTGAAGCAACCAAGGATGATGAAGAGAGCAAGTATCAGGAGTTGTACTGGGAGCAGCAGGAGGCTCTTATCTTGGACTTGCTCGATACAGTCGGACCTGAGCTGGGTGACAAAGTGTGCAGCAAGTGGCGACAGCGCACTCAACTACCTGTGAATACTTCTGTTCGCTTGGACACTTCTGCTGGTTCACCAACCGAAGTGGCCCTAAGCTCATCATACTTTACGCCGAATGCAAGCCCTGTTTTACAGGCGTTCCGCCCGCCGATTCCCAGAGCGCAGAACGAGTCCGCTCCCATCCTTCCTACTGCCGAAACACCGAGGGATCAACAGATACATACCCCCAGCCGACCTCTAGATGAAACCCAACAGTCTTCGACAGCCCAACAAAAGAGACCTGCGAGTACCCCTCAAGGGAGCCTCCCCCGCCCTCCAAAACGACCCCGATCGAACGCGCCTCAACCGCGAGGACCTCTTACTGGCGACCGAGCGAACGAATTCGACGACGTCTACCAAGACGGCAACGCCCCGACGAAATATATAATCACAGAACACAAGGGCTTCTGGTATATCCTTGAGTGTAAGAAGCACAAGCTGCACTTCATGAGCAACAACCCCATCCATGGAGCTCGGAGGCACTTGACCGCTGGAACACACGGCCATATGAACGCCAATTACGATGAAACCGTTCGTCTTCTCGGCACAAGAGTTCTCAACTGCGATGAAGGCAAAGCCAAGCTGAACAACCTTGCCGCGCAGAGACCGCTTAGCAGTGTCTCAGCCGGGTCGGCGCATTCCAACAACGGGGGACCTCAGACGAGAAGTACACAGTTCCTCACTGGGATTGATCCACAGCCTGGCGAGGTGTATACCACCCTTTGGAAGAAGACGAAGCGATTCTTCGCTATTCTTGTGTTACCGTGGGGTAGTTTCCGGCAGTTTGGCTGGGACATGAATCTCATGGACAACACGGCACTACTGAAGAAGAATATCCCTGCGTGCTATGATTACGACCCAGCTACCGGGACGGTTCAGTGGACTGAGAACTATCGGCCTGGGGGAAAGTACCACCACAAACGAAAGTACCCGATTATGTACTTCGATGCAGATGTTTTTCCTTGGGAGTGTGCTATTGGGTGGGTAGCCGTGAACGAGTTCCGTGCCTATGACCCCAACGACGAGGGGATTGATCATAAAGATAAGGTCGACGAGTTCCTTCTCCGCATGAAGGATCGGGATCGTTTGAGGGGCGGTGAGGAAGATTCGGGAGAAGCAGGTAAGTCAAACGAAAAGCTAAGGGTGCGTGGCTAATTGTGTACCAGCAGAACATCAAGATAACGACGCGGCGACCGGTGATGTCTTGGATGAGCAGCAGACTACAGAGGTTGAGCAGCCACCGTTGGGATCATGCATGCGTTTGGCGATTGAGATTCCAGATGATGATAGTGATACTGAAGAGGGCTCGGGTATGATACCGCAATACGATGGCTGGACGGAGGGGACGCGGGTCAAGACCGAGCCGATGAACCAAGAAGCCCCCGATGCTGCTGTGGTGCGGACAGCTACCAACTCGGCTGGATCAGAGACGGTGAATCAGTGGAATGACCTTGATCATACACCGACTGTTCCCAACCCCATCCCAGCCCTTGATGCCAATGGCGTCCTTCATCCTCCAGCACCAAACACTCCTACGGTCGAATATCCCAGGATCTCTTTACATCTCGAACTCGCCAAGCAGATACAAGTATCACGCAGTATCAGGCCCCCGCCGCAAGAGTACCATACCGCTCCGATCGTCGACACCAGCCCCCGTGCCCCGGAAGCCGTAATGGCGCCCGGATATCCCCTCCCAACAGGACAAGCTCCCTTGGCACGCATGAACGATCATGCTGTATCTGAGAACTCTGCCCAGTTGGACCTGTATGGCTGTCTAGATCCTGGGTATACCGCACCCACGAGTGCAGGGAACAGCGGGTCAGAATGGATGACTCCTGCACAGGCGGCGACAGAGAGAGCGCGGGACCGAGAGATCGATATCCGCAACAATGCCGCGAGACGGAACTGGCGGCAGCCATTCATTACCGACGATGACTGACGAAGAGTGATACATACTCGGAGGAGAACTCAATCATAAAAAAATACATATTACTCTATTAATATCTTCCTGTACATAAATAGCACCAACTCTACAGCTTAGGCACAACACCCTTCCTCAACCTCATAATAGACTGCTGCGTATTACTCGCCACCAAATTCCCATGTCTATCCCACAACTTCCCCTCCGAATACGTCCTATTCCCGCCTCCCCTACTTGTCTTCCTCTCTCTAACATGCCACTCCCCTAACTTAACCTCCGGTACAAAGATCCTCAACGCAAAGTCCAGCGTCGAACAAGCGGCTGTATCATCAAACCACATGTGATTATGGCTCAACGGGAGAAATGAAAGACCGCCGTCCATGAGGAATGCGAGCGCGCTCATGTTGGCGGTTGGCGTGGGGAGGTCGTGTAGGGCGCGCTGCCACTCGGCGGATACTTTTTCCGTGATGGGGAGGTGGTCTTGTGTTGTTTTGGCGTGTCGTGAGGCGCCGGAGAGGTTTTGGGATGATACGCCGGCGGTGCAGTAGCGCGTGTCGAAGAAATCGGCATTCGCGGCGAAGGATTTGGTGAATTCTTGTCCTTGCTTCTCAGTAATACTGCCCTTTTCCAACAATCCCTTTACCAACTCCTCCAAATTCGGACAATCTTCCGCCCTTGGCCATTTAGAGCATGTCGGCTCAGAGTAATCCCAGCTCGAAGGTTCAATAACATGAAAATCCGCGAGGACTTCCATACAAACGCGGAATTTCCCATTGGGCTGCTGTTGCTTGACTTGAACCCTTCGTGTCGCGAAAGATCGCGTGTCTCGAATGTTGGTCACGCTGCAGTGCAGTTTCTTATCTGTTGATGCTGGGCCGTGGAAGTGTCCGAGGACAGAGTAGAGTGACATTGAGGCGGGTGCTGTTTGGCATGCTGCGTTGACGGCGACGCTGGCTGTGCAGCCGCCATAGGCTATGGGCATGGCGTTGCCCATTCTGATGGGGTTGAGGCGCGAGACATATTCTCCGGGGGAGACTTGGTCTACTTCCACTTGCTCTGCTAGTGTTGGTGCCATCTTGTTTATTGAGTGTAAGTAGATGTAAGGAGAGTGTTGAATGGAATTGGGTATCTTAATAGGAGATTCTCATGTCTTCAAATAATAGTGATTAAGCTCGGGATGAAGTGGGTCTACCTCGGTTCGGCTACATCAAGAGTGGATCTAAGATCTTGTGCTTATCTCGATAAGATGCGCTGTATCGTGATGTAACAGTGAAATTGCGTGACATTGCAGAACTAGCTGCATTGACATGTGCTGTATTACGATGCAGAGTTGCACTGACACTGTAAGCCAAGGGTTACATTCCCTGTCATAAAATGCCTTTCGGAAACAATTACAAATTGCGGATAAATATTCTGTTATGTCGGAACTAATTATAAATTGACGGATTATTATTCATCCACGGCCACTATCTTACGCTTCCGTCTTAAGATAAATAAGCATAATATACTACTAGAGAATAAATAAAAAGTACATAAAGCCATTAACTTTATTTAATATATTAATATAAATCTTTCTTCTTATCTCTTAAAATAACTGCTTTTATTTCAGTTTATAAAGCTATAAGCTAGTTGGCCAGCTAATGTGCTGGCTAAAGGATTTTCGTCCATGTTTGAGCTCTCTCATGTCTGCCAAATCAAGTCTTAACAACAACACTATCATTGACGCGTCATGAAAAGACAAACTTTCGTGTCTACATTCTACGGCAATGCAAACAATTTTAATTTTATTCCTTAGCTGTTTTAACAGAGTGCCGATTCCTGTTTTCTTCTGGCATTTAATTCACCAATCTTATCGCGAAATGTGTAGGGTAACGCGTCTCCCGCACTGACCACAAACAAACTTAAGAGACCGATCGTGACCCGGACTCAAGACGGCAGATCTATCTCTCCGATCATGGCAGATAATTAGCCCGATTATTGCGCACACAGTCAGACTAAGAAATAACGTATGATTACCCGCCATGCTGGATCAGAGTCACCCAATGATGTGCAACGTGGCTTACATCTTATCAATCCAGACTCTTGGCAGTTGAATATCTGACAAACATAACAATTCGATCGTTAATCGAACCTGCATGTTCAGCTCGCACTCGTTCTTCGCTGTCGCGTCACACGGACAGCGAAAAGCGAGAGCGAACAAGACGCGCGTTACATCGTGATGCATCATACATAGCCTCGTGACAAGATGAAACTCAAAGACCGATTTCATCACGGAACAACTGACACTTTACTCCAAATGTGTCAGATTCAGAGCCGCAAAGCGCAAAACTCGCGTTCCGAGAAACTATTCCGAATCAAGCCTCCTCCTCATAAGCGAGATGTCATGTCATGCTCGGACACCCGCGGGTTCCTTGCACAGTGGGTAACGAATCCACTTCCTCACCAATGACAGTCGCCGAGTCCGTCGGGCCGGGTCGATTTGATAGAAGGGGCATTTATTTCATGGGGTGATTGTCCGCGGGGACCCGGGGCAAACGAGTGTAATATTCGTAAAAAAGAATTGATCTTCTCCCGAACTCCGTTGGTTATGTTTTGGAAAAGACCGAGTGATTCAATCCGTTTAATTCTCCGTTATTCATCTGCGGCTCTTGGATCACATACATAAGCATAACTTAATCGCGTGCTATGCGCTCAACTTAAATAGACCTCCCTGTCTCGATTGAGCCAAATTTCTCCTCAAACAAATTCATCAAAAATGTCAACACTACTCTCGAGGACACTGTCCTCTCACAGCAAACACGACGACCAACACTCCGACTCAACAGCCGAGACACCAACTGAACAACCTCAACATGGCATCACCCAAAACATCAGCAATCTCGCCCGTCAACTCTCCCGCGTCTCAACAACAGCCGGGAACGAACTACACGCCTTCTCACCCCAGCCCGGCACAAAGCTAGACCCCAACTCACCAACCTTTGATCCAAGAGCTTGGGTAAAAGCTTTTGTGAGATTACTCGAGTCTGACACTGGAGCTGCGCCGTCAAGAAGTTTAGGCGTGGCGTTTAAAAACTTGAATGTTTACGGCTGGGGTACTGGGGCTGAACATCAAAAGACTATTGTTGATTATCCTATTGATGTGGTTAAGTATCTTGCTGGTTTGGTGGGCGGCGGGAAGAAGAGACGGGTTGATATTCTGAGAGACTTTGAGGGTGTTGTTGATGAGGGGGAGTTGTTACTTGTTCTTGGACCCCCGGGCTCAGGATGCTCAACCCTTTTGAAGACTATTGCCGGCGAAACAGCTGGTCTCGAAGTCGGTCCTGATTCCTACATGAACTTCCGAGGTATGCCACTCCCATTTCCCACAAGCTTTCTTAACAAGATTAGGCATCGACGAAAAGAGCATCCGTCGTTCATTCCGCGGCGACGTTCTCTACAATGCCGAAATCGACTGCCATCTCGCCCATCTCACCGTCGGCGAAACCCTCTCCTTCGCCTCATCCGCCGTAAGCGCGCGCCACGTCCCCGGCGGAGTAACACGCTCTCAAGCCGATACCATGATGCGCGATGTCATGATGGCCATCTTTGGGATAAGCCACACAGTCGATACTCGTGTGGGGAGTGACTTTGTGCGCGGTGTAAGCGGTGGTGAGCGCAAGCGCGTTAGTATCGCGGAAGCTGCGCTCACAGGGGCAAAGTTGCAGTGCTGGGATAATACGACAAGAGGGTTGGATAGTGGGAATGCGATTAACTTTTGTAGGAATTTGAGATTGCAGGCTGATCTGGTTGGTGTTGCTGCTGCGGTGGCGATTTATCAGGCGCCGCAGTCTGCGTATGATGTAAGTGCTTGATGAAGCTGCAGATAGGGGAACTAACGAGGGTAGTTGTTTGATCGTGTTACGGTCTTGTATGAGGGTCATCAGATCTTCTTTGGTCGCATCGACGAAGCGAAGCAGTACTTTGAGAATCTCGGCTTCGAGTGTACGTCCCCCCATCTTCTGTATCAACTTACACTAACATTTCAGGCCCCGATCGTCAAACAACACCCGACTTCCTCACCTCAATGACCTCCCCCCAAGAACGCCGTGTAAAACCCGCCTTCATCTCCACCGCCCCCCGAACCCCCCAAGAATTCGCATCTCGCTGGCACTCCAGTCCCCAGCGCAAAGCCCTCCTCCACGAAATAACCGCCTACGAAGCAAACCACCCGCCCTCCCAACGTCTCGAAGAATACAAATCCTCCCGCCGCGCCGAACAATTCAAGAACCAGCGCGCCAAGTCCCCGTACACCATCTCGTACGCCGCACAGGTGAAACTTACCCTTTGGAGAGGTTGGAGACGGTTATTGGCAGATCCGGGGTTTACGATTGCGAGTTTGGTGTTTAACCTTATCATGGCTGTTGTGTTGGGGACGATGTTTTTTGATTTGAAGGATGATAGTTCGAGTTTTTACTATCGTGGGGGTTTGATCTTTTTTGCGCTGTTGTTTAATGCTTTTGCGAGTCAGCTTGAGGTATGTCGTCTTTGTCCTCAGGAGGAGGTTTACTAACAGTCTAGGTCCTTACTGTTTATGCGGAACGACCTGTTGTTGAGAAGCATAACCGCTATGCGTTCTACCATCAATCAGCCCAAGCTATCGCTAGTTACATCATCGACCTCCCCTACAAAACCGTCAACATGATCATCTTCAACTTAATTATCTACTTCATGGCGCATCTCCGCCGCGACGCAGGACATTTCTTCTTCTTCTGTCTCACCTCTTACCTCACCACGCTCGTCATGTCGTGTATCTACCGCACCCTCGCATGCGTCACCCGCACGACGCACCAAGCAATGATTCCCGTGTCGATTCTGAGTCTTGGACTTATGATTTATACGGGCTTCACTATGCCAACGGATTACATGCTTGGATGGTCGAGGTGGATGAACTATATCAATCCTCTGGCTTATGCTTTTGAGGCGTTGATGGCGAGTGAGTTTCATAATCGCAAGTTTGCATGTGCGGGTATGGTTCCTCAGGGTCCGGGGTATGATGACCTTCCCGCCGATTCTCGTATATGCTCTGTTGTTGGTGCCGAGCCTGGATCGTCCGTTGTCGATGGCGATAGGTATATCAACATGTCCTTCAAGTACTACAACTCTAACAAATGGCGGTATGCATCACTTCTCCCTTACATGACCTGTACTAACCTGTCACAGCAACATCGGTATCCTTCTCGGCTTTCTCTTCGGTTTCCTCATCTTGTACGTCATCGCAGCTGAACACGCCAAGCCACCCAGGAACAAGGGAGAGGTTCTCGTCTTCCGCAAGGGCCGTATGCCTTCCAACTTTGAGAAGGATCACGGCGACGTCGAGACTCAAGCTACTGATCGACCTGTCGTCGCTGAAAAGGTTAACAACAGCCCTTCCAGCGGACTCACTGCTGGCGCCTCTGTGTTTCACTGGGAAGATCTCTGCTACGATATCCAGATCAAGGGTAAGGACCGTCGATTACTGGATCACGTTGACGGATGGGTCAAGCCCGGCAAATCAACAGCTTTAATGGTAAGTCTCTCTTATTTACAGCTTCTCTGTGAATTCAACTGACTCTTCAGGGCGTGTCTGGCGCTGGCAAAACAACCCTTCTCGACGTCCTCGCCACCCGCGTAACAATGGGCATCGTCTCCGGAAACACCCACATCGACGGCCTCGCAACCGACTCCTCCTTTCAACACCGCGTCGGCTACGTCCAACAACAAGACCTGCACCTCACAACGATGACAGTCCGCGAAGCCCTCGAGTTCAGCGCTCTCCTCCGCCAATCCGCTGAAATTTCCCGCGCCGACAAACTCGCATACGTAGAGCATGTCATTGACATGCTGGACATGCAGGAGTTTTCAGATGCTGTTATCGGAACGCCTGGTGAGGGGTTGAACGTTGAGCAGAGGAAGAGATTGACGATTGGTGTTGAGTTGGCTGCTAGACCGCAGTTGTTAGTGTTTTTGGATGAGCCGACTAGTGGATTGGATTCACAGACTAGTTGGGCGATTTGCGATCTGATTGAGAAGCTTACGGCTAGTGGACAGGCTGTCTTGTGTACGATCCATCAACCCTCTGCGATGTTGTTCCAGAGATTCGACCGCCTGTTACTCCTCGCACCCGGCGGAAAGACAGTTTACTTCGGCGGTACGTTCCCCATCACCTATACTGAACCTCACTAACATCCCCAGATCTCGGCGAACAATCCCAAACTCTTCTCAAGTACTTCGAACGCAACGGCGCACCCCCCTGTCCCGAAGACGCCAACCCCGCAGAGTACATGCTCGAGATCATCAAACCCTCCAACGACGAGGAAGCCGAGAAGATCGACTGGCACCAGATCTGGAGAGATTCACCTGAATTCCAAGAAGTAAAGCAGGAGCTTGCACGACTTAACTCTTTACCTTCTACGCGGGGATCAGCGGCGAGTGCGTTGGAGAATGGTGATGCGTCGCAGCATAAGGAGTTTGTGGCGTCGTTCTCGACGCAGTTTCGGGAGGTGTTGATTAGGACTTGGAAACATTTTTGGAGATCTCCTACTTATATCTGGTCCAAGATCGCACTGATCGTTCTATCGGTATGTCTATTGTACCCATGGCTGTTGTACTAGCTAACGTCTACAGTCTCTTTACATTGGATTCACCTTCGAGGCCAAGAATACCATTCAAGGCTTGCAGAACCAGCTTTACGCTATCTTCATGTACATGGTTCTCTTCCAGAGTCTCAGCGATCAGATAATGCCCATGTTTCTACCCCAGCGCGATCTCTACGAAGTTCGTGAGCGTCCATCCAAGATCTACCGCTGGAACAGTAAGTCCTCACCATCTCATTACCTGACACCATCTAACCGTTCGTAGCATACATCTTATCCAACATCATCGTCGAAGCAGCTTGGAACACTCTCATGGCTGTCCTTATCTACTTCACCTGGTACTACCCAGTCGGCTTCGTCCGCAACACCACCTCCGACGACCAAGCCATCCGAGGTTTCCTTGTCTTCTTATACCTTTGGATGTTCATGCTCTTCACCAGCACTTTCTCTCACGCTGCTATTGTTTGTATCGCTACTGCTGAGGAAGCTGGTGTCATCGCGACTTTGTTATGGATGCTTTCCATTTCGTTCTGCGGGTATGTCACCTCTCCTTCTATGAATCACGTATGTACTGACTTTGACAGCGTTGGTGTCGCTTACAAGGACATCCCCAAGTTTTGGACCTTTATGTATCGCGTCTCACCAGCGACTTACATCGTCGGCGGTATCATGTCGACTTGTGTCTGGGGCTCCAACGTCAAGTGTGCAGATAATGAGGTTCTGCAGATGGCTGTTCCTGGCAACATGACCTGCGGCGACTATATGGGCCCTTTCATCAAGGCAGCGGGTGGTTATCTTCTCGACCGCTCGTCCACCGATGTCTGCAAGTACTGCTCGCTTGCGACGACGGAAGAGTTTCTGCATCGGTTCAACATTGACTATGATGATCGGTGGTGGCACTTTGGACTTCTTTGGGTATACATATTTGTCAACTGTGCGGGTGCCTTGGGTTTCTACTGGTTGTTTAGGGTGCCGAGAGGAAGTGGTGTGAAGAGGGCTTAAGATGGTATCTTAAGATGGACGCCTAAGAGGAAATCTTAAGAGTGGATCTTAAGACATGGCATTTATTTCTAGAATCTCATTCACATGGGTCAAGGCAGCATATCATAGACATAGCATATTTAATTAGAGGTTAATGCACACACCTAAAATAGCAGCATTGAATATATACAAAATGAATAATAACTGTCCAGTGATTTCGTCCTCACTCAATATTCGTGGCACTGAGGTAATCACACTCACGAGTAGTGAACTGATCACCGCATCCAATCTCTTGATCCTGATCAACATACGCAGCAGGAAGATTAAAGTAGCAAGTCGGAATCCTGCCACCAACCAAGCTCCCCAAGTCAACGTCATCATTAGGACTAAGCGCACAGTCCAGAATAGCACGGTAGTATACCTCTCTGTTCCCAAGGCCATAGCTAGCCATCTTGTCGTAAACCTCACCAGAGACCTCAGCCCAGTCTCCAACACGATTAGGCTTAGGATCGTGTCGCATGATGTAGAAGCAGTACTCTTCACCCTCTCGAAGAGCCATCCACTGACGACCTGTTGCGTAACCGCAGTCCTCGCGGCTCTTGCGGCGCTTGTCAGCGACGAGGTAGAACTGCGCGGCCTTCATAACGTTGTTGGCGACTTTGGGCCGGATGTTCCCGTACACGGAGTTGAGCGCAAGCTGAACAGCCTCCGCGTTATCGTTAAGAAGAAAAAGACCACCATTGAAGAAGTTTGCGACAGGGAGCTTGTAGGGATCTGGGTTGGACGTCTTGAGTGCATTGTACTGGTCCTCTGACACACCGCCCATGACAATGCGCATGGTTTCATCGAGTCGGTCGACGGCTGCTTCGAAGAGATCAGCTAGACCGGCTGAGATGCTGCCCTGGTCGATCTCCTCTTGCTTAAGGTTACCAAAAGCGGAGAAGATGCCGCCAAAGAGGTATAGGCCTACTCCGAAGCCGGGCTGCTGAGATCAGATACCTATTAATACAGGCGGATGGAATACGTACGTTTGCGGAGAGGCCACTGAGAGCACCGCCGATTGCACTAGCTGAAGCCAGCCACTTGACCATATCGCCAGTGTCGTCCTCATTACCGCCAAAGTCGCTCACCATCTGACCGATCCGGAGACCGCTAATAATAGTCTTTTATGTGATCTTGGTCTTGAGCGCCTTGAACTTGGAGTGCATGTCCTTAGCAGCCTGGAATATTCAGTACGATGTCTTGCTAAGGGGGTCATCGGTACCGTACTTCTCATACTGCTCCGTGCACTCCATGTTTTTCATGGCACTGCAATCATTATCGAGAACACTGCAGCCCGCAGCGCCAGACTTTCCATCTGTACCGCCAAAGACTCGGTCCTCGAGATTGATGAGCCAGTTGTTTTGGTGTTCTGTTGGTCAGTTACTGCATTGGCATACTGGCGGAGATACATACCCCATTGTCCACGGAGGAAGTTATCGAGGTGATCGCCGGCCTTGGTTTTCATCGTCCAGAGCGTGTCGGCTTCCTCTGGTGTGTTGAGAAGCCAGCCTTTGCAGAGTGTGTTTTTATTCTCCCAGACGTCAGGGACCTTGTTGTCGTCTCTTTTGGTCAGAGTTGAGGCATGGACGGCGGCGGCGAGGGCCAAGATGGCGGTGGTGGACTTCATTGTGAGAGTGGTGATTAGATGAGTGAAGAGGGTATTTCGTCCAGCTGAGAGAGGAGGTTTATATCATGATGAGGAGAATATCTGATCATGGATCGTTTATTCATGTTGCGAGTAATTATTAACCTTGTGAATCCTACAATGGGCTCGGGCATGCTTGTTGTTACACTGAGGCTCTTGGCAGTAAGTCGATCTCGTGTCGATAAGCGGCTAGATAAGAATCTTGGCACGGAGGACAAGGTCAAAGCTACTCCGAGTCTCCGGCGGTCGCGGGAGGAGCCGTGCTATCTCCCGATTGAGACGAGGAGCGGAGTAGAAGCTCACGATGCTTCGCCACGAAGGAACGAGGAGAGCACGGTAGTTTTAGATTGGGATCCATTCTCCGTTTATTTGTTTCAACGACTGGAATTGATGCACTGGGCTGTGAGATTTGCCTGCGTACTCGATGATGTTGGCTGCAATTATTGCTTGGTACTCAGACATGTCGGTTCAAAACTGCAGACCTCAAAGCTGACCGGAGTTTTATAAACAGTTGAGTCTTCATCCTATTCTCAAGTGTGTTTCTCACATTGAGTTTCTGAGTTGATAGACCTGATAGCTCACTTTAGGTAGTTCCAGATCAAATTATCTCATGTGCCCATCGTAATATTCGCATAACTTAATCTCACCATGGCAGCACAGCAACAAGCACTCAGCCCATCTTCCCTAAACCAACCTATCAGCGCTCTTCCGACCCCAATCACTCCTCTCTAGAATCGGCAGATGAAACGCCAGCGCAGATCCTTCATCTCACTAACCATGTTAAGTCAACAAAGACTCACGATGCGATCACCTCGAGACTTGGCATAAGCCGCAAGGACCGCCCTACATGGCCAGTGCCAAGATTACAGCAAGTCGGCCAACATGATTTAGTTATCGGCAGTTAATTGATGCCTTGAGGGAAGACTTTTCCGTGGCTTGTCGTGGCGGAGTTTGGGTTTAGGGTCACAACGAAGGACTTGGCGTAATTTATTCGATTGGTCAATTGAGGGGATCTATTTCAGCTCGCGTTGTAGCCTATGATGTAGATGCTATGGAAATACGACCGAATTCCTTCGGAATGCTACCCTCCACTGCATCCAGTACCTTTCGCCCCCAACATCCTTCACCAAGCATTTCCCTGCGCAATTACTTTGCTGGGGGCTCGGGCATTGCGTATGTATACGACAGCAAAGTCTCTGGGTCCTGCTTGCGAAGATACTCCTCGAAACTAGCCGTCTTGATAGGTTTGCTCAGCTGCTCTGGTGTGATAGCCCCCTCGACGCCCTCCATGTATCCATGCTCATCGAGATAAGCTGGCCCGTCAAGAACCTCGTAGGGCAGACCAGTCTTCTTATGCATCTCCTCCTCGGTCATTGACTGGAAGACAGCCTTTTGGCCGGTGACTGTACTCCAGGTATCCATGACCTCAAGGATGTTCATCTCACTGTCGTAGGCGAGAAGCTTTGTCCCAGCAGGCTCATCCTCAATGAGAGTTCGGACGAAAGACCCAGCTGAGCCCTCGATGTCGATAATAGGCATCCTCAGATTCTTGGAAGCTGGCACCGCGAGGATATACTCGCCAGTCTTGGCGTCTTTTTTGGGGTATAAGAAAGGGTTCGTAGCGTAAGCAGCCATGTAGACACACGACGTCTTTTTCGCAAGCTCAGGCATCTCGTTCTCAATGTACTTAACAGCCGCAGCCTTGGTCTCCCAATGATGACAATGAGAGTACTTCCCCTTCGAAACGTCCTTCATAGGACCAAGTGCAGAGTAAATATACTTCTCAAGTGTAGACGTCTTGGAAGCAGCATAAGCAGCGTTCTTGACATGTCGCTCCTCAGTATCATAGCCGATTTGTTGAGCTGTAGCTTGGTCTTTGCCTTGGCTGAGAGCGGTCGTGTAAGGAGCCCAGAAGTCAGTGTTGACAAAGATTGCGTGAGCACCTTCGAAGGCTTTGACGAGAGACTCTGGGTCGTTCATGTCTGCTTCGATGACTTCAGCTTCGAGGTTTTGGAGAGCTTGGGCTTTGGGGGATGATGAGCTGCGGGTCAGGGCTTTGACGTGCCAGTTGGGTTGGGAGATGAATGCTCTTACGACTGAGCCCCCTTGAGTGCCTGTGGCGCCGACGACAGCGATGGTCTTGGTAGACATGATGATAGTGTATGATGAAGAAGATGGTGTTGAGTTGGTCAGCGATGAAGCGATAGAGATGAGTTTGGCTTGAGTTCTACTGTGATACTTATAGTAGCTGACATTGCGGTGTTAATATTTACTTCTCTATCCCCTCCTTCCGTATTAATTATCACGTTGGTGTTGAGCCTGTTGAATGGTCCAGAGAGCGTAAGCCACTGTCGCTTACTGGCAGAGCAGCTTTTGAATGGCTAAAAAACCGTAAGCCAATTCGCCCCCACGGACTTCGGACTTAGCATGATCTCACTTCCGTCAACACCCAAGCTTCGAATCTCAAGTGTTCCAATGAGAGAATTATACCCAGCCACGTCCAGTCAAGCCATGAGCGACACATGGAAGGACCGTACGGCCAATAGCGATAACACAGTCTCTCGAAAGCGGACGGGTAGCAAGGATGATGACGCTCCACCAGCGAAGCGTCGCGTTTTGACTGCGGCGCGGAGAGAACAGAATCGCCAGGCGCAGAAAGCATACAGTACGTCCCGCCCTGTTTAAATTATAGGAGTTACTAACGGGATATTGTAGGAGAGCGACAGAAACAAGAGAGGATACGACTGAAGCAGGAAAAGGCTCACGCGCAAGCTACCTGCGGACAGCGCCTAAGACCTCTTTTAAAACGAGAAGACGTCTCACCGATAGAGTCCTTCGAACAGCACAGTTCAATAGAGGAGCTATCCCCATTGGATGAGGACGTCCTGGGAGCCGTCGACACATCTGTCAAAAAGCTTGAGCCAAACTTTCCCGACCTTTACATGAACATGCTTCAATTCTCACCAGCAGCCATCTTCACATCATGTCTCACAAACGCACTCTCCCTGGGCCTCGATCCATCCGTCATCGCAAACTGCAGTGTGGAGCACATATCCCCATTCTACCAACCAAACCTCTCACCCACACTCAACCACGCAGCTCTCATACAATCCGGCTCAGACATCCTCTCAACGTTTGACAACACCAGTATACCCGTGCATCTCCGCCCAACAATGGCGCAGATCCTCACACCTCATCACACAAGCCTCGATCTCATCCCTATTCCATTTCTCCGTGAGCGGGCGATAATGCTATCAGCTGCAATGCCGCACGCCTTTAATAACTGGGAACTTAAGTTGGATATTTATGAGAGAGGAGGTCTGACGATATGGCGATTGAAGCATGAGAAGGGTGAGAGTGTGAGGGATTCGTATCCGCCTTGGGATATAAAGAGTTGGGAGGCTGCGCCGTGGTTTTTGAAGAAGTGGTGTATGCTTATGGGGAGGGAATATGATAAGATGAATGAGCAGAGTATTGGATGGCAGGTTGTTAGGGATATGATAAGTTCGAGAGATGTACAGCGACTGACAACTAGTTAATCCAAGAAAAGATGTCTATACACTTATGAGACTGTGTATTATTTAATGTGAGATAAATAAGAAATAAATTAATGGCATAAATAGAATACGGCAGATACTACTCCAGAACCGTAGCCAACTCTCTCTCAGTCCATTCCCAGAGCTCCTCTGCCAACTGATCATCCCTCCCCTCCTCAGTAGCCAGACTATGCTTCCCAACTGGCTCGTAGTACTCTCCACTAACAACACCATTCCCAACCGACGCCCACAGCTGATTCCTAGCGCCTTTTGAAACAGGCGTGATCAACATGCACTTCACCACCGCATACAAGTACCAAACCATACCCGTCGCCTTCACCAACAACTCCGTGTTCACTAGACCGGGATCGATAGCAGATACCGTGAACTGTGGATACTTCTTGGCCAGCTGACGTGCCCAGAGGATGTTGGCAAGCTTGCCGACCCAGTTTCATGCAAAATGGCCATCTTTGTGGTTACCACTTCATCTGGGAAGCCTGACAGGGGTACCTTGAGAAAGATACGAAGCCATGCGATGCGCGGGAGGAATACACGCGCGGACAGACTAGCTCGGGCTCAAGAACGAATGAAACCTGATAAAGGCATATCCCATATTATGGATACTGACAGTACTCTATCTCTACCCTCAGTACAAATGGCCAATGGCACGACACAAGCACATACTAGAGAGAAGACCCTTACGGATCATCCTTCAGCTATGAGTATCCCGCGAAAGCTGGCGCCAGAGCTTCTGTTACAGCGGTCAGAACTCGAGTTAAAACCGTATATGCTTGAGTTGATTTACCAAGGTATTCTCACAAACTCCAAATTAATGAGTCAGAAACTGACAGCTGGTATCAGCTTTCACGACGTCAAAACCTTGTCGATACGCCATAGACATGAAAGTCGCTCACGAATGCGAGTCTCAAATCTTTAATCTCAGCGACATGAACACACACGAAGTATCTCTCCACTCTATACTCTTCACGGCATCAGCGTTTAAAGAAGTCTGCCAAGGCATAGAGTTGAGTATACTAACGAGATATCATCTTGGCGAGACACTGCGCTGTATCCAACAGAGTCTCCTGGATAAAAGCACCGCAACGGCTATGGCGACGGTGGGGGCTATCGTTAATTTGGCGTCGGCGGCGTCTAGTTTTGGAGATGTTGGTACTGCGAGAAAACATATGGATGGACTATGTCGTATTTTTGAACTTCGTGGTGGGATATCGCCCTTTCGGACTGCGGCGTTGGCAGAGATGAAGTGTCAAAGGTGCCTAGTTCTTGATCACTGCTTCACTTAACTGACCTATACAGGATAGAGATCTGTCTATCAATGACAGAAGGCCGAAAACCCCGCCTCCTTCCCGACATCCAAGTTTGGGATTCACTCATGCCAATATCTACAATCCATCCCCCTCCCTCGTCTACATTTCTCGATCCTCGCAGCTTGACACCAGATCGGCGTTTACTCTGCATCTGGGCCGATCTGCAATACTACAGCAGGCTAGCTAACGAGAGCGCCCTTACCCCACCAGAGCTGTTCCTCTTCATAAGTACGACTCTTCCGAATAGGTTACTTCAACTTTCTTATGATGCTCAATCGACTTCTGAGCTCATGAGATTTTGTATGCTGGTTTATATAAAGAGTATTCTTTTTAGTCTTCCTGGGGTGGGGAGGAGAATGTCTTACCTGTCGGATAATCTGGAGATTGCACTCCAGCAATTCGTGCCATTGGATCGAGAGCACTCGACTTTCTTGCTCTGGGCGCTTTTCATCGCTGGGGGCTGTGTCTTTGAGGACTATGGCCGAACGTGGCATCGTCAGGCTATTCGCGATATCTGTCGCACTCTCTCTCTTGATGTGAAAGATTGGATACAATGTAGGGCGATATTAAACAGCGTGCTGTGGATTGGCGATATGCACGATGCATTGGCACAGGAAGGGTTCATGAAGGTGTTTGGCGCTGCATAAGCAACGCTGTCACGGAATAAAGTGGATATAGTTCTACTGACATGAATATGGCACAACTTCAAAATTAAGTGAGTCGCTTTCATAAGAGATTCAGGTGTCGCTTGTTTTAGCCTGAAGCTTCAGAGTGCTTCATCTGCTTACGTGAGACCACTGATAGGATCGCTGGCATTTAGTGCTGACGCGCAAAGCTGACGGAGTTACCATCTCATCTCCGCCATTCCCCTTCGAGTAATTTTTATCTCCTCCCATAATCCATTTAAGCCAGAACCCGATCCTCAATTCTCTAAGTTCTGTCTGCCGATTTAAGCTCTCAGCCAGAAGTCTCTCCATCACTCAAGCATCATCATGTCCTTCATCTACCTCAACCGCGCAACGCACGTCATCTCTCTCATCCCCGCCCTCTTCGGCATCAATCTCCTCACGCGCCCCGAAGCAACTCTCCAATCCTTCCAGTACCCTATTCCAACAGACCCTCAGGCTCAAAAGCTTGTTCGCGGCCTTGCACGTATCTACGGGTGTCGAAATCTCGTCGTTAGCTTCTTGTTCTTTAATATCAGTCTCACTGGGGATAGAAAGCTTATGAGTTTGGGGTATCTTGGGGCGCTGGCTATGTGTGTTACTGATGGGCTTGTGGCGAGGAATGTTGTTGGGCATGGGGAGTGGCAGCATTGGTCTTTTGCGCCGCTTTGTATTGGGCTGTTGATTGGGTTGAACTGGTGATTGGAAGTCAGTCTCGTCAGACGTACTCAAATTGGATGTTGAATCTACGGCTACTGGACTCGAGACAGCTGGCAGTATCTTTATATCACGAAGGATAATCTTTATACTCTTGAGAGTATCTTGTTCATTTGCTTCACATCATATGATACACTACTGGCTTCTTGCACATGCATGTAATAAGATCAATTTAGCTTCTAGAATTTTAAGCACTCAGGCCTTACAGACCTTTCTCATGGATGTTGTTCCATGGATCCATTTACTGCAAATTCCTCCTGATTATCCTACCCAGTTGAAGGCCTGTGCTATAGAAACACGGTCCTTGTATTCCTCAAGCCACTGGTCGTTTCCCGTGATAGAGTCCATACTATGAAACCACTTTCTCAATAGATTCTGGTGCTCCTCGACAGCAGCGTCGCTGTCATGGTCAACGGTGAAACGCGCCCCCATGTAGCTAGCTAGTTCTTCAATGGTCACCTTTTGATGATCTGTAAGTTCCTCGAACCAGGCTACAACAGTTGTCTCGAAGAAAAAGGTTACAGCAGCAGCATCTACCCACTCAACAGGCCAATCATTCTCTTCTTCACATTCCTCATGAAATCTCGCAAGTACAGACAGAAGGCTGAATAAAAACTTAGCCGACTCCCAGTTCTTCTGGTATCCCTCCAAGTACTCCTTACTAGAACCACGCATCGCCCTAAAGAATTGTCGTGCACGGAGGGCTTTGAACGCCAATGAGGGATAGTCACGTACATCAAATAGAGATTCGTTAGAGTCGGAAGACCCATTACGCTGATCATCCCCGATAATCAATGTGAGATTGGGTAAGTCGGGTTTCGTGGTGCTAGACTTGCAGGTTGACTCGGCAGGACTAAGTATTTATGCCTAAGGGTTGAGAGAATCCGTTTAAGCAATTCCTGAACAATGTTCTAATTCATTTTCACAGACTGTGTATCCCATTCAAGCTTCGTGGTTGTTCCGTCGATGTTCGAATGATTCTATTGATAAAAATGACGTGTTGGATTGAGCCACGGTTGACTGTGTGTTCTTGCAGCCGGAATGGTTTAGCTTTTACCGTAAGACAAAGGAATAAACCTCAAGTGTACTACGTCTTAGTTATCCGTAATGAACAGTTAAACGTGAGCTGCCGCTCCTTGACATGGCTGTTCAGTGGTTCTCAAAGAGGAAATGAACAATGCTTAGGGTAGGCGTAGCTGGCGTTAGCGAGTATGGGCCAAGCTAAGTTTGTCTGCATCCAGTTAAAACATTTCCCCTGTGGCTTAGTTGGCTAAAGCGTCCGACTGTTATTCATAGACAATCGGGAGATCGGAAGTGAGCCTTCCCGGGGGAGAATTGTTTCTTTTTGCTTTTCTAGCTATTTATCTTTCTCCAGCTTTATATCTTAATATTTTTTTATTACTATATCTGTTATTTACATTAGCTCTGTTACGACCTTCAAGTCTCTATCTGTGTATGTTATTTATAACGGTTTTAGTTCAGTTCATCTACTAATCTTAAACAAACTTACAGATAAACTGAAACGCTTAGGCGTCAGACATTGTGATCCTGGTGAGATCTTGAGATGAACCCAGCATAACTTGTTTCTTGTCTTGAATTAGACTGTCATCTCGGTCGCATTTGCTGAGTATCAGGATACAGCCCAGAGATAAGAGTAAAGTCGAGCTCTTCCCACTGGAGCGGTCACTTGGAAAAGACGATGTACTCAATTGACAGGCGTAGACTTTCTGGTCGCTTTTGTCCCTCAGCATATCTCATTTGGTCACTCAGCTCAGCTGAGTGATTCCCTCAAGTCTTTTCTCCCGAGCAGTAAGACTGTATGCATGGTCAAAGTCTTCATTCAGCAACTAGATAACCAACTCGACCCATAGAAATACGCTATTTGCCTTGATGCGAGTTTCATTTATTGATTCATCTGCTCCTCCCCATGTCAATGAAGCGTCCCGCTTGTACCTATGGTAAAATATTGGTAAGGGCATCGGATAACCTTTTCTAGCTTACCATTAGTCCGGGGCTGGTTCGAGACTGATTGCGGGGTAAGAAGCCGAGAGCCGATTCGCAAGTGGTCAAGAGCATACAACCGCTTACCCGAAATCACATGACCCAAGCTGGGAGTGAAATCATCATCACCATTGGCAATGCACTTGGTCTCTCACTCAGTCCTGCAACATACCATACAATACATTAGCTAGCATAGAGTACCATTGATCTCAATTGAACTCCAACAAGACGATCCACCGGCCAACCTACACAATGGCAACTCGCCCAACATTGACCAGCGCTTGGAGACTATCTCGGAGTCTCTGGTCCTGTCGGGGCACCAAATACCTATCAACTTCCGTACCAAGGCACCAGAACTACGATGCCACCATTGCCAACTTGAATATTGACAAGGATACTAGGGTGATCTATCAAGGTATGGACTCAATTCCTTCGACAGACAACGTAAGGCTGACCGTCGGCTTCCAGGGTTTACTGGTAAAGCCGTATGTATTCTGGACCTCGTTCCCCCAGCTCCTGAAGTTATCCGACTGAGATAATATGAAAGGCAACCCTCAATGCCAAAGATACCATTGCATATGGCACCAATGTCGTTGGCGGTGTATCCCCAGGCAAAGGCGGCCAAGAGCATTTAGGTCTTCCGGTATTTAATACAGTCAAAGAGGTAAGTCTTCGACGCTGGACTCTGTGAAGCCGAGCCGAACTCATTGATTCTTTTCGTAGGCCATGGAACAGGTAAAACCCCATGCGACATCAGTCTTCGTACCAGCACAATTCGCCGCAGCTGCTATCATTGAAGCAATAGAGGCAGAAGTACCTCTTGTTGTAACCGTCGCTGAGCATATACCTGTACACGACATGATGCGTGTCCATAGTGTGCTCAAGACTCAATCTAAAACTCGCCTTGTCGGTCCAAACTGCCCCGGTATTATTGCTCCCGAGCAGTGCCGTATTGGCATTATGCCGCATAAGCAGTACAAGAGGGGCACTATTGGTATAGTCTCGAAGAGCGGAACGCTAAGTTACGAAGCTGTGGGCTCAACTTCGAATGCTGGATTGGGTCAAAGCCTCGTTGTTGGAATGGGAGGAGATATGATGCCAGGTATGTCTCATGATCTTGATTCTACCACTACCATGAGCGAGTTTCTGGCGAAAGGAAGTTGCTGACATTCAGGCTATAGGAACAACACTTGTGGATGCCCTCAAGCTGTTTTTTGATCATCCAGGAACAGAGGGCATCATCGTCATCGGTGAGATTGGTGGTGAGGCAGAACTCAGAGCTGCTGAAGCCATCAAGGAATACAGGAGAACCACAAAGATTCCCAAGCCAATCATAGCCATGGTTGCTGGCAAGACAGCGCCTGAGGGTCGAACCATGGGCCACGCTGGTGCCCTTCTGCAATCAGGTGATATATCTGCTGAAGCCAAGGCAAAGGTTTTGGCAGATAGTGGAGCGATTGTAGTACCGCATCCTGGAGTCATGGGACATGTTATGAAAGACCTCATTTCGTCTTATACTGACAGAATCCGTAAGGGTCGGTACCCATTACCTCCCGGCTTGCCAGGACTGGATTCCGTCGAAATCGGGAGGGAATATTTAAGATGATGCAACGTTTGCGAGTTCTGAGGGGTTAGATAGTCGGCTTATGCTGGCCGTGGTTTCAGGTCTTCTTGTTTAGCTGCCATAGTGGAAATGTTGTCAGATTAAGTATGAGTATTGAGCAGTCTCACAGGAAATTTAGTTAAATAATCTCATGACATAGCAAAATACAATTTAGGTATATAAATCAAGGCAAAGCTAAGAGGCCTTGGAAAGTTCGACTGCCTTCTTTGCTGCCTCTCCAAACTCGGACTCAACATGGAATCCAAGATCAGCATCCTCCAGCTATTAGATCGTTAGCAAAAACCCTGCAAGCAGATAATAGAAACATACAATTTTCAAGCCTTCAGCTGAATTGGTTCCCTGCAACCGAACAACAAGCGGCACAGGCAGCCGTCCGAGTTCTTTGGTAGCACCGATGATAGACTCAGCGATCATATCGCATTTAATAATGCCTGGAACGCGTCAGCTCGCACAAACTTAGCACCATGATACAGTACTTACCCCCATAGATATTCACGAGGATCACCTTGACCCGATCATCCCGAAGAATAATCTCAAAGGCCTTTTGCATTGTGCTCTGCGTAGCCTGGCCGCCTGCATCGAGAAAATTCGCGCTTGCACCACTATGATGAGCAATCGCGTCATTAGTAGCCATGGCAAGACCTGCACCATTGACTACATTGCCGATATTCCCTTCCATCTTGATATATACTAACCCATACTTTTGCGCCTCGATCTCCTCGGGGATTTCTGCCTGGATATCTCGCTCGGCGAACAGTTCGGGCTGTCGGCGCTGCGAAGCATCGTCAATCAAGAATTTGGCGTCAAGGCACTTGAAATCCGCTACGCCGGTGCGGGCTAGAGGGTTAATCTCCAGAAGCGTGGCGTCCTTGCTCACAAAAAGATCCCAAAGACGGGTAAGAATAGCTCCGAGCTTCTTCGCCTCGGCGGAACTCGCACCGACGCCTTTACGGAGACGTTTCAGAACATCTGGAGTGATGCCTTGATCGTAGTCGAAGTGAAAGCTTCGCAAGCTACCGCCCTCACCCTTAGCCGTGTCCTCAATGTCGACACCGCCACTTCTTGAGATGAGCACAACGGGGGAGTAGCGTTCGCGATCGAGGGCTATGGCGAGATACCACTCCTCATCGCATTCTTCAAACTCTGCGACCAGCACCTTTTCGACTAGGATTCCGTCCCCTGAAGTCTGCTTGGTTCTGAGGCGATGGCCTAGCATTTGAGAAGATATATGCTCTCCATCTTCCGGGCGCTTTGCGATTTTAACACCGCCCTGGAATCCATTGTCGAAAGTTCCCTTGCCTCTACCGCCTTTGAGAATTTGAGATTTGATGACGCATTTTCCACCTGCAAGACTGTAGTCAGTATAATAGATTGATAGATAAGAATGGAGATGACTCCACCATATTCACGCATGATACCCGGCACCTCGGCAGCCGTGGTTGCTACCTTTCCATTCTGCACTGGGATGCCGAACTTGATAGATCAGCCTGCCTTGTTATGGCCTTGCTTTCTAGTCACCGACTTACCTCTCTTAAAAGTTGTTTAGATTGATGCTCTTGTAGAGCAAGACCTCGGCGTTGATATTTCGTAGGGAACTGAGCAAGGTGAGAATTACAGGTTAAGTTACATTACCGCCATGGATTCTCACCTTGGGCTGCCAAAGCCTTCGTGTAATGTGTCGTGCTGCCATTATGAGAAAGAATCCGAATGTAGTTGAGTCGAGTACTGATCGATTGTTGTAACTAGGAGTAACTTTGTTGAAGTTTATGCTTCAAGAGGTTTAAATCGCCATTACTCTTGAATGACGCGGACGGACGGAAGTCTTACCAAGTATGGCTTGCGACCCTCCAACAGCGGGGTAAATCGTGGATAACATGGGACGTACAACAACAGCCCGTCGGCTATACCGGCCCTTAACTGCCTACCCCGCAAACTTAAAAGTAGCCCCGGAAGTACGGAAGTCTGTAGGGCTCAATGTTTCAAAACCCAAAATGTAGTAGATTTACACCTCCCGTACGTTTCCGTAAGCAGGATAATGCCCCTAGAATTGCATAGGAAAAAGTCGGGTTACATAAGCAGT